>CM056050.1:400602581-400639816 GCA_029574335.1 Rana kukunoris
CAGCACACCATGGATCAACAACTTCCGTTCAAAGGTTTCTTTAATGAAAGAGATCACATCACAAAGGAAAGTGCAACGTTCTGGAGCCACGACGGGCCCCCTCGTCAGGCATGTTATTTGCCAGGAATGTATGTGATAGGAATATTAACCAAATCATAAGGGCGGTGACATGTTTTTTTTCAGACCAATGACAGTCCAGAATTTAGCCCGGGGGTGATATGGGAGGCTCATAAAGCAGTGATTTGGGAGGTCCTGATTAAACATGGGGCTAGGATTAAACGGGAAAGAGAGGCAAAACTAACATCTCTTCCTCAGAGGTAGAAAGAGACCTTCTAATGGCACGTAGACAGGTAACGGATTTGCTGCTTTATAAAGCCCAAGAGTCCATATAGATGGGGGCGTAAACAATCTTATGGATCTGGTAATAAATGTGACAGATTAATAATATTTAACATATACAGTATGTATGTATGTATATGTGTGTGCATATTATATATTTTCTCTCTCATAGAAAGATTATTATGTGAAAGTTATTTTCCGTAATAAAAACGACTGTCCAAAAAGGTAGTATTGCACTATATTCATGTCACCGGTGCAGAAATTCCAAAGTGACTTTGCTTACTGTAGCGAAGGACATCAAGTGACTCTTGTGCTTCCCATTTTGGCTCCCCACTTACCAGCTCCTATCACCCCTACAGGGGTAGATTGTTTAGAACGGTTATGCAGCTAGCTTTCAGCTAGGTAGGTCCTATAGCTTGTCTTCCAGACATGGAATTTCCAAGTTGCTAACTGGTACAGTCAATGGATCAGAGGCTGAAACAGAGGCCACCAGTATTTTCTACTACCTCGTAAACCGGAAGTGACATAGATGCGTAGCTCCAACTTGCACATTTTGTCATCGACGTCGTCTGAGGCGGTGCAATCTTGGTCATTTATGGAGAGCGGCCATGCTGGTTTCTCCACTGGGTGTAAATAAAGACGGGGGGGAAATTCTTATATCCATATTGCTATTCTCAAATCAAATGTCATTAGCAAAACCATAAGGTTAGCTTAGCAGCGCCGATATGCAATTAATACCCCCTATGATAAATACTACTAATATCCTGCACCGCCACTCTCCATTGCACACATATTAAACAGGCAATTCCTAAGCAATGGATATATACAGTACTTATAAAATCAAATGTATATGACTAGTGATGAGCGGAATACGCCATATTCTATTTCGCGAATATTTCGTTAATATCGAATATTCGTGATATTTTTTAGAAAAAAAAAATTGCAAAATTTCGCCAATGCGAAATTTCGCTATTTTTTTTTTTCGGACAAAATATCAGGAATATTCGATATTTACGAATATTCGCTATATTTTATGAAAAAAAAATAAAAATTCGCTATTTCGAATATTCGTATTTTTTTTCGCAATCAATTTCGCATTCGCACTAGCGAAATTTCGCAATTTTTTTTTTATATATAAAATATCACGAATATCACGAAAAAAAAAATTGCGAAATTTCGCTAGTGCGATTGCGAAATTGATTGCGAAAAAAAATACGAATATTCGAAATAGCGAATATTCGCCGCGATATTCGAGTTATTCGCGAATACTCGAATATGCAATATTCGTAGCGAATATTCGCAATGCGAATATTCGTGAGCAACACTATATATGACATTTAAAACCTATTGATATTAGGCTATATACGAAATTACATAATTAAAACATGGTTATACATAAAATCCTATTTATTACGCTATTTATTACATCTTCAACTCACAATAAGTGCCAACTCCCTCCAGAGGTTGGAATGGGGAATCGCTACATTCAGGAATCTTTCAACCAACATCTGAAGCACCATGCAAATCGAATATGACCCAGTAAAGCTCCGATCGTTCCAGGTTCATTATCGAACCCGCGACTATGTTAATGGTTCAAGCTAAACTAACTGCATACCCCCATTGTGTAATGATCTTGCAGCAGTAACCAATTGGCATAAATAAGCCCAGTACCAACACGCCGAATTAGTACCAAAAGTATGAGATAAAATATTAAATATAAACTAACATAAAGACCCATTTAATGAAGGTATCTATCTAAAGGGGGCAGAGTGGGCACCGAGGGCCATCCCTCCATGTCCAACTGAGCATCGCAAACCCACTAGCCTAGGTGCGATATCCAGCAACATAAACCCAGAAACGGTTCACCCAGTTCCCCATACACAAGGCAGATGGCATCTCCAGTGTATGGGACATGTTCTAAGAGAACTATATCCAGAATTAAGCCCATATCAATTCTGTTAGATATTACCAACCCACACAGATGGAGGGAGGTGTGGGGGAAATAAATCCTTAAAGTGTAATCCCTCACCACTATAAATCCATAACCTCAGACATATGTCTCATATATGACATATCAAGGAAACCCTATGGGTTGGCTATAAAGCAATTAAGGTCGATATTCAGGTTGAGGCCCCAGGTGCCAATGACCCCCAACCTGTATATTCAGACCTGTTTCGGTCTGTGAGATGAGTTATTCCCCCCCCCCCTCTCTCCAGTGATCCTTGATCATGTCCATTCTATAGAATATTAGTCCCGTTGGAGCTCTAAATATTACATAGTTAGGTTGGAAAAAGACAGAAGTCCATCAAGTTCAACCATAAAAAAACATTAAAAAAAAAATCATACAATCGCATATACCCAATTCTATACCCACAGTTGATCTAGAGGAAGGCAAAAAAAACAGCAAGGCATGATCCAATTTGCTACTGCAGGGGAAAAAATTCCTTCCTGATCCCCCATGAGGCAATCGGATGTTCCCCAGATGAACTTTTCCTATAAATGTTAGTACCCAGTTATATTATGTACATTTAGGAAAGTATCCAGGCCTTTCTTAAAGCACTCTACTGAATTGGCCAGAACCACCTCTGCAGGGAGTCTATTCCAGATTTTCACAGCTCTTACTGTGAGGTGGTGAAATCTCTTTTCTTCTAGGCATAAAAAGTGCCCCCTTGTCTTCAGTGTTGACCATAAAGTGAATAACTCGGCACCAAGTTCGCTATATGGACCCCTTATATATTTGTACATGTTGATGATACCCCCCCTTAATCTCCTCTCAAGAGTGAATAAATTCAGTTCCTGTCAGGGAAATGGTCGTAGAAGAAGTACTGGCAGTCTTGCCAGTAGAAGAAATGGGCGCCATAGGCACATCATGTGATGGATGGGTGGATCCTCCTGCTGGCCTATAAAAGGCTTCCACTGTCTGATCCAAATGGCTGGATTGTCATCAGCCTTCCTGAGTTCCTGAGCCTCTGTACTACTGCTGTTTGGATTTCCTGTTATGACTTGGCTTGTTCCTGACCTGTGTAGACCACTCCCCTGGTTTGACCCCCTGGCTTTCTTTACTGACTTGTTACCTTCTCCTGATGCCGGACTTTGCTTCAGTTATCTGTTCCTGCTTTGGCTTGTCTCCGTTCCTACAACTTGCATCTCCTGCCTGGATCCACAGTGTTTGATCCCCAGTCGGCTTCCACTGTTGCTCTTTGTGAACACCTTGCCAAGTGTTACAGAGAACTCCTAGAGACTGCAGCCCAGCGGTGTTTCCTGTTTTCTTCAGGCACTCGCCAGCTCTTCTCTCCTGGATCCATCTGGCAACCTCTGCTTCTCTGGGCACTACACCCTCTGTACCCAACCTCAGAGGTGTACTGCACTCAGCCGCAAGGGGAGCCCTCTCTGCATTTCGGCCTTCAACCAGGTACGTGACGGTTCCTCTAATCTTTCCTCATAGCTGAGCTCATTCATGCCTCATATCAGTTTGGTTGCCCTTCTCTTCACTTTCTCCAGTTCCCCAAAACCCCCCCCCAGATCCTTCTCCACTATGGATCCCTCCAGTTGTACTCCCCCCCCCCCCCCCAGTATGTATGATGTATGATGCATGCATACTCTTAGCCCCCAAGTGCATAACTTTACATTTATCAACATTAAACCTCATCAGCCACTTAGTCGCCCAATTTAGAATATTAGTCCTGTGGGATCTCTGGTGTACTTCATCAAAATGTTGACAGATTATGTTTAGGGAACCCCTTCCTGATATATGCTCCCTAATAGGGGGCGGGTGGCTCTACCCACATACTGAAGGTGGTAAGGGAATTCAATGACGTATGTGACACGTGCTGTTGCATGTAATTCTTTTATCTGGTATTCTCTACGGTCAGTTTTAGACTTAAAGGTTTATTTTTTCCGTGTTTTTTTACTAACGCTACACGTCAAACACCTGGCATTTATAGAACTCATTTGTGAGAAGATCTTAACTGGTTTGGGAGGATTGATTACATTATAATGACTAGGTGGTTCCGGAGTGTGGGTGCTCTTCTATACACAAACTTTGGTCTACTAGGCAAAATTTTGGATAGTACTCGGTTTTCCTTCAGGATAGGCCAATATTTGTTCTTATGTTCAAATGTTTTATATTGGGTATTAAACCCAGTGATAAAGGCCATATCCATTTTGTTCTTTTTTTTTCTGTTCTAGTAAATAACAGATTCCTATCCATTCTCATTATTTCCAGCTTTAGCTTGACTAGATTTTTCAGGAGGCACCCCTTCTCCTCAAATCTTTTAATCACAATATGGGCCTGCTCTTCAAAATCCAGTGTATGGGAATTTCTTCACAGCCTTAATAGCTGCCCTTTAGGGATATCCCCTTTCCACGTTGGGTGGTGGCAGCTAAAAGTAGGTATGTAGCCGTTGCGGTCCGTCTCTTTAACCACTTAAGACCCGGACCTTTAGGCAGCTAAAGGACCTGGCAGGTTTTTGCGATTGGGCACTGCGTTGCTTTAACGTGGCTCCCAAACAAAATTGGCATCCTTTTTTTTTTTTTTTTTCACAAATAGAGCTTTCTTTTGGTGGTATTTGATCACCTCCGCAGTAAAGTCTCCCTTCATGGTGGTCAGTAAAATCGGACCAGCAGGAAGTGAACAGAACAGAGAAGAAATAGAGCAACTTTTGAGCAAAAACGAACAATGAGGAAGTGAAACGAGGAATGTCTGCAGGTAAAAGATGCTTATTATGAAAAAAAAAAATTCCTTTTAGGCTCCATGCACGCTAGGAGCAGAAAAAACTTCAACGTTTTTAGCTTGAAAGCATATTGTACAAAGTTTAGGCGAGTCTGAGAGTTTAGGCGAGTCTGAGAGTTTAGGCGAGTCTGAGAGTTTAGGCGAGTCTGAGAGTTTAGGCGAGTCTGAGAGAGTTTAGTTTATAGGCGTTTTTTGCACTACACTCCCCTCTGCAAAAGTTTACTCCCACAACACACCTAAAAAAAAAAAACTTTGGCACTTGACGTTCAGAAGAGAAGAGGAGTTTTTAGGAGAGACTGACGTTTTTACAGCTCCTAAACGCATCCAGGAAACGCGATAGAGAAGGTTTTTTTTTTTTTTCCTGCCTCTGAACGTCCCTGACAGAAAACGCCTGTAGCAGTCAATAATGTGCAAAGACACATAGAGCACAATAGAAGTGCTTCTAGAGGCAGGAGAAAAAAACGTCAAACTCCTGTAGAATCAAAGTTTTTTTTAAGTCCAGTGTGCATGTACTTTACAACCCCTTTAACCAGCGGCTTAAGATATTGGTCCAAGTATTCCCCCAAACGGGAAAACACTGAATTGATCTCGGTGATGAGAAACAGTCCGTAGTAGATTCAGTTTTTTTGTCCTATAATTTATCTGTGTCAAAAGCACTTTTCACCAAATTCCTCCAAACCATGCTCCACACACATTATCAGGCCTCAATCCTCCTCAGTATCCTGCCATATACACAATCGGAGCCACACTGGAAAACCTCAGGAATCCAGGAACATGGGGGGGGAAAAAGCTCCACATGGCACAGTTCCGTTTTAACCTTTCATTGTGTTCCTCTGATTTAAAATTCAATATTGTATGACACTTTCACATGCTTTGGTTTCAAGTTGATGTGCAGGGCTTTTTTTTCCAGGGGTAGACTTTCTTCATTAGATTCTCCATTATTCTTTATTTTGGGAAACCTGCAATTTCCCCTGGCATATACCAGGGAACTTTTTGAAGCTTTGATGAAACAAGGGATATATAAAGGTGTCATACTTTAGGATATCAGAAGAATAGCCTACATACCAGGAGTTGACAGGTGGAAACTGCCGTTATCAACTGGACTTTTGGCGAGCGGCCCAGCTTAGACACTTTGTATGCTTCTTAAACACCCCGGATAGCTATAATCGTTCGAAGAATACTGGCCCTGCTCAATAGCTATTTTACAGACATCTCAGATGCTGGGGTTGCCAGAAGGAAAATGGGGCACTATTACAATTTTTTTTGTTAATGCAACAAAATTAAGAGTTATTGGAGCGAGGTAGGAAGGATCACCCCAAAAATTTGTGACTGTGGTCCCGGAGGACCCAACCATTTTTCTGTTGCATGACCAAAAAACGCCAGTTAAGACATATAAGAACTCTTGTGCCATCTCTTGAATACACAAGATCCTGAATTCCGCTCAGATGAAAAAGACACAACCACCTTCGGTAGGCATGTGGCTCAGGAAGGTGGAAGAGCTGAACCGATGGGAGAACCTGGTGTGGACAGGAAGGCAGAACAAGAGATATATAGAGACATGGTCCCTCTGGAACCTCTTTATCAGCTGAGAGGGAGAGACTCTCATTGTTGAGGGAAACTACACTCCTTAGCCGCCAGAAGCCTTGACGAAGAGACATTATTATTGAACCCCCCCCCTTTTTTATTGGGGGGGGAGGGATGTTGAACATTCAGGCGAGGGGTTCTCAAACATAGTTTGCATGAGGGAGCCCAAATAGGAAATCGGAGGGAAAGAGTTAAGATGACCAAGAAAAAGAATGGGTAGTAAATATCTTGACAATCTCCCTGGTTAGGGAAATTATGGTGTTGTGATTTATCTCTTATAATATTAATATGGAATGTTGTTTTCTAAATAAAATAAAAAAAATTAGAAAAAAGTTGCTGAAATGTAAGCTTAGGGGAACAGGAGGTGGGAGAAGGGAGATTTATTCAAGAAGTGAAATGACTTGGTTTGAATCTCCACATATTATAACTGTACCTAACTTGTGGGATTCAATTAAGTGAAAAAGATGGGAAATAATGGATGTTTATTCTCCTAATATGATAAAATGGCTACATCAGAAATGTGCCCAACAAGGAGGTAGCAGCCTTCAGGATCTTTAATTTCAGATGAAAGTACAAATGTGGTTATATGATGACTAGCTATAAGAACCCCTTGTTTAGTAGCTGCAGAGGCTGTATATACCTGTGGATAAGAGGAGCTGAAAAACGTAGGAGTAGATTGTTCAGTTGTGCATTTTTGTGGTATATTAAGACCTTGGACATTTGGGGTCAAAATGTTTGGCCATATTGGTAATAAAACAAGTTGCATAACAAAAATGTTAAGTTTTAACAGTAGGATCACATACAATTCAGTATTGGGGGGGGGGAAGGAAATATTAAATATTGTCGAGGAAATATTAAGATTTGTAAAATTTAATAGAGAGCTAATCGCTCAACAGAACAGCTTACTGAGGGAGCGACAAGCGGTCCACCATAGGCCGGTCCACCATAGGCCAAAGAGCTACAGTCAGAAACCCACATAATGGGGATCCGAAGGAAGCAAACTGGAGGCGCAAGAACACCACCAATGGGAAACATTGCTAACAACTATTTATGTAAGTAATACATATAAATAGAAATGATAGCATTGTCCCATACCGATCAATGTGTCATGAGAAAGCGTATGGAAGGGATGAGGTAACGTGTATACAAATAAAATAAAAAAATCACAGAAAACATTCAAAAAAAGGAATAATAGCCCTTATAGCGAACTATATAGTGCTGTCAGTAGAGAAAAGAAAATGATATACCAGCAGAATATAAGAATACCTGACAATCTGACATCAAGTCAAAAAAATAAGTCGGTCCATAGAGTCCTCAGGTGTTGGCGCAGGAGAAGAAAAATTACCACATTTTGATTGCCCCTGGCTAGTTTTATTTCCTTCAGCACCAGCTGCTTTTTGCAAGGAATGGGGAACCATTCGACTTTGTGCATTGCTTTGGTTGAGAGGGCATTTTAGAAGCTGTATGTTTTTTTTAAACAAGATTGGAACTCGAAAATGGAAAGCCCCATTGAAAGGCGATTTGATGACACTGTAAAACGGAGTGGCTTTAAAGCCTGACGGATCAGTAAGAAGTTGATAGACGTATCCCTGGAAAATCTGTGAATCTTTTGCTCTAGCTGCAGCTAGACGTTCCTTGGCACGGAAATAGTGAAATTTGGCGATTATAGCGCGGTGGTCCATCAGCTTTGCGAGGATTGAGGGCTTTATGAACCCATTCATTTGGCTGATATGGAAGGCTGTAGTTCTTAAAATAGGATAGCATGGTGGCAAATCAGTGAACAGGTTCAGGTATTCCACATATTTGGATATTGGAATTTTGGGCCCTATTTTTGTAATCTAAATGAGATTGAAGGACTAAGTTTTCCTCTCTGAGGTTTTTAAATTAAACTTTCCAAAGTCTGGGTGTTTTCAAGTTCATCAACACGTAATTCAAGATTTGCAGTGCGTTGGCCCAGTTTTTTGATTTCCCTAGTTAGACAGTCTGTAATATGATCTGAGATCTGTTTAAGGGCTTTGTGAAGCATTTTTTTCAAATTGCCTCAGAGCAGAAGAATGAGCAGAATCTGTAAAAAAGTGCAGTCATTTTATGCACATATGCATGTTAACATATTTATATTGCAACACTGGCAACTAGAGGTTTAGGAAGAATTGGATATGCACGTAATACGTGTCTACGCAAGGTCTTTTATGGAACATTTCACTCAAGATATTTCTGTCAACAGGATTGTGATTAGAAATGTAAGTAATTTATGTCCTAATGGTGCCCGCATAGATCTGGCACCAATGTTTACCAGAGAAGTCGATGGCAAGGGACTAGTTCAGTCCCCCTCATTTTGTCTCTCTGGTAAGTAGACACTGACCCTAATATTCTTTTGGGTGGTCTGTAAGGGCATGAGGCCCTTTCTATTGACAACCAATGTAGAGGGAATTTTTCAAATGACCCCCAATGTAACATGCCACTCTTTACATTGAACACAAGTGTAAGGTGACCTGTAAAGAGATCCTTCTTCCCACTAACCACCAATGTAATGGTGCATTGCACAGACCACCAATGTAATAAGGTACTTTTTCTACTGTCCACCAATTAAAGTTCTTTCTCTTACAACCTTGAAAATATTTTAAATAGTAAAATCTGATCACTGGCCACCCATCCTCTAACCCCCCCTCCCCCCCACTAACTGATCACTGGTATTATGACAAAGAAGTAGAAAAAAATTGCCTGGAGATGAGCTTGAACATATATGTGATCTCCTTTTTGAAGATTAGAAATTCAGCTTTTGACAAATGCTAGCATATCAGAATTTCTTGTGACTGAAACAAGAGCCCTACAGATTCATTAAATTTGGTGTTGGGAGCAATTTTTATGTCTGACGGGCAGGAAGTCGTTGAGCACCAAACTGTTGCCAAGCAACTATGTATTTTAAACTTGCAGCAAGACAGGTGTCGGATCCATTGAATCTCTCTCTCTCTCTCTCTCTCTCTCTCTCTCTCTCTCTCTCTCTCTCTCTCTCTCTCCCCCTCCCTCCACTTACGAGTCTTGAATGGACTGCTACAAACTCGCATGGGCCCACGTTCCTAATGGCACTCAAAATGCAATGCATGTGGATTGCATCTGTGGGAACCACCCTAATAAAAACACACGATATACACCGTGTGAGCCACCGCAGACTCCATATCTGCCAGCGCCTGCTGATTACACCGTACAGAGGCAGAACTACAATCATGTAAAGGCAGATTGCCAGCCTTTCAGAGGGGAATGTATTGATCCTGTTTCTCTTAAAGGGTCACTAAAGGATTTTTTTTTTTAGCTAAATAGCTTCCTTTACCTTACTGCAGTGCTGTTTGCATGTCCTCATTGTTCGTTTTTGCTTTGCTGTTGCTGTAATCCTGCTCTGCTCTCCACACTTCCTGGTTGTCTGTTTCCTTGTAACCACAGTCCTGGGAGCTTGGTCACTAATCAAGGAGGTGTGATTACTGTGTGTAAACTGAAAGTAGATTGGGCTGAGGGGTTTTAGACAAACCATTACTGCCCTCTATTGGCTCTGTACAGGAAACAGCAGCAAAAACGAAACTAAAACTGTAGGTTAATTTTATATGATTGATTTTTATCTATTTTTAATCATTTTTAAAAGGAATCAGTTAACCTTTATGTCTTTATATTCTGTAAACAGTCGTTTCAGCCCATTTTTTTCCCCCCTTTAGTTACCCTTTAAGCAGGAACACACAGATCTTTTGATTTTTTTCCTAGTCAAAGCACCTTCCCCACAGTGAGTAAGCACAACTGTGTTGCAATCCCAAATGTTGCAGCTGAACACAGACTGCGACACATTAAATGTGTCCCAGCTATAAGCAGGCGCTCTGGTTTAGGTATATGGTTTTATTTGGTTGCCATATTGCCTAGGCAGACTGCTATAGCATTGAGAAGGCCTCAGTTTCCCATGTTTACTGTGCATGTACACACTTTACATTTTAATCCTGGTACTGAGATGATCGGTGTTGTGCCGAGAAAGGTCCCCCGCAAGGGGCAGGTTATTGGCAAGGGACGGCCGCATGGTGGGCAGAGCTCATACAATGGGAGTGCACAGATGTATTATTGAGAAAATATGGCCTCTTCTGTAGGCATTACATGCTTCTCAATAATACATCCGTGCACTCCCATTGTATGAACTCTGCCCATCATGCATCCGCCCCTTGCAGAGATGCACGAGTATCGGAAGCGTTTTGCACAATGTCGTATTGATTGCACAGCTGATGAACAGCTGTTCTAGTTCAGAGATTATTGGCGGCTCCATTCTCCTAATTGCGTAAGCACTGCGCAGTCAGGGCAGGCATTATCCGACAGGGACCCCTGTTTAGCATTTTAGCTCCTACCAGTAAATGAGACAGAGCTTGAAGATTCTACCTGGGGCTTCAGCTGCTAAGAGTGCCTGGCACAGATGGCTAAGGCTCCTGTGAGTACACCTGTAGCACTGCACATGTCAGATCTAGAGTGGCAAAGCTAGGGGGCCTGTCGGCTTCCATCAGCTAACAGCTCAGGTAGGGATATCCTTTCCAAGAATGTTACCTGGTTCTTTCAGTCATTGCCCTAGGTTGGCGATGTACCACTGTGTACTTACAGCGGCCTGCCTATGGTGACCTAGTCATGGCCGACCATTAACTCTTCCTGCTATGCAGTACTCTATGAATGCTTTTTGTTACATAGCACTCGACTCAAAGATTTTGCTTTCTGAACAGTGTTGTTGGGTTTATCCTAAAGGTTTTTAGGCTGCTGATCACGAATATTACCTGTAATTCACAGTTAAATCGCATACTAGCTCTGTGGCCTAAAAGTGAGAACTTTGGCTTGGCATCTCTGCTGGTCTGGTTTTAAAAAAAGGGAAAGACCCAGCACTGACTGCGTACCACCAAACGGGTGGGATGAACTCTTCTGCGACACCTGCACAGGCAGAGGAAGCAGACCCCAGCACCTCACAGGTAAGTCTGAAGTGTTGCTACTTTCCATGCACATTCTTTGAGTGCCTTTTTCCCCCCTTGTAACCAGTAGGGACTGGGTAAAGGGGAATCTTTTCTCCTGCACAAAGTGTATGTAGTGGGGATAGCTGAAATCGCACTGTGTGGTAAAACACGAGGCTGGCCGCTGAAAGGCAAGTCATGGCTCACAATCGGTGCAGCCATGGGAGTCTGCCGGAGACACAGGATCTTGTCCCCATGTCGGCTCCTTCTGACCTTTTGACAAGTCACTTTATGAAGTGGCTCAGTGGTTAACACTTCAGCTCTGGGTCACTGATTTGACGGGGCTGAGAGTCCGTTCCCTGAGCGGTCTCCTGGTGACTCGGGTGTGTCTAGCCAGGGGTGAAGGCCTGGGGCATCAAGTTGTGGGTTCTCCCTGTGTTTGTGTGAGGTATTTTGCATGCATGGTGTTTGATATACCTGAGATATTGGCTGGGCAGAGTGCACTCATGACCAGAGGGGTCAGTTCACACACTGTAGTGAAAACTTTGCCTGTGTAGGACCAGCAAACCAGCTAGCCTAAAATTTTCAGGCAGGGGTCTTCAGTTTCTCCTTGTCAACTCAACCGTGAACAAAAAGAGCTTGCATTGAAGGGGTTACACCTAAACTGTGCCTTAAATACTAAGGTCATCAGTTTGAATCCCAACCAAGCTAGCACCCCGCATGTTTCATTAGTGTTCTGATGTTACAGGGTTGCCGGCAGGAGGGTACCTGATGGCCACATCACCTGTATGCACCTTGTATAGGAAACTAAACAGGGGATTTCTGTTGACCAGATCCTGATATCGGGAAGTGGCCCCATGTATGGCATCAGTGAGGGTTAAAGTCTTTAAAGTGACCAAACCCTAGTAAGATGCACAGGTTTCTAGAGCACTTGTTAAGTGGGAGAAGGCCTGGATGGTGAATCCAGTAGACCCCCTCATTACAAAATGTCTGTCTGGAGGAGGTGGTTGCAGAAGGACAAGAAAAACACTCCTGCCCTACGACCAGGAATAGAGCAGTGGAAAGGGGCGTTCCTGTTCATTAGGTTCAATGGAAGACAGGGAAGTCTAAAGCCCCATACACACTATCGGTTTTCCTGCAGGTTTTTTCTCTTCAGGTTTACCAAAACCATCTAATATGAGGTCAAACCTCAAGAGTTTCAAGTTGTATGCAATCAGGCAGGCCCTTGCACTACATGGGTTTTGGTAAACCTGAAGAGTAAGGATGAACTCTGGCGTGTTCGCATGGTACACGTGCAGAGTCCGTCAGGAAGTTTGCACGGCGCTGCGCTAATCACAGCCAGGGAGACATTTCCCGATGCTCGGCTGCAGAGATCGGGAAATGTCTCCCTGGCTGTGATTAGCGCAGTGCCGTGCACACTTCCTGGCAGGCTCTGCACGTGTACCATGCGAACACACCGGAGCTCATCCTTACTGAAGAGAAAAACCTGCAGGAAAACTGATGGTGTGTATGGGGCTTTAGGTCCAGCTTCTCGGAAGGCTTTGGTTCAGTACCCTCTGCTCCCTCCAGATGCATTTTTTTCCCACAGATCCAGACTTGCCAGCCTAGTCCTGGGAGATGAAGGGGTATTGTTGGACTTTATGCTCAAGGGAATGAACTCTTTTCTAAAAGGGGTGTCGCATCTTAGAATATTGTCTGACAAATTGCAGACACACATTGATGCACGGTCAGTAAGAGGACGGGCAGCCCCGCAGGTGGTGGGTTTGCGAACAGCATGTCCAAGACTGTGTGATATCCCTCCCACAGTGGACCTGTTCTTTGTCCTGGGAGGAGATTCTTGAATCGCAAAGCAGACAGGAACAGAGCCCTTCCTGTGAAACTAAAGGGTGACCCAGGTAGGAAGGCTTAGCTATGGCCACAGCAGCCTGAATGCACCCAATCTCATCTGATGATGGACGTTATGACTAAACTCAGTAGAGTCCTCTTCTTGCAATTGCAGGCACTTCCATAGGAACCATCTATAGGGTGGTTAACCCTGGAATCTCTAGTTTCCTCCAGGAACTATGGTTTTCCTCACATAAAAACCTCCTCTCTCGGCCTACACCAGTAAAGGGTTGTTGCTCTTGGGTAGATGCTGTTGCTCAGAGCTGGCATTTTCCCCAGGTGCTATGCCATCTCGCCCACCCACAGTCTTACTGGTGGGCATAGAACACTTTGCTTTTACTCATTGTATCACACTGGCTTAAAGGACCATGGTTCTCTATCCTGAAGGCTCTGGGAACCAGGTGATCTGACTACTAGGAGGGATCCCTTAAGATTATATTTTATGCTCCACTTAGATTGGGACGCATTACGGCAGCCGGACCAGTGTTAAATCTGCATGTTACTCATTGTAGGCCCTTTTGGGATCTTCCTTTTGTACTTTGGTTCATGTGTCAATAGAGCGTTTCCTTCCTAAAAGTAAGGGTTATAATCTCTAGCAGTACTTGGGCAGGATGACATTAGCTGACAATCGGACAAGCCTACATGTACGGAGATCTCGGAGAAGCTGAGGCTACTCCACGCCAGATCTGTGCAGTGGCAACGTGTTTCAGCTCTCCAACCTTTTACCTGACACTTTGGGCATAAAAAGAGGCAGAAAGAACAAATCATTTACCATAAGTGTGGAGCTCTGCAACATCCTGCACCCCCAAGAGGTATATCCTAGGTGTCAAAGTTGGGTGCAAATCATAGGTGTCAGTGATGGCAATCAAAACTGACTCCCAATAGGCCTTGAGTTTGGGGCAGGTCCAAACCATGTGATAAAAGGTACCTTCAGCCTGCTGAATCTAGCGAAAAGAGGACTAAGCGTGGTATATATACTGACCAACCGGACTGGGGTATAATAAACTCTGTGAAGGTATTTAACCTCACTAAATCTGTCCCTGTCTGAGACCATGCATCATAAATTTAGCCCAAAATGTATTCTGCTACATTTCTCTGGTGAGGAAACCCAAATCCATGCAAGTGTGTATGAAGGTTCAAGTCCACAAACTATGGTATATATCTGAAAATTAATATATCCTGATGTACTGATAGCCTATGATTTCTTTTTATATATATATTTTTTTTAGATTTTTCCTTTTTTTCTTTTTACACATTGTTTGGTTAACCAATTCAATACCACACACTTATACCCCCTTCCTGCCCAAGCCAATTTTCAGCTTTCTGCGCTGTCGCTGTTTAAATAATTGCGCGGTCATGCTACACTGTACCAAAACAGAATTTTTTTTATCATTTTTTTTCCCCACAAATAGAGCTTTCTTTTGGTGGTATTTGATCACCTCTGCGGTTTTTATTTTTTGCTATACAAATAAAAAAAATACCAGAAATGTTGAAAATTTTTTTGATTTAGTTATAACATTTTGAAAATAAGTGTTTTTTTTTTCTCCCTTACTGATGGGCACTGATGAGGTAGAACTGCTGGGCACTTGTAACATGGCACCGATGAGGTGGCACTGATAGGTGACACTGATATGCAGCACTCGGCATTTATAGGTGGCACTGATAGGCACTCGGTGGCGCTGGTGGGCACTGATAGGTGACACTGGGCACTGAAAAGCTGCAATTATGGGTGGCACTTCTGGGCACTGATGGCACTGGGCATCCCTGGTGGCACTGGCAGGCATTGTGGATGGGCATTTATTGGCATTTCCCTGGTGGTCTAGGGAGGCGTACTCTGTGGTCCAGTGTGGTGGCCATCCCTGGTGGTCCTGGGTGGGCATCCGAGGGGGTCGCTGCGCTGATAAACAATCGGCTCTCCTTCTCACGTGAGACGCGAGTGAGATAAAGCCATTAAACGGCTCTTCTGTTTACATCATGATCAGCCGTGATTGGACAGGCTGATCATGTGGTAAAGCACCTCTGTTGGAGGCTCTTCACTGGGATTGGTGTAGCGGTGTGTCAGACTGACACACCGCATCGCCCATCGCTGCGATGTGTGCGCAGAGGCTGTTATCCTGCTAGACGTCATATGACATCCAGTCAGGATAACTGAACCATCGCCCAGCTGTCATTTTGCTATAGGGGAAGTGGTTAAAGCATTGAATTACATTGCTATACACAAGCATTTTACTAAATGAAAGATTCCTTCAGCTTTTCTTGTGATTGGCCAAAGCTAATCACATGGTACAGATGGGCTGTGATTGACCCTGTCTGTACCATGTGATCAAGTTGGCCAAGTTGGCCAATCACACCTAGCAACACAATTGTACACATGACTGGCATGAATGGAAGCCATCCATTGTGTACAACTGTCATGTGTCTTGCTGTGATTGATCAGTCATTGGATGTGTCCACAGGGTGGCAGATCGCTGTGCAGCCCGGCAAGTGGTACTTTCTAAAAAGACATCAGATGCTGTCCAGCCAGGATGGAAAAGCCACTGCCGGCCATCTTTTTGCTTAAAGCAGTGTGGGAAGGTGTTAAACCAGGAATGTCAAACTCAATTTCATCGGGGGCCGCATCAGTATTTTTTTGTTGTAATTATTTTTATTAATAATAATTCAAACAAGAACAATTTAAATAATAGTGAAAAAGACATGGAAACACGGACGCAGCCGTGTTGTGTAACAGAAGAACAGAAGAATGCAGTGTCAGAAAGACACGATAACAGTAAAGTAACATCTTAATACATGGCTTGGATAAAGTAAGCATATCAAATGTTGAGAACCAAACAATTTAGAGCATATATTAGAGAAATCAACGAAGAGCATACAGTCTAGATTCATGATTTTTTCCATGAATCCAGGCCGCAGGTTAAACCAGAATATTGAAACAAACAAAGTAAATAACATTCTGAATATAACTAAGGGAAAGTAAATGGGGAAGGAATAAAGAGAAGGGGTCTGCCGTTATATAAATGGATCAAGAGAATTAAATAAAGTGGAGGTTAATCCCCCAAGGAGACGGATTTGTATTCATCAGATGAAATAAAACTCAGCCAATCAGACCAAATATCCAAGAACCTTTTTTAAATATCTCACGTATGATGTATCAACTCCTCCATCTCCATGTTTCTCATGGTGCGGTTAAACCAGTCAATTATTGAAGGGGGTTTGGTTGATTTCCAATTAGTTGGAATACACATCCTGGCAGCATTGATCAGATTCATTGCCAAGGATCGGTAGTAGCCATTTGGTAATGAGGGAGAATAATGTAATAAAAATTGAGTAGGGGTGAAATCCAGATTGAGAGAAGTTATATGGGATATATATTCGTGGACCTTTTTCCAATATGGTTGGATGTCTTTGCAGGACCACCAAATGTGCAGAAAGGAACCCGTCTCGCTATTGCATCTCCAGCACATTTTAGATAGATTTATTTATCCTATGTAATTTAAGGGGGGTCATATACCACCTGGATAGAATCTTATAAGCATTTTCTTGTGCTTGGACATGAATAGATCCCTTGTGAATAAATTTGTAAATATTTCTCCATTCTGTGTCTGACAAATCAAGCGAGAGATCTCTTTCCCAAAGTTGATTAGCCCAATTAATTTTAGGTGTCTGATCGGAAAATAGTAGAGAATATGTAGCTGAGACTAAGTGCCTGAGAGGTCCATCGTTCTCACACCATTTTTCAAAGTCACTTTTTTCTCTCGACCAATTCGGTCTGGGGTTAGGTTTCAGGAAGAAATTCCTTAATTGAACATAGGTCCAAAAAGGAAATGACTCCACTTTCAATTTATCGGCCAACTTGGATTGGGATATAAACTCATCACCAATGAAGAACTGTCCTGCCCTTACTTTTGAATGAGGCCAACTTTTAGGTAAAAAATCTTCATGCATTCCTGGTGTAAAACCAGGATTAAGTGTAATAGGAGTCATTGCACCATTCGGAGAGGAAACCTTGTGTTTATTGCAAGCTCGACGAAATGCAAGGGATTTGAGAGAGAGGAATAGGTGAGTATAAATGTTCCAATCTAACCCAATCTTTGTGGTCAAAATGAATATTCCAATCAACCATTCTGGTTAGGATACAAGCTTGGTAATATTTGTACATGTCAAGTAGACCTATACCACCTGATGGTTTTGGGGCAGTAAGCCTATCATAACTGAATCTCGGGCGGAGTTTTATTCCAGATAAACAATGTGCACATTTTCTTAAATGAAGAAAAGAAGGCTTGGGGGATCGCAATAGGAACAGTCTGTAAGACATACAGGATTCTCGGGAGAATATTCATTTTTACGATCGCAGCCCTGCCAAACCATGAAAAGAGGCCTGAAGACCATTTTGAGAGATCAGATCAAATTTTTTGTAATAGGGGAGTATAGTTAAGGGAGTACAAGTCGGAAAGACAAATTGGAAGTAATATACCTAAGTATTTAATGGCTTGGGTACTTCAAGAGAAGGGGAAGTCAGACTGGCATAAATTGCACAGTGTTGTGGGCAATGAAACGTTAAGGGCATTGGATTTGGAGAAATTGATTTGAAAGCTCGATAGGGTTCTAAAATGAGCAAAATCGTCAAGTAAGTTGGGTATAGAGGTAAGCGGATCTGTGAGGAACAAAAGGACATCATCTGCAAAAGCAGCCAATTTATATGTGTGATTTTTAATTTTTACACCTTTAATGCTAGGATTGGACCTGAGACAGTTTAACAGTGGTTCCAATGACAGTATAGAGATCAATGGTGATAAAGGGCATCCCTGGCGAGTACCATTCGATACAGAGAAGGGGTCAGACAGGTGACCGTTCACATGTATTCTAGCAGTAGGTTTGGAATAAAGCGTAGAAATAAAGTTTAACATGGCAGGTGGGAGGCCTAAAGCGATAAGCGTTTCGGTCATGAAGTCCCACGCCACTCTGTCGAACGCCTTCTCCGCATCCAACGAGAGCAGGAATCCAGGTGTCTTAAAGGAAGTGAGCCAATGGTAAATATTAATGGCCTTAAGAGTATTGTCTTTGGCCTCTCTGCCAGGAACAAAACCCACCTGATCTGGGTTTGTCAGGTATAATTGGAAGCAGTCTGTTAGCAAAGGTTTTTGCAAACCACTTTAGGTCAACATTTAGCAGTGAAATCGGCCTATAATTAGCAACTAAGGAGTGGTCCTTGTCAGGTTTCGGAATCAATACTACGTGTGCCGACAGTAGATCACGAGGTGGTTCAATTGGATGAATAAACGAGTTGAAGGATGACAAAAAAAAGGAGTGAGGATTTCCTCATATGTTTTGTAATACCCTACTGTCAATCCGTCAGGGCCAGGGCTTTTAGCAGGTTTCATCTGCTTGAGAGCGAGACTCACCTCTGACTTATTCAAAGGTGTATCCATTTGGAGTCTCATTTCGTCAGAGATGGGTTTGGGGCTATATTTTTGTAAGAAGTTCCTAATCAAGTCTCGTCTGTCGTGTTTGGACAATGAGGGATCAGAATGAGGGAGATTATAGAGTTTTGAGTAATAATCAACAAATTGTTTTGCTATGGCAGAGGGTGAATGTAATTTGTTACCCTGGGCATCAGAAATAGAGTGAATCGTTGTTTTAGCTTTGTTTTTTTGTAAGGCTTTGGCAAGCATTTTACCAGCTTTGTTACCAAATTCATAAAGATTTCTTTGCCAGAGCAAATTTGCGTTTGACTTGCTTGTTTAAAAAATTAAACATATCGGACCTAGCTTGAATAAGTTCAGTCAAGGTCGTCACTGCTTGTGTAAGTTTATGCGTCTTTTCCAATTTCTGAATAGCAGAGGCAAGGTCAGAGTATCTCTTTTTTCTCTCCTTATTACGTGTGGCTGCGGCCGCGATAAGAATACCCCTAATTACACATTTGTGAGTCTCCCAGTTAGTGACAGGAGAAGTATCTAATGGATTATTTTCATTAAAAAATAGTTGAATTTTACATCCCACCTCCTGAGCTATAGAGGAATCAGTGAGCAAGGAAGGGTCAAGCCTCCAAATATTCATTCGAGGAAGTGCATCTGGGAAAGAGACAGTCAAAGAAATAGGGTTATGGTCTGAAAAGAACATAATATCAATTGAAGCTTTTTGGACCATTGGCAAATCATTTTGAGTTATAAACAGATAGTCCAATCTGGAAAACCTGCCGTGTGGTGGTGAATAAAACGTGTAATCTTTGCCGTCAGGATTCAGAGTTCGCCACGTGTCATGAAGTAAGAGGTCATGAAGGTGGGATTAAATTTTCTTTATATTTCTACATGTTATTGAAGAAGTACCTGTGGAGGTATCCTGGATAGGATTAAAGGGAACGTTGAAGTCCCCACCCAAAATGAGCACACCTTCTTTAAATGAGGCTAATTGTTCTGAAATGGATCCAAAAAAAGAAACTTGATTTCTGTTTGGTTCATAGATATTGGCTAGAGTAATCGTATGATTTGAAATGGTGCCTTTTAATAAGTACCTGCCCTCTTCATCGATGATGGAAGCAGAGACCAGAAGGGGGCAGTTCTTGGCGATTAAAATCGAGACACCTTTAGATTTCAGTAAAGGGTTAGTGGAATGGAAAACTGTGGGGAAGTTGTGATCAGTCAATTTGGGTATTGAGTTTGAACGAAAATGGGTTTCCTGGAGAAATACAATGTGCGCTTTATTATGTTTCAGGTATAGAAGTAATTGGGATCTCCGTTCCGGGACATTAAGACCTCTGGCATTTAGTGAGATGATCTTCACTGGAGGGATATCTTTCGATATAGTATTGGTCGTCATGATGTAATTGGGAGTGAACAGAAAATGGTATAGGATAAGGAAAGGTATGTAGTTATAACGGCAGACAAGGAGAGGTATTAAAAGGGGGAATAATCAATCACAAAAGAGGGAAAGGGAAGAGGTACAGGTGGAAGGGTATCTGGACTATCTGTGAAATTCCACTCACTAATAAACTTGAGTGGGTTCAGCAGAAGTGGGGGGAGGGGGGGGGGGTCCGGAATGAAATAGTAGTCTACTACTAGTAGCGAGAAATAAAAACCCACTTTTGGATAAAGCGAGACTACTGTATGGGGGTCGGCTAGACCATTCAGAAGATATACAGAAAATGATCTATCAAATTACGAGATGGTTGTCACAACCAAAGCCCTTATAAAAATGGAATTTCAATGCTCAGGGTAATATAGGAACACAATATCGGTCCAAATGTCCAGAATGTGGGACAGCTCTGGTCATATTATAATTCAGCAACCTTTACTATTTCTGAAATCTTTTTATATTCTTGTAGCTAAACTATTAAGACTAAAAGTAAAGCGTTATACGGCAAAAACGTCCCATGAGCGCTAATGAAGGACAAAAGAAAAAGGGTTCGTACTTGAAACCCAAATCTACATAAAATGTTGATTTGAGAAAAGAAAGATTCAATCACCCTAATTAACAAATAACCACTCTCGCGGGTAAGCATTGCCAAATAGGATGAATAAATCGGGTGTACATGCGTATTATAGCATCACGTAACCTCCTCGAACGTGTTGAAAAATATATATAAATGTAGTAGTGACAAACCATCTACAACATACTTCTGTGCATATACATGTGAAACAGTTAAAATCATGAAAACATATAATAATGGGTTACATGGGAAGGATTTCAAAATACCCTACCTATAAATGTCATATTTTCCTATCTATTCATTGTAGCGGAGTAGTGTTTCCTATGTCAAAGACAGCTATGTATAAAGAAGCACCGCACTTATATATTTTTTTTCTCATCTTTTTATTTATTTATTTTTCCTCTTCTTCCCCCTTTTTTTTTTAAATTAACCACTTTAGAAGCAAAATCTAAATCCTTGCTTTACCAAAGATTAATAAATATCCCTTAAAGCAGAAATGTAACTAGCTGGGTGATTTATGGGGCACTTGGAGGAAACAAACGTTTAGTATTCCAGAAACACACCTATTTGCTGGAGATGTAGTTCCAAACAAAGACCAGGGGTGTCAGTAAACACCAAACAGCTATGCAGTCTGCAATTCAGGTTTTGGCCAGTGGTGTCAGTGGTAAGCAGATGGAAACAGTCTTTGTTCCAGTCACCACGGCAACCATAATAAACATACGGTGCTTGTTCCTCTTCGCTCAGACAGCAGGGATCGGCGTACAACGTGCACCTACAATTCTCCCCTGATTTTAAGGGGAGAAAAGTGCACGCCATACGCCGACAAATACAGTATATAATAACTTCCTAAAAATAAAAGCATTTAACTATTCCCAAACCCATATAAATGGTACATAACAGAAGGGAATCAAATGGCTATATGCATATTACATAGGGCTTTTGTGTGAACAAAGAGGGTGTCGCACGTAAATTAGATAGGGAGTTGAGTCCTTATAAGATATAAATCAGGACTAAGGAGGATTTTACTACAAGGGCACCTCGAAGGAGAAGGGGGCTATTCGAGATAATAACAACGGTGCATAGGGATCTTACTCAAAGTACAAGACAAAAGAGCTCAGCCATAAATAACAAAGGAAAAATACTCTATGATCTATTAAGACTAAAGGGTATATCATTCAAGAAAGGCTAAAGCAATGCATAGTTATACCGGATTATTTCTGCTTTCACTTAAAAGAGTAAGCTCAATGCGCGACAGAAGCTTGATCGCGGCGAGTTCTACGAGGTAAGGGTTCGGCCTGAGGATTATGCGGCTCATGATCGTGAGGTGATTGATCTTCGGTCACGGGAGATGAAGGTGACGATGAACGTTTGCGACGAGTCTGGGAGTTCAGGGCTTCCATCGGTTCCACTGATGATGTGGGGACCTGTTCAGTTGGTGTCGCAAATTCCACATACCAATCAGGTAATGCAACCAGCGGCAAGCCAAGTTTTTTGCAAAAAGCCGGTAATTCCTCTGGTACTCTCAGCAGAGCAGACTGGTTTAGATGGTATGCAAAGAGGCCAAAAGGAAACTTCTACTTATACCGAATGTTTTTGGAATTAAGCACTTCCAATAGCGGACGAAGATCCCTCCGATTTTTGAGTGTTATTGCAGATAGATCTTGGAAAATTTGCAATCGATGACCCTCAAAAAGTATTCCGCGCTTATCCCTGCTTTTCCTTAGAATCGATTCTTTGATCTTAGTCATTTACAAAGCAAATTACATCCCTAGGGGGATCAGATTCTTTGCCTTTAGGGCGCAGAGCTCTGTGTATGCGCTCCATGGAAATAACAGTGCTGTTAGTGTTGCCAAGGATGTCAATGAATGCGTCAGAGACAACCTGAGGTAAACTGTCATCGTTGACATATTCAGGTAGGCCACGGATCCTCAGGTTGTGGCGTCGTCCTCTATTGTCAATTTCCTCCACATGACGTTGCATGTCACGGAGTTGACGATTATGGAGATTAATCCGGTAATCGATCCGTTCGATCGATTTGTGATGAATTAAAGTATTTTCCTCCACTTTCTGTATCCGTCCATTCATAACCTGAAGGTCCATTCTCAGATCTGATATGGCAACCGTAAAGAGCATTCTTAATGTCAGCTGTCATCGATTGAAGATCATGAATGCTCAATTGATGGACCGCCGGTAAACCGTGATCATTTGTGGGTGAGTTCTGACCTGGCGGATATATAGCGATACCATCATGATGGAGAGATACAGGGTTAGATGAGGGGGCCGTCATTATATTACCCTCCTGGAGTCGGCTGCGATGAAAATCGATCGATTAGCGGTCATTGTGAGATTCGGTAACCGGGATAGTGAAGGCGAATTGTTCTTGGAGAAATCTCCGTTCTTCAGAGAAAAAAAACGGTGCCGAATACCCATATAGTAGCTAAAATTGGGCCTTGGAGTGACAGAGCTCACTCTAAGCAGCCATCTTCCTTCACGGCTAGCCACGCCCCCCCGCATCAGTATTATGATTGCCCGCAAAAGGGCCGGTTGTATCTGTAAGATTAGATGTCCAGCACATCCCCTCCCTTTACATTAGATGTTAAGAGCCACCCCACCATCAGAAGTTGAGTGCCCCACTCTCCCTTACATCATAGTGCTCCCCCCTTTCCTGAAGCTGAATGCATTGTTTGAAAGCAGAAAGTAAGGGTCTTGAGGAGGGTGAGGGCCACATATAATGGCCTGGAGGGCTGGATTCAGCCCGTGGGCCTTGTGTTTGACACCCGTGTGTTAAACAGAATATGTATAGTTGATTTATACACTGTACACCCGTACCACAGTCCTTGTATCCACAAAAAGACTCCCAAGTACTGTACCAAAAATGAGTCTCACGGGCACACATAGATCTCTGAACGGAGCAGCAGGGTCCCCAGGGTTTCTGCACCTGACAGCAGCGTCCATCCTTAGAATACCCAAGATTCCTCCCCCTTGCATCAGGGTTCTCAGAGCCTCAACATTTAGGTCCCTAGAGACACCCCCAGCTCTTTACATCACCCCCCCCACCATTACATCAAGGTCCCCAGAGACATTCTCCCCTTATATTGAGTTCCCCGAGAGTCTCCCTGTTTACATCAGGGTGCCCTGTGCTGCACCTCCAACATTAAGGGTCTTCAGAGTTCCTTTACCCCCCCCCCCCCCCCCTGCATCACAGGTGAAAGCTGGGAGGAGGTGAAACACTGGCAGCAGGCCTAGAGGAGTGTTGTTCCATCCTGTGCATGGTCTGGTGCTAGGATGCTGGATGGTCCTAGCAACCAACAACTAGAGCTTGCAGCGGTGAACAGGAGGTGACACTGCTGCTGGAAAAAATAATTCTACCTGTGAGATGGACCTGTAATTCACATAAAATTCTAAATGATAAAAAACTTTGTGAAATTAATGAACAAAAAAGGTGAAGGTTTTCATTATTGGAGACCAATTTTTCAGAGAAAAACTGAAAAACTGATGCAAATATTAAAGAAGGCATTTTTTATGGTCCACAGATCAGATATTTTATGAGTAACAAATGGTTCAAAGATCTGTGAGTGGGGTCAAAGAAGATTGTCTGGAGTGGAAAGCATACACGGATGTCGTAATTTTCTTGGCAACTACAGAGCACCAAACTAGATTCAGCTGGTTGTCACTGAAGATTGATTTTCTCCATTAACACTTGGACTTCTTTTTTTAATTCTGGACCTAGTTAGTTGTGCTTACAAGTTTACATACCCTAGCAGAATTTATGATTTCTTGGCCATTTTTTAGAGAATATGAATAACACAAAAATCATAATTCCAACAGCAACTACCCAAATAACCCTGATCAAAGGTTTACATACCCCAGTTTTTTTTTTATTTCCCCCTTTAACATCATTGACAGCTTGAAGTCTTTTGTGGATGAAGCTCTTTATCTTCTCAGATGGTAAAGCTGCATATTTTCTCTTGGCAATGTTTTTCCAGTATTTTTTGATAACATCCTACATTCATCTTGCCAACAATTTTGACTAAATTTCCTGTGCCTTTTGTAGCTTGCACATCCCCAAAACATAAGTGATCCACCTCTGTATCTTTCATCATAGGCCTTGACTCCTCTCCAAATATAGCGTTAATTATCTTGAAATGGCCACACCACATGTTTTCAGAGAGTCCTGTATTTCACCTGAAGTTATTTGTGGGTTTTATATTCCTTTCCTGTTTTATACAGTCCAACTACCTTTTCTCGCAGATCCTTCTGACAATTCTTTTGCTTTTCCCCATGACTCAGATTCAGAAATGTCAATGCAGCACTGGATGAAAGATGCAAGGGTCTGTCAGGAGTCAAACTCATAGATTATATATATATATATATATATATATATATATATATATATATATAATCAATCAATCATATATACACACATTACAGTCAAACAGATCACAGGCGAGGATGGTTACCTTTTAATAGCCATTCAAACCCCTTTGTGTCAACTTGTGTGTATGTTAGCAGACTAAAATCAACATGGTATGTACATTTTTGATCAGAGTCATTTGGGTAGTTTCTTTTGCTATTGTGATTTAAAAAGAGTAAACAAGGTTGATTGATAGTGGCTTCAGCCATAAACTAACCATGAGTGAAAGATGTTTTTGTGCCTTAGGCCCCATGCACACGAGAGGCTGGTAAACTCGAGTTCAGAGGCATTTGGGCATTTTTTTCAACTGCCCCTGAACACATTTAATGTTATCCTATGTGTCCATGCACACATTCACGTGTTTTAGCGTTTTAAAGCAGTTGGGTTTAGGCTCGTTTTTTCAGAAGCAAAAAAATGGGTTCAGACGCAAACGTTTTCGCGTTTCAGACGCAAATCGCGATTTCATTTATAGGCGTTTTTTTTAAAGGTGACCTATTTTTTTACATTAGAAATCTCAAATGATGGCAAATAATGAAAAACCAATAAAAAACGTAAACGACTGTAATTGCTTGCATTGCATTGTGGACAATCCACAACTTGTAACAGGTGACGTGGCCAGGTCACATGGCCAGGTGACATGGCCAGTAGACAATCCACAACTTGTTGCAGGTGACGTGGCCAGGTGACGTGGCAAATGGACAATCCACAACTTGTGGCATGTGACGTGGTCAGGTGACTTGGCCAGTGGGCAATCCACAACTTGTGGCCAGGTGACGTGGCAGGTGACGTGGCCAGGTGATGTGGCCAGGTGACATGGCAAGTGGACAATCCACAACTTATGGCAGGTGACGTGGTCAGGTGACGTGGCCAGGTGATGTGGCAAGTGGACAATCCACAACTTGTGGCAGGTGGTATGGCCAGGTGACGTGGCAAGTGGACAATTCACAACTTGTGGCAGGTGACATGGCAAGTGGACAATCCACAGCTTGTGGCAGGTGACATGGCAAGTGGACAATCCAAAGCTTGTGGCAGGTGATGTGTCAAGTGACACGCTAAATACAAGTATACTGCTGCTCTTTCAGCTGCTACTCACTTTGGTCTCACAAAATGGCTGAAATGGTTAAATAATATTGTTTTTTGAGCTTAGGGAGGGTCTTATGATGTATCTTAACTAAACGTTTATAAACACAAACGCGGTAAAATGCCGGTTTTTGCCTTTAACCACTTCCCTACGGCCGTACGACTATATGCGGCCGCAGGGTGGTGCTAAATCTACAGAGCGCGCAGCGGGGAACTTCTGTACTGGCCGTGTCCCTTGGACACAGCCAATCACAGATCGCCGCGAACGGCCAATCAGAGTGGCCGTTTGCGATGCGATCTGATGGGCCAATGAGAGATGATCTCATATGTAAACATATGAGATCATCTCTCATTGCCGGCTCTCACACATGACAGGTCGTCCTGTCATAGAGAGAGCATACCGATCTGTGTTCCTGTAGTACATAGGGACACAGATCGGTCACCCCCCCCTCCCCCCACAGTTAGAACACAATGCAGGAAACACATTAACCCCTTCCTCACCCCCCTAGTGTTAACCCCTTCCCTGCCAGTCACATTTATACAGTAATTAGTGCATATTTATAGCACTGATTGCAGTGTAAATGTGAATGGTGCCAAAAATGTGTCAAAAGTGTCCGATGTGTCCGCCATGATGTCGCAGTCGCAATAAAAATCGCAGATAGCCGCCATTACTAGTAAAAAAATAAATAATAAAAAATAACAATTCTGTCCCTTATTTTGTAGGCGCTATAACTTTTGCGCAAACCAGTCGCTTATTGCGATTTTTTTTTTTATTTATTTTTTTAACCAAAAATATGTAGAAGAATACGTATCGGCCTAAACTGATTTTTTTTTTTTTAAATTGGGCTATTTTTTATAGCAACAAGTAAAAAATATATTGTATTTTTTTTCAAAATTGTCGTCCTTTTTTGTTTATAGCGCAAAAAATAAAAATCGCAGAGGTGACCAAATACCACCAAAAGAAAGCTCTATTTGTGGGGAAAAAAGGACGCCAATTTAGTTTGGGAGCCATATCGCACGACCGCGCAATTGTCAGTTAAAGCGACGCAGTGCCGCAAGCTGAAATTTCACCTGGTCAGGAAGGGGGTTTACATGCCCAGTAAGGAAGTTGTCGTCTTTCTTTTTTTCGTTTTCTTCTTCTTCTTTTTTTTTTTTTTTTTTTACGGTAAGGAGCCTTCTGGTCTTCGTCGAGGTTGTTTTAAGACCATGGCCTTTTTGTTCCTATGGTGTCAGGTGCTATAAGCTGCTCTGCGTTAGATCAAGCTGTTCTTGACCATTTTGATACATGAGCATGTTTGCATTTGTTTTTCATATGGCCCAACCCTCAGTTGTATTTCTTTTGGACGTCCCATGATTAATGACTGAAGATCCTGTTTTCTGTATGACTAAGGCTTTTTGACCTGCGTGGGGTACAGTTCCCCCCTGTTTTGTTCTCCCTCTTGTTTGCTACACAACTTAAAGCGTAACTGGGGGAAAAAAATAGCAAATGAAGAAAAAATATAGCCCATATAGTTGCAACACTAATCATATTGGAATTTAAAGTTATTAACCGCTTACGGACCGCCGTACGACTATTTACATTGACAGAATGGCACGGGCAGGCAAATGGTCGTACCTGTAGATGCCTTTAAATTTGCCACCCAACGGGCACCTCCTGAGTGCGGCCCCGGGTCCAGAGAACTCAATGTTTTTGGGAGGCCCGCAATTGCGGTCGGTAAGGGCAGAACAGGGGAATGCCTTTTGTAAAGGCATTCCCCTATTTTGCCTAGTGACATTGTCACTGATGACCGTTTCCTGTGATTGGTAGCCACGCCCCCCAACAGTAAGAATCACTCAATAGGAAACACTTAACCCCTGCAGCGCCACCCAGTGGTTAACCCCTTCACTGCCAGTGTCATTTTTACAGTAATAGGTGCATTTTTTAGCACTGATCGCTGTAAAAAATTACAATGATCCAAAAATGGTGTCCGATGTGCGCCATAATGTCGTCGTCATGAAAAAAATCGCTGATCATTGCCATAACTAGTAAAAAATCTATATTAATAAAAATGCCATAAAACTATCCCCTATTTTGTAGAAGCTTTAACTTTTGCGCAAACTAATCAACAAACGCTTACTGCGATTTATTAATTTTTGATATTTTTTTATTTTTTTACCAAAATATGTAGAAGAATAAAGAATACGTATTGGCCTAAACTGAGGCCACCAAAAGAAAGCTCTATTTGTGGGGAAAAAAAGAACGTCAATCGCACGACCGCGCAATTGTCAATTAAAGCAATGCAGTGCCGAATCTCTAAAAGTGGCATGGTCTTTAACCACCAAAATGGTCCGGGGCTGAAGTGGTTAAAAATGACCTTTTCCTTTTTTAATCTGCAGTCAATGAAATTTTCTAAGAATGTATTGCAATATGGCTACCTAGAGTTCTGTACACAGTGTACTGACCACTCCCTAGAAACATAATTTCCTGCTTGTGATTGGCTCACCAATTTTCCAGGAAGTCTGCCTAAGATACAAGTCAGATTTCAGGCATCGTCTGCAACAAAAAGTTCATTTTTGGTGAGATACTTTTCTGTTCAAATTTTTTTTGATTATAGCCAGAAAAAAACATCAACTGATAATTTCAAAAATATGACAAAACACAACTTTACACAGCGTCGCATGGTAGAGCAATACAGAGATGGGAACAAACGATTTAGGAGCAATATTACAGGATATAGTAGGGGAGATACTTTTAATAAGAGCGCATCTAGGGATGCAGGACCAGCATTTCCTCAGAGCTCTGTAGCTGCACACCTGACAGTTAAAGCGGAGGTTCACCCAAAATCAACTATCTGCCATTCAATCCAGCATACTGCTGACGTCTGCAGTATGCTGTGTTTTTTTTTTTTTGTACTCGTTCTGTCGGCCTTTGTTATCTGGCTCCGAGCGGGGAGGCCTGCGGGGAATAGGCGTTCCTAAGGCAAGCCTAGTTGATTGACTGGCTATTTTCGGAAGGCGTGACACGCTTTGCTAGCCTAAGTGACACTCTGCTGTTTACGGCGCTATATGGCGCCTGCGCCTGCCGTGTAGAGCTGACTGCGCAGGCACCGTAAATTGCCGAGTGTTCCTTCGGCAATTTTCGGAAGGCGTGACGCGCTTTACTAGCCTGTCAATCAACTAGCCTTAGGAACGCCTATACCCGGAAGGAATTCCCTCTCGGTGCCAGATAAGAACGCCTGATTAAAACGATAAGTACAAAAAAAACCAGCATACTGCAGTACGCACTCCGGTCGTTTAAAAAATTGACGTATTGACAATTGATGTATTTATTGACAAGCCACAATAAACAAACGCAAATATGAAAGGTTGACGCATTTTAGCCTAGAAGGCGTTGGTCATAACCACCAGATGGTTTGAATCTCAAACGATTCAGGAAAGATTCCACAGTCTATGGGTAGGCTGAGTGTATCCAAGTCAATCCATTGATCGACTTGCGTACAACCAGCATGTCGGATTTTTACATGCAATTATCGGCTGCGGCTATAGTTGCTAGCAATAACCATTGTAAAAATCTTTAACACTCCCCCAACAGTGACTGCTCCCAATGTGTCCCTGGCTGCGTTGATGGGGGGGGGAATTGAGTGATTTTTATTTTCTGCAACTTGTGCAAAGAAAATCGTATCATCTATGGCTTGCTGGGAGTGAGGTTATATTGCTTTAATTTCCACCAATGTCCAGCTATCTTGAAGTCATATAATCGATGGTTAATGACTTAAAGATCCTGTTTTTTGTGCTTTACTTAAACTAATCTTACTGACAATCTTACTTACAGTCAAAATCGTATTTTTTATGTAAATTACCTTGTTTTAAAGCTACTAATGGACATACGACTGTAATTGGGGAAAACCGCCATTGCAGAATAATTACGCTGAATACAAGTCTTGATAGAAACGGGCACAGTAATTTTAGCCAAATATTGGATATGGACAAACTTTTTTTTTCTTTGAGCCAGATGGGGCAACAACCCTTTTATGCGAGTGGCAATTTGTCAAATTACAGCGTTAAAACCTGAATTTGCTCCCATAATTCTAATAATAATTGTGTGTTTGCTTGTGCTAATTAGTAATTTGTGCTTCTGCCTTACTGATTTTCTTTTAACACAGATATTTATGCTCTTGCCAGTTGGAGACTTCCAGGATAATAGGCAGAAGATGGACATAAGAAGTTTGAGCAATATTGAGCTCAAAGAACAGTTGCTGAAGCACGGGATCAATCCAGGACCTATTTTACGTATGCATATCTTTTACAAAACTTTTGTGTGGGTAGTGTCCAATGAATCTTCAGAAAGTTAGGCAACAAAAACAAATGATCCTTCATAAATGTATTTTTTTTTTTTTTTTAATTATATAATTATTTATTCAAAGATTTTTTCAGTTATAACAGAACGTATTAACAATATAAACTATATCAAGAGAAGGAAAAATTCTATATTACAGTAAGAAAACAAAACTAGCCATCCGACCAGACTAGAAAAAGTAAATACAAACATTATTTAGGACGTTAGGACATAGGATTATGAATATAATACCCGAAAAACAAAGGAAATAAAAAATGTGCCTAGTTAGGAATATTAACCACTTCGGGTCTGCTGCGCTATTGACAGAATACGTCAACAGCGCGGACCTGAGGTGCCGGGGTCACGTCTTTGGACGTGATTTACTTGTAATTCCCCGCGCGCGCCACAGGGTGGCGCGCGGCAGGGAAAAACAGTCCCGTCGCATCACAGAGGATTCGATGCGTATACCCGGCGGCCGCGATGTCCGTCAGGTACACGCGATCGTCGGTGACAGAGCAGGGACGTGGAGCTCTGTGTGTAAACGCAGAACTCCACGTCCTGTCAGGGAAAGGAGACAGATGCTGTTTCCCTTGTACATAGGGAGACAGCATCGATCACCTCCCCCAGTCACCCCCCTCCCCCCACACAGTTAGAACACACCCAGGCAATACATTTAACCCCTTCCTCACCCCCTAGTGTTAACCCCTTCAATGCCAGTCACATTTATACAGTAATTAGTGCATTTCTTTCTCGTACATCACGGGACACAGAGCAGCATATTCATTACTATATGGGTTATATGGAGTACCTTCAGGTGTGGACACTGGCAATCTCAAACAAACAGGAAGTCCCTCCCTATATAACCCCCTCCCATAGAGGAAGTACCTCAGTTTTTTCGCCAGTGTCTTAGGTGTTGGTCACGGAATAGCTTTGCTCCACATCCTTGGGATTAAGGGCGGGCTAACCGGATCTGTCCAAGGAGCCTCAGTGCCAAAGTGGACAGTACCCGGGCCCCAAACCGTGGGGTTTTGCCTATAATGCTCCTCTTTGGAGGGCTGGACCCTGGGCCCAGGACTTGGAGTTCGTAAAGACCATAAGTTCCTGTTTGCCAGGGTGCTATATAGGTCCAGGACAGTGGGTACCTTCATAGGACCCCAGGGCCTGAAGGTCTACTACGCTACCCACGGAGATGGGAGAAGATTGGACCGTTTTGCAAAACGTCCTGCGGCATGGAGCAGGTAAGAGGGGAGCCTGCGGGACTTGGTTCGACAGCAGGCTCTCCAGGGGAGATGTTAAGGGGGGTAGCCTGAGTATGCTCTGCATTGGCACCATGGTCACTATGTCTGATGGACAGGATGCCCTGAAATGTTTCCCCCCCATAACTTGATCCCCCTACCTATCTATGTATGTTTGCTAGCTACCTGCTGCTCGCTGGTTGAAGATCTTTTTTATAAAAAAAAAAAACAGATCTGTCTCTAGACTAAAGGGGACTCCTTAGGGGCCTGTTTTTAGCCTTACCTTGCCGGGATTCAAAATCTGCCGCCTGATGCGTCCTCCAACCTGCATTCCTGGGCTCCAGAGTGCGTCTCCTCCTGGGCTCTCCTCCCCCGACAGTCGCGCGCGCGTGCACGCGCGCGCATGCATATAGAAAATTTTCGCGCCGTTCGGGAGGGGGGGGGGGCGGCGAGCGTGACTGCAGTGTAGAGTGGGCGTGCCTTCAATTGCTGTTATACACAGCAGGCGCGTTCTTAGCTCAGTTCAGAGCTGAGCTGGAGAGAGAGGACGTAGAGCTGGCAGCACAGTGACTCCCGGTGGAGAGAAGGGGTACTACATGCTGGAGTCAGCTCCAATACTTTTTGTTAAGCCAAAATCCCCTTGGCAACAGGTTGAATGCTGGCAAACATGTTGGGGGTGGGGCTGTATGTGGTGAATAATATTATAAAAGAAAACATACTGAGCCCCACCGTTTTTGGGCATTAGTAATCCTATTGTCCCCTAAACCTTATTTTTTTGTACTCCTGGCTATAACAGTCTGTTGTTGTAAGTGGAGTCCTTCGGTTTTGTATTATGGCTTCCAAGGGTTCAGGATCAAAACATAAAAAAAAAAAAAAAAATAAAAAAAAAAATGAAAAAAAAAAAAATGAAAAGGCAAAGACAAAGGGGGTTCCTCCTCTGGGTCTGATGATATGCCAATACTTTCCCCACAGGTTATTCCTATAGGGGTCACCCTGGATAAGCCATTAAGGGGGTCTGGTGCTGAGGCTGGCCCAGGTCGGCCCAACCCTGTGTTATCACAGAGGAGATGCTAGCCGTCACCCTAGGGGGGCTAGAGAAAAAAGGTTAACAGCTATGATCGCTGGCTCTTTTTCTGGCAAGAAGCGGACTAGATCCCCATCGCCAAAAGGGACAGAACCTAGAGGATCTACCACTGAAGAATCATTTTCAGCCTCCCGGATGGAGAGTCTGTGGGTCCAGTCTTTGACAGACATGGTCCGCTTGGCATTTAATTTGCCATTTCCAGAGCCTCAGGTTCCTGTGGTATCCTCTTTGGGTTCTTTTAAAAGCGCTTTTAAGCAACGCAGCTTTTCCGGTCCATCCTCTGTTAGAGGAATTGGTTTTTCCAAGATTGGGACGACCGGACAGAATTTTTTCTGCCGCCTAAAGCTGACAAGAGGGTAGTCTTTATGCACGTCTGCCAGGAAATATTTGTGCTTACAGGCACTCTTTCCCCTGACCAAGTGCTCTTTAAAAGGGGCCCGGATGGCTCAGTCGGTAGAGCATCAGACTTTTGGTCTGAGGGTCCAGGGTTCAGGTCCCGGTTCGGGCACTGCTTTTCAACTACCCGTGAGGTCCTTGAGGCCACATCTCCCGGAAAGCGCCCGATCTCGTCTGATCTCGGAGGCTAAGCAGGGTCGGGCCTGGTTAGTGCCTGGATGGGAGACCACCTGGAAGGTTTTCTGTTATTTACCCTATGGAAAAGACATTTCTTTCTCGTACATCACGGGACACAGAGCGGCATATTCATTACTATATGGGTTATATGGAGTACCTTCAGGTGTGGACACTGGCAATCTCAAACAGGAAGTCCCCTCCCTATATAACCCCCTCCCCTAGAGGGAGTCCCTCAGTTTTTTCGCCAGTGTCTTAGGTGTTGGTCACGGAATAGCTTTGCTCCACATCCTTGGGATTAAGGGCGGGCTAACCGGATCTGTCCAAGGAGCCTCAGTGCCAAAGTGGACAGTACCCGGGCCCCAAACCGTGGGGTTTTGCCTATAATGCTCCTCTTTGGAGGGCTGGGCCCAGGACTTGGAGTTTGTAAAAACCATAAGTGCCTGTTTGCCAGGGTGCTATATAGGTCCAGGACAGTGGGTACCTTCATAGGACCCCAGGGCCTGAAGGTCTACTACACTACCCACGGAGATGGGAGAAGATTGGATCGTTTTGCTGGACAAACATCCTGCAGCATGGAGCAGGTAAGGGGGAGCCTGCGGGACTTGGTTCGACAGCAGGCTCTCCGGGGTAACCTAAAAGGGGGGGATAGCCTAAGTATGCTCTGCATTGGCAACCTTGCTCACTATGTCTGAGAAAGACAGGATGACCCCTTTTTTTCCCCCATCACTAGGTTCCCCTGTCTAAGAATGTGTTGCTAGCTAACCTGCTGCTTTCTTCCTAGGACTAGTAAGGATCCCTATGGGGCCTTTTGGAGAGTCCTACCTGGCCGGGGGTTTGAATCTGCCGCCTGATACTGCAGTCCTGGGTCTCCAGCAGCGCGGCTCCTCCATGTTCCTCCTGTTCCGGCATACGCGCGCGCGCACGTCTTATAGACGTTTTTTCGCGCCGTTCAGAGGAGGGCGGGGGGGGGGGGGGGGCGTGCCTGCGGCGTCATACAGGGGCGCGCCTTGTGCTGTTATAGATCAGCAGGCATTGTCAGTGCTCAGTCTGAGGCTGATTTCAGAAGGAGAGGACGCAGAGCGGCAGAACAGTGACTCCCGGTGGCGGAAGAGGGGTAGTACATGCTGGACTTTGTTCCAATGCCTTTTTTGTTAAGCCAAGAAATTCCCCTTTTTGCAGCAGGTTGGAGGCTGGCAAACTAAGTTTGGGGTCACTGTATGTTTTAAAAAAAAAAAAAAAAATATATATATAATATATTTAAAAAAAAAAAAAAAAAAGAAAAACATACGGGGCCCCATCAGTTTTTGGGCATTAGTGATCTATTGTCCCCTAAGCTCTGGTTTTGTACTCCTGGCCACTACAGTCTGTTGTGTGGGCGGAGTCCCTCGATTTTGTATTATGGCTTCCAAAGGTTCAAGGTCAAAGGGTACAAAAAAGACCAAAAAACAAAGGGGTTCCCCCTCTGATTCTGATGATATGCCGATACTTTCCCCGCAACTTATTAACATAAAGGGCGCCTTGGATGAGCCATTAGGGGGATCTGGTGCGGAGGCTGGCCCAGATCAGCCCAGCCCTGTGTTTATCACAGAGGAGATGCTAGCCGTATCCCTAGGGGGGCTAGAAGAGAGAATAGCAGCATTGATCGCTAGAGCTATTCCTGGTAAGAAACGGGTTAGATCCCCATCACCAAGAGGTGTATCCTCAGATGCTGAGATTCTCTCTCCGGAGGAATTGGAATCACAGGAGGATCAACTAGACCTGAACCAAGAGGGTTCAGGGATTGAGGGATCTGCCTCTGAGGAACCATTTTCAGACTCCCAGACAGAGAGACTGTGGGTACAGTCTTTGACGGACATGGTCCGCTCGGCATTTAGTTTACCATTGCCAGAGCCTCAGGTTCCTCGGTATCCTCTCTGGGCTCTTTGAAAGCTCCGTTAAGCAACGCAGTTTTTTCCGGTCCATCCTCTCTTGGAGGATTGATCTTTCGGGATTGGGTACGGCCGGACAGGATTTTTCTGCCACCGAAAAGATTTGCGGTCATTTACCCCCATGGAGGAAAAAAATTCTCCAAGAGGTGGAGGCTCCCAGTAGTGGATGCAGCCATCTCATGTGTGAATAAATCACTAACTTGCCCGGTGGAAAACATACATACGTTTAAAAGATCCGGTTGATAAACGGTTAGAGACACTTTTAAAAGCATCCTTTGCTACGGCAGGAGGAGTGGTACAGCCAGCTGTGGCTGCAATTGGAGTTTGTCAGGCGTTAAAAGACCAGACAAAAGAAATGTTAAAGGACATGCCTACCCAACAAGCAGAAGAGTTTTCTGACATTCCCAGAGCTCTGTGTTTTGCTGTAGATGCTATAAAAGATTCCATCCAGCAGGCCTCTCGTTTATCACTATTTTTGGTGCACATGAGAAGGCTCTTATGGTTGAAGAACTGGGCGGCGGAGCCCCCATGCAAAAAGCTTCTGGCAGGGTTTCCCTTCCATGGAGGACGACTCTTCGGAGAGGATCTGGATAAATATATTCAGACTATTTCAAGTGGCAAGAGTACCCTTTTACCGGTCAAAAAGACATTCCGGGGTCCTACATTTAAAAGGCAGCTCTTTCCTGTCTCGGGGCCCTCAAATTCCAGGCAGTATCGACGGCCGCCTGCACGATCCAACGTTAACAGTAGATCGCAGGGACAGGCCCCTGGGGGTAAGAGGCCATGGTATCGCAAGCCGACAAAGACAGCCCCTAAGTCTGCCTTATGAAGGGGCGCCCCCACTCTCGCGGGTGGGGGGAAGGCTTTGTTTCTTCTCAGAAGTTTGGGAAGCCAAGATCCCCGACAAATGGGTCCGGGCATCTGTAACCACAGGCTACAGACTGGAGTTTCTAAGGTGTCCTCCGCCTCATTTTCAAGAATCAAGGCTACCAAAGGATCCAGCAAAGGAAGGCCTCATTGCTGGCAGCTTTGGATCACCTGCTTTGCCAGGACGTAATAGAGGTGCCAGCCCAAGAGCAAGGGCTAGGTTTCTATTCCAATCTCTTTGTCATACCAAAGCCCAACGGCGATGTCAGGCAATCTTGGACCTAAAGAGGTTAAACGGTTACCTAAGGGTTCGTTCCTTCCGGATGGAATCCATCGGTCAGCAGCCGCCGCGCTTCAGAGGGACGATTTTCTGGCCTCCATAGACATAAAGGATGCTTACCTTCATGTACCAATCTTTCAGTCGCATCAAGATTTTTACGCTTCGCGGTGGGGCAGCGACACTTCCAATTCAGGGCGCTCCCCTTCGGGCTGGCCACGGCCCCCCGGGTATTCACGAAGATCCTAGCCCCAGTTCTGGCCAATTTAAGGATCCAAGGGGTCACAGTCCTAGCATACTTGGACGACCTTTTAATCATAGATCCTCACGGCCGGGTCTGCAACAGGCAGTAAACCTCACGGTTCGGTACCTCGAAGGATTCGGCTGGGTCCTAAACCGGGGAAAAGTCAGCGTTCCAGCCTACAAAGCAGTTGGAATACCTCGGCATGAGGTTAGACCACAGAACAGCAAAGGGTGTTCCTGCCCTTGTAAAGATCGAGGCTATCAAGGGGTTGGTTCAGTTGGTTCTAAACAAGAAAAAAACC
>CM056050.1:400639916-400950618 GCA_029574335.1 Rana kukunoris
TCAAGCTTGGCTCCGTCCCACATGCCTGCCATTTGCATAGTAAGGTTTCCTAACACCTGACAGGGCTCCTGTTAAGGAGATTGATCCTATTTATTTGTCCTGTTTACTGTAATCACTAAGAGTGAGGCCTCATGCACACCGGACGTTATAAAAGCACCAGTAGCGTTAGCTGTAGAATGGCGCGTTAAACACCAGTTTTCCAGAATTTTTGAATTAGCAGTTAGTAGCATTTTACCACATTTGCATGAGAGCTGAATAATTTCATTAAACTGATGACATTATATAGCAATACAGCGCATGGTACTAAAGATTTTTTTGCATACATACTCCCCCATGTAGTGGATAAAAAAGGTTACAAAGTGGAGTCTAAGAACATGGTAAAACCATAAAATTATTGGAATATAATAGATGCATCAGAAAAAAGCTCAACGCATTTTGTGGGCTTATACCCACCCGTCAGGAGAATGAAGCATCAGATTCTAAAAAAGAAGTACTTCTTTGGCCGATCTTTGGCATATGGTTTCACACGGTCTCCCATATTGGTTCATACGTGAGTATTGAGTAGGCATGGACAGTCATCACTTTTTTCATTCCTATCCTCCTCATTTGTATCATTGGTTTCTTATTTTCTTTTTAGAATATGATGCATCGTGCTCCTGACAATTGGGTATAAGCCCACAAATTGTGTCGAGCTTACTCCTAAAGCATCTATTATTTTCCAATAATTTTAGATGGTTTTACCATGTTGTTAGACTCCACTTTGTGACCTCTTTCATCCACTACATGGGAGAGTATGTATGCAAAAAAATCTTTTGTACCATGCGCTGTATTGCTACATAATGTCATCAGTATAATGAAATTCTTGAGCTCTCATGCCAATTATATTGTTTTATGAAATGTTAACTATTGGTGTATTAATAAATATTATTTATGGTCGTGGCCCTCTGACCGAGAGAGATGTAGATCACATAAACACGCAATAAGACTTTCAACATAAATAGAGCTAAAGTGTTCCTTGGTGGTCTGGTCAGTATGCCAAGAAAAGTGGACATACCCAAGGTAAGTAATGGGTAGTTAATTGAAAAATGATATGCTGAGAAGTGCCCTGAAAAAGGGAAGGGCAGGAGGGTGTCGAATGCAAGTGAATGTGCAGACTCAAAAACATGAGGTGAGCTGGGAAGAGTCGGCCCAGTGATGTGTAGTATCGCGCACTGAACCGACAAAAAGTATGGGTGAATGGGCTGCTTAAATACCCTCCGGGCTCCTCCCATAAACTCAGGCTACCATAGTGACCTTCTTATTTATCTATACCCATATGATTATGTTTTGGTTCCCCCACATACACCTCATATAAAATCCCAACCCTTCCCCCCTTTATGTCTACAGACAGGGATGGGGCGTGAACCTTCCCCCACGTCCCATTTAAAGTCCCAATTTATCCCCCCCCTCCTTTTTCTTTCCCCTCATAGACTTTATTTGCATGTTTGCACAAAGTTTTTACCTGTTCGCATGTTTTGGTGCGAACCGATCCAGGGGGGGGGGGAGAGGGGCTTGGCCCATCCCTACTGCAGATGAGATGTCACTGCAGAAACACACCACTACTTACTGTATGTAGCTAATGATACTACAGTACATTACAGCGCACACAATGGTAGCATTGTTATGTAATGGGAAGATTTAAAGTCAAATTAAACATGGAATTCTACTTTAAGTCTCTTTCTGTGACCTGGGCCAAATCAATCACCTAAGTCTCAGTGCTTTGAGCAGCTAACAGTCTTTTAGCTTCTTGTTGCTGTGCCAGGTTCTGCTGATTAGGTTGCAGCAATTCCTTTATTGGTCTTCCATACTGCAGATTCAGAAGTACACTGAGCCTTTAAATGGTATATCTCACACTTTTAGCAATAATCTTTTTTTAGTAGGATCAAGGTGGCTACTGAGTATTTTTTTTTCCAAGATACACTTCACAGTTCTTGTATTAATAGCTCTTTTACCATTCATAACAAGAGACCTTGCTTTTGCGTAAGAATCAATGGAGTGAGTTCTACTTTTGCCCTTTGCATACGTACACCAATTTTAGGGGTCAGCTTCAAATGTAGAGCTCACAGATATTTAGTTCAGATGTCAACGTGCATTTAAGAGCTCCTTGACTGTGTATTTGCCACCCTGGCACCATGCACAAAGCAAAATAGTATTTACTCACAGGCGTCTGTGACAGCAAAATCCAGTATACATTCAGCCTTCTGACTATGGATGAGCTCAGGCATGTCATTATATTCGTTTGAACCTGCCTGAGCTATGCAGCCAGAAAGCTGTCACTGTGGACTGCCAATCATAGGTGCCCGAGGCATTTCCTGCCCTGCGGCCACAGTTATACAAGAGCTGTGTATACATGCAGCTGTAGGTGGGGAATGATTTTGATAGGTGGGGCACAGTGACAGTTCCTGGTGGGATAGCTCAGGCGGGTTTAGGCTAAGATGTAAACACACATGAGCTTGTCCCAACTCCTGGGTACCGTATTTTCCAGCGTATAAGACAACCTTTTGGGCTTAAAAACTTGCCTCAAAACCCGGGGGTCATCTTATACGCCGGTACCAGACCTCAGGCATCCATTATTCAACAGCCGCGCCTTCTCTTTGTGGTGTTCCATGATAGGCGGAACACTTGGTTTCCCAGCAGAGCCTCTGTTCGGTGTTCCGCCTATCACGGATGTCTTCTCAACCTCGGCTTCGGACGAGAGGACCTCCTTGATAGGCGGAACACAGGCGCCTATCACGAAACAGCATGAGGAGGAGGCATGAACACCCGCAGTACAGGACTAAAGATATGGCACAGTGAGGCATTTTGACGGCACAGTGAAGCATGGGGTGGCACAGTGAGGCATGGTGTTGCATAGTGAGGCATGGGATGGCACAATAAGGCATGTTGATGGCACAATGAGACATGTAATGGGCACAGTAAGATTTGAAAAAGCTAAATAAAGCATGTTCCTGTCAGCGGTTGTTCTGGCTACACCTTACCTTCCAGACAGACTAGTAGGAAGGGGGTTGTCTTATACGGCGAGTATATACCAAAACCAAAATATGAGCTGGAAAATTAGGGGGTCTTCATATATGCCTAGTCGTCTTATACGCCGGCAAATATGGTAGCTATGAGATATTTTGGGTCATCATTAGACCTTCAGGCTATGTCAGCAAAGTCTACTAGCAATCGCTCTCTCTAACATACCACACACTGCTCATCCCAGGGTAGACTTAAATTATGACTCAGGTTTGATCAGGCTTAACCCCCTGCCTACTGCTAGACAAATCTACAATTATCACTAGCAGTGGTGTATTTAGGCCTGACTAAATTCATTCACTCCCTAATTTAAATATGACCCACTCTTCCTGCCAAGGCCACACCCCTTCATATTTAAGATCCGCCCTATCATCTGTAAACCACACCTTTCCAGACCCCTACTCCCTCCATCTCCCCCCTAGCAGCAAATTCTCCATATCCCCCTCCCAGCATAAATACCCCCTCTTAGCAAACATCCTCCTCCTCCCAGCATACATCCCCCCTCTCAGCAAAAATCATTCCCCGTCTCCCCCTCCCAGAATAAACCCTCACTCTCAGACAAAATCCTCCCCATATCAAACCTGTGCCTCCTTCTCCCCCTTCCCATTACCCTGCAGCTGCTTCTCCTGTTCTTTAAGAGCAGCTCACTCTGCTGGGATTTGTAGTGCCCTCTGTGGCAGCTGACATATGGCAGCACGCTCTGCTGGAACTTGTAGTGACCTCTGTGGGGGACTGATGATTCCTCAGTCCCCCCACAGTCTAGGGCTCTACAAGTCCCAGCATACAAGAATGCCATATCTCAGCCCCCCACAGAGGGCACTACAAGTCCCAGCATAGGAGGCTGCCATATCTCAGCCCCTCACAGAGGGCACTACAAGTCCCAGAAGAGCAGGCTGCCACCAGTTATCCAAATACAGCATTAGGAGACTGCATAGCCTTCCACTCCCTGACACTCACTCCTGTGCTGCCATACACTCCTCCCCACCCTCTCCTTACAAAGGTGCCCTACTTAAGTCTGGGCAGCATCTCACGCTGCTAGGTGGAGAAGTGGACGTGATTTCCCCTTCTCTGAAGACACGTCCCAGCTCCCAGACCATGGCGCAGCACACAAGGCTGTAGATCACTCCGCCACTGGTCAGGCTCCTCAGTGACTGTGGGTAACGCTGGCCGTATCTTTAGACTGGGCATTGGCGGATGCACCAGCCGACACCACGTGTGTGCACACATTAGATTTGTACATTAATTTGGGGATACGCCACTGCATGGGAGGCTTTATCTGTGTAGGAGGAGGCCGCAGGAGCCGGGACCCGGGAGGATGGGTGGGGGGTTTCGTGCAGGGGGCAGCATTTTTTAGAACCCCCCCGCAAAGTGCTGCCATAGGCCTGGGCCGTGTTGGTATAGGCCAAGACACAGAACTGATAATCAGCCCATTTTATAAATTGCATCAATCTAGACGGTAGGTAAACCCCATCCAGATCTCTGACCTGGACCCAAAGGGTTTGTTTATCTATATACAGTATATATATATATATATATATATATATAAATATACTATATTACCAAAAGTATTGGGACACCTGCCTTTACATGCATATGAACTTTAATGGCAACCCAGTCTTAGTCCATGGGGTTCAATATTCAGCTGGCCCACCCTTTGCAGCTATAACACATTCAACTCTTCTGGGAAAGCTGTCTACAATGTTTAGGAGAGGGTCTATGAGAATGTTTGAGCATTCTTCCAGAAACTCATTTGTAAGGTCACTGAAGTGGATGAGAAGGCCTGGCTCACAGTCTCCGCTCTAATTTATGCCAAAGGTGTTCTATTTGGTTGAGGTTAAGACTCTGTGCAGGCCCATCAAGTTCCTTCACCCCAAACTCGCCCATCCATGTCTTTATGGACCTTACTTTGTGCACTGGTCCAAATCATTTGGTGGAGGGGGAATTATGGTGTGGGGTTGTTTTTCAGGCGTTGGGCTTGGCCCCTTAGTTCCAGTAAAGGGAACTCTTAAGGTGTCAGCATACCAAGACATTTTGGACAATTTAATACTCCCAACTTGATGGGAACAGTTTGGGGATGGACCCATCCTCTTCCAACATGACTGTGCACCAGTGCACAAAAAGGTCCATAGAGACATGGATAAGCGAGTTTGGGGTGAAGAAATTGACTGGCCTGCACAGAGTCCGAACCTCAATTCGATAGAACACCTTTGGGATGAATTAACAATTAGACAAAAAAAAAGAAACTGTGGAATCGTTTTGTTTAACAAAATGTTATCTAATTTTTTGACCCATCAAAGTTGCAACCATTTGCACATATAATAGTCTTGACCGCAACCCGATAGAATACCTTTGGGATGAATTAGAGTGGGGACTGCGATCCAGGCCTTCTTGTCCACATCAGTGCCTGACCTCACAAAATGCGCTTCTGGAAGAATGGTTAAACATCCCCATAGACACACTCCTAAACCTTGTGGACAGCCTTCCCAGAAGATTTGAAGCTGATACACACGAACGGAGCTGATACACACGGAGGGACATGTCCAATGGAAACGGACCATTTTCATCGGACATGTATCCTCAGGATTTTTGTCCGGCGGTGTGTGCAGACAGCGTCCGGCAGACAGCGCGGTGACGTGGCGGTGACGTTGACTCTGCCACGTCACCGCACCAGGAAGTAAAAAACTTCCACGCATGCGTCGCATCCATACGACGCTTGTGCGGGCAGATATGTCCGCTGGTTAGTGTACTAACCAGCGGACATATCTAACGGACATCGCGCCGGCGGACAAATTTTAAAGCATGCTTTAAAATTTGTCTGCCGGTCAGACATGTCTGCTAGCCCATACGCACGATCAGATTTGTCCGCTGAACTGGTCCGTCGGACCAGTTTCAGCAGACAAATTTGATCGTGTGTACGCGGCCATATAGCTGCAAAGGGTGAGCCAACTCAATATTGAACCCTACGGACTAAGACTGGGATGCCATTAAAGTTTATGTGCATGTAAAGGCAGGCGTTCCAATACTTTTGGTAATATAGTGTATGTGTATATATACAGTATATATACAGTATCTCACAAAAGAGAGTACACCTCTCACATTTTTGTAACTATTTTATTATATCTTTTCATGTGACAACACTGAGTAAGTTCCACTTTGCTATAATGTAAAGTAGTGAGTGTACAGCTTGAATAACAGTGTAAATTTGTCTAAACTGCTGGCAACAAACGTAAATACACCCCTAAGTGAAAATGTCCAAATTGAACCCAAAGTGTCAATATTCTGTGTGGCCACCATTATTTTGAAGCACTGCCTTAACCCTCTTGGGCATGGAATACACCAGAGCTTCACAGGTTGCCACTGGGGTCCTCTTCCACTCCTCCATTATGACATCACTGAGCTGGTGGATGTTAGAGACCTTGCACTTCTCCACCTTCCGTTAGAGGATACCCCACAGATGCTCAATAGTGTTTAAGTTTGGAGACATGCTTGGCCAGTCCATCACCTTTACCCTCAGTTTCTTTAGCAAGGCAGTGGTCATCTTGGAGGTGTGTTGGGGTTGTTATAATGTTGGAATACTGCCCTGCGTCCCAGTCTCTGAAAGGAGGGTATCGTGCTCTGCTTCAGTATGTCACAGTGCATGTTGGCATTCATGGTTCCCTCAATGAACTGTAGCTCCACAGAGCCTGCAGCAAACATGCAGCCCCAGACCATGACGCCCCCACAGGACATGGTTCCCGTAATCCATGTCCGTAGTCTGCTTGTCTTCAGAAAACTCTTGTGCAGGCTTTCTTGTGCATCATCTTTAGAAGAGGCTTTCTTCTGGGACGACAGCAATGCAGACCAAGTTGATGCAGTGTGTGGCGTATGGTCTGAGCACTGACAGGCTGACCCCCACCCCTTCAACCTGTCTATTTCCCAAAGGCAACCTCTGGATTTGACATTGAGCATGTTCACTCAGCTTCTTTGGTCGACCATGGCGAGGCCTGTTCTGAGTGGCACCTGTCCTGTTAAACCGCTGTATGGTCTTGGCCACTGTGCTGCAGTACCGTTCTTCAGGGTCTTGGCAATCTTCTTATAACCTAGGCCATCTTTATGTAGAGCAACAATTCTTTTTTTCAGATCCTTAGAGAGTTCTTTGCCATGAGGTGCCATGTTGAACTTCCAGTCAGTATGAAAGAGTGAGAGCGATAACACCAAATTTAACACACCTGCTCCCCATTCACAACTGAGACCTTGTAACACAAACGAGTCACATAACACCAAGGAGGAAAAATGGCTAATTGGGCCCAATTTGGACATTTTCACTTAGGAGTGTACTCACTTTTGTTGCCAACGGTTTAGACATTAATAACTGGGTGTTGAGTTATTTTGAGGGGACAGCAAATTTACACTGTTACTGTATACAAGCTGTACACTCACTACTTTACATTGTGGCAAAGTGAAATTTCTTCAGTGCTGTCACATGAAAAGATATAATAAAATATTCACAAAAATGTGAATGTGAACAATTTTGTGAGATACTATATTTATATATATATATATATATATATATATATATATATATATATATATATATATATATATATACACACACACACATTCACACATTTTTCATTTCATTAATTCGATACTCTCTTATATACAGGTATGGTAATTAATTATTAAGTATTTAAGGTATAAAATCTGTCTATACATATAAATTATTAATTTGACCTCAGCAGTGGGCCCTATAACTGGACTTCCTGGTGAGCTTTTCATATTCTTGTCCTACACAGTCTTCACATAACCTTTCTTATGCACAAATAAGATGACAGGTGAAAAGCACAAAACCATAAACAATGTTTGTGTTCAGTATGATGGAACAGAAGTAAAAAAAAAAACAATTTTTTTCAAAGAACTTCAGGCACATATAAAATAAAAAAAACTAACACCACTAACACAACATTTTCTCTATGACTATTTAAATGTGGGATAAATAGTCATAGAGAAAATATCTTTGAAGCCTAATCCCCATGCAAAAGAAATCAGAAGAAGATTGCTAACAATTGATGATGAGCTGATGCCCAGGGTTTGGATTCAGGGTAAGTTTGTGATGTCGAATCTGAGCCCCATTGCTATCATTCTCAACTGAATCATAGAAAAATGGTCACAGCCATTTTCTGGGCTGGCATGGCCCAGGGGAACATGTAGCATACAATTTTGTTTTAAGTTATTGTTTAGCGGGGCAAAAGTAGTGGAGACCTCTTGCATACTGTGTGTTTAGCCCTGGTGGATGAGACTTTCAATCTTAGGCCGCGTACACACGATCAAATCTATCTGCTGAAAACGGTCCGACGGGCGGACAGACAGATTTTTCCAGCAGACAGATTTTAAAGCATGCTTTAAAATCTGTCTGCTGGGAATCCGTCCGTCCGACATGTCTGCTGGTTAGTACGCTAACCAGCAGACATATCTGCCCGCACATGCGTCGAATGGATTCGACGCATGCGCGGAAGTGTTTTACTTCCTGGTGACGGTGACGTGGCGGCTTCAACATCACCGCCACGTCACTGCGCTGTCTGCCGGCGGGGATTTTGGTTTGATCGTGTGTACACGATCAAACCAATATACCCCAGCAGACAAATCCGATCAAAACGGTCTGTCAGACCAATTTGATCGGATTTATTTGGTCGTGTGTATGCGGCCTTAAAGCTGTCGGCCTCTCATAGAGTTTTACAAGCTGCCAGGAAGGTGGGTTAGACAGTGTGTGCCTTCTTCCCATGCACCAGAGCTAGATGCCCAGGAGGCCTTAGAGGTAAACACAAAAAATGTCCTTTAAATTACATGCTTGTGGGATGCCTTATAACTGTAAACTGTAAGTGGTTTCATAGAATATTAGAATATTATAATTATCTGGGACAACACATATTGTGGCATCACATAAATTGCATGTGTAATAATTTACTTTACTTGTACATTATTGTCTTACATACAGCCGCAACATCCAAATATGATTTGTTTACACTCAAAAAAGTCTGGATTAGGTAACTTTTTAAAGACAACTATTTTTTGTGTAGTAGTAATAGACCTTAATTGAGCGCCAAAGGTAGCAGAGACAAAACAGCTATAAACTATTGCAAATTATATATTGTTTTTATTGGCGTATAACACTCACTTTTTTACCCTGAAAATAGAGGGTAAACTGTGCATGCGTGTTATACGCAGGGGGCTGTGGAATTTATTTTTCCTGAAAATTTCCTCTTAAAGTTAGGGTGCGTGTTATACGCCTGTGTGTGTTATACGCCGATAAATACGGTACTTGTGTAATGCAACGTTAAATAGATAAGTTCCCCTTACAAAAATAAATGCACCTACCTTTTGCAGGTAAAGAAATGTGCATTAATTTTATTTTTTCCTGTACACACTGCCTACAGCTTTTGGTCCATAACTTCATATTTGCTTTCTGTTTGAAAGCTGTAGGAAGTTTCAATGATATATGAAAAAATATGCCCTAGCAGTTCATTGAGAACTACAAGCTATCTGCCACGAGTTTTAAAACAATTCACATAGCAAAGCTTGTAATATTTTTTTCAGTAGCACACTGTATCCTACACAAAGTTGAATAAAGTGTCAACCTAGTGTCAAGTCACAAACTCACATTCAAGAAATGAGCCCAACTAAAAAAAATGACAGTGCCATGTTTCAGAGACTGCCTCTGCCAAACATGTGTTGCAGTGGCTGGAGAGTATGTAAGCTGTTTGATTGAGGCCCAGGGCATAACTGTGGAGGGAGTGATAAACCAATTTCTTCAAAGAAATAACAGAAAAAAAATATGATATTTTAAAAACAACAGCCATAAAAATTGTTACAAAAAATGCAAGCATTTATAAATTAACTCTATGGGCCAGATTCAGGTAGAGCAGAGCATCTTTGCTCTGGAGTAACGCATCTCATTTGCGTTACGCTGCTGAAATTTTAGGAGCAAGTGCTGTTATTCAGGAAGCACTTGCTCCTAAAGTTGCGGCAGCGCATCGCAAATGAGCCGGCGGAATTCAAATTGGGCGGGTACGGGGCGTGTAGTATTCTAACTAAGCGCGATCTCGCCGCCAACGTACTGCGCATGCGTCGAGTGTCCAAACATCCCCGTGCGCATGCTCCAAATTCTGTGAATGAACGTCAATGACGTCACATTCCCATTCATGAACTTTTTACGCAAGCGACGTGATTTTTTTTTTTCCCGACGCGATGACGACGCCTATACCTAACATAGGATACTCTAACCCCATGTAGGTATATCTATGCGCCGCGTATCCCGTCCGGAAACGTCGTACCGTCATTGCGTCGCGCCGGAATTCGATCGTGAATTGCCGATTTCCGCTCATTAACATATTTTTTGAGCGCCATTTTTACGTTGAAGTAACGATGCGATGGCGAAACTCAGTTACGCTGCTCGCATCGGAGCTTCAACCCGGCGTTTTTTGTTTTCTGGTTACAGAAAACAGAAACGCCGGCTCAAAGTCACAGTTAGGCTGGCGGATCACTGGATCCGCCAGCCTAACTGTTCCTGAATCTGGCCCTATGTTAGAGGAAAAGATGAGGGGTATTATTTTGTGAAGAAAAATCTGTTTAGTCACAATCAAGAGCCAGAAATATTTCAAAGACACACTGCACCCCATGTAAGCATTTTAACCATTGGAACGCTTTGTCTGGTGTTTAGCTTTAAGGTATTATTAAAGACAACACACAGCATTTTTGTGGATTGAGTTGTATCAGCCGTGCCCAGTTGTCTTTTGCTACAGATTGTGTAACTTAAAGTCGCAGGAATTTTGAAAAGGTGCCTGCATTATTTTGGTGCGTCTTTTGATGTGACTTAGGTTCATTGAGTGTAACGACAGATCAAAGTTGCATTCAAAGTTGCATACAACTTTGGAGTTTCGCTAGTGTGAATGAAACCTAAAATATAGTCATTAATTATGCTGTAGCATGATATAAGAACTAAGAGGATAATTTAACTTTCAGAGATAGCACAAAAAGTGTGCACAGTGTTATCAAATAGATAGTAAATAATACAAGTTAATTGTTAGGCCTCGTACACACGAGCAGATATGTCCGCTGAAAACGGTCCGATGGACCGTTTCAGCAGACATCTCCGATCGTGTGTATGGGCTAGCGGACAGATTTGTCCATCGGACAAATTTCAAAGCATGCTTTGAAATTTGTCCGCTACAAACCTGTCCGTCGGATATGTCCGCTGGTTAGTACGGGAAACCAGCGGACATATCCTCCCGCACATGCGTCGTATCCTGTGAATGGATCCGACGCATGCGCGCGGAAGTGTTTACTTCCTGGTGCGTGACGTAGCGGTGACGTGGCGGTGTCAACGTCACCGCCACGTCACCGCCACGTCAGCGCGCCGTCCGCCGGCGGGGAATTTGATCCGATGGTGTGTACACGCCATCAGACCAAACTCCAGATCGGACATATCCGATGGAAACGGTCCGCGGACCGTTTTCATCGGATATGTCCGATCGTGTGTACAAGGCCTTAGGGTTTACTTAACCTCCGGGTTTAGTTCAGACCCTACTCATACAGACCCTACTCATATTCACGCCTTGTATCATATCATAAACTTTGCTGGAAGAGCAGACCTACAAGATACTACAATATGAGTGACATTCTTACAGTTTTAGGCTCCATTCACACCTAGGCGTTTTGTCGCCTGAAGCCCGACGCTGAAGCAGCCTGACATACGCTGGAGGGGGGAATTTACATTGTCGGCTATGGAGATGGTTCACATCTCTACGCCGAACGCTGATACGCCTGAAGCGTGAAGCCTGAAACAAGTCCCGGACCCTTTTTTTCAGGCGTATTGGGCGTTCGGCCATAGCCGACAGTGTAAATTCTGGCCTCCAGCAAAAAAGCAATAGGCGTTTTGTCGCCGCAAATCGCGGGGACAAAACGCCTATTGCATGTCGCCCGAATACGCCTGCTGCCGCCGACGCCTAGATGTGAATGCAGCCTAAAAATGAAAAAAAAAGCAAAGAATTGAAGAGAGGATGTTTCTGCTCATGATGATTCCAGAAGTAAAAGGAGTATCACACAGTAGTGAGCCTTCAAATAAGTCTTTTTAAAACTGGTCCTAAGCGCGTACAGTCATGATAGCTGGAAAACGGCAAACAATTTGGCTATCAATCAGCATACATGTATCATGGGAGTACATTAATGCATGCTATGTCAGCACTCAGAGTGCCTCATCTCGTATTGTCTTGAAAAATATAATATGACCTGGGTGGAGATAGGATAGGTTTGATGGTGCACATAAACATCACAGTCAGTTTCTGATCTTGTAACAATTATCCTATGTATATGACTAGCTATCAGAAATAACAATGTGCTCTGATTCCAGGTCATGTGACCTGAGGCCACAGCTTTAACCACTTCAGTCCCTGAAGAATTGGCTTCCCAATGATTTAATTGTCAGTTGCACGCACGATGCTGTACCCAAACAAAATTGACATCCTTTTTTTCCCACAAATAGAGCTTTATTTTGGTGGTATTTGATCATCTCTGCATAATTTTTTGCGCTATAAACAAAAAAAAGAGAAGTAAGAGGGCAGCACAGAGTTTGAACTGCAGCTTGCAGTCCAACCAACAGTGACGGTTCTGCCAGCCGGAGAACCTGTCGTGGTCAGAGGTAGAAGCGAAACTGTCACCACTAAGGGACCAACTACCTTTTCCAGGAACCACAGTGAGTAACTGAAGTAAGTACCGGTGTTTCCTTGTGCTTCCATGTGGCCACTGATCCCAGCTCCAATTGCTTGCAGAAAAGGCTAGCCCATCTGACTGCCACCAGCCACCAGCCACCAGCCCAGTCCTGCCTGGCACACACAGGGAAAAGGATTAGATGAAGATATGGCACTATGCATGCAGTTGTAGCTAAATTTAAAGCCTCTGTTCCAGCTCTGGCTGTACTGTGTGCCTATCCTGCTGACTGGGGATTCAGGTACCCCCGGGCGGTAAGTGGCAGCAGTAGAATCAGGGTCGTGTGGATACTTCTCCTCGGCAGCCAATCAGGAGGGTTGATCGCCTCGCTGTGCTTGCTGGGGAGGGGTATTTAGGGGGCAGACGCCATTGGCTGGGCGTCGTCGCCTTGCTGCCTTCCACCTAGGGAGTCGCCCACTACCCCCGCATGTGGCCCTCCTGGCCAGGGTGTGTGTTGCAGTGTTTCTGGCTCTGGGACCACGTTGGTCCGGAGCATCAATCTACCTTGTATACTCAGTAGGCAGACTGAGTCTACAATTTGCACGTGGTCCGATGCTGTCCGTCCAAAGTGGGAGGAATCCGATTAGATTTGAGAACCTGTCTGGGGGACACCGAGCACGAGGCTGTTGTCACAGGAGAGGCCTATGTGCTCATCGAAAGACTCTTCGTATCTGAGAGGCTGGACGATGGTCACCTATCAGTTCCTGATGTAACTAAAGCTTGTTGAAATTAAAAGAATGGGAACAGTTAGGTATAACCAGACTGGTGCACTTATATGTGGGTAACATATTAAAATCTTTTTCAGAATTAAGCAGAGTATATGTTATTCCAAACTCTTTGTTTTACACGTACCTGCAGATTAGACACGCGCTTCATGTCTAATTCAAGGCACATCCGGTGAGATTGCAAAAAATTCCCCACCTTCAAGGGTTAATTAAGTTAGGGTCTTCTAAAGGCCTTATCTCAGAATTATATGAGCAGATCAATGATAGGTCCAAAGGGGGAGGGAGATTGGAAAAAAATAAACAAAAATGGGAGGAGGATGTAGGCCTCATAACAAACGATCAATGGGAACAGATACTAGAGTTAGGGACATTGGTCTGACTCGCCCCATCACAAAGAGTATCTCATCTATTTTTAGTCCATAGAGTCTATTACACCCCAAAGAAGTTATATACATTCGGAAGGAAACTGGATGACAATTGCCCAAGGTTTCAAAGTACAGGAGACCTTATACATATGACGTGGAAATGCCCAAAATGATATAGATACTGTGTTAAGGTATTAGATATTATAAATACAACCTTTGGATTTTCTCTGGAACCGGAGGCCAGGGTATGCCTAATTGGTTGTTTAGAGGAGAGACATGAGCAAAGGGGCATTACAGTAGCAGTTATAAGGTACAACAGAAAACACGCAAACTCCTGCGCACGGGTGGGTTGTCCAATAGTTGATCAAAGGATCTTCATCTAAAGTCAGAAATATGAAGAGAGTGGTACTAGCAGTGACCTTGCTGCCCTTCGTGGATGGGGAAGTCCTGGCACAAAGAAAAGAAAAAGAAAGGCGCACCAGCCTAGTGCATTACCACTTAACACTTTATTCAAGTGGTAATAGTATTAAAAACTACTCACAAACAGCGGATTTGAACAGGCTTGTCAACAAAATAAAGGTGAATTCCCTTCGGACCACGCTCCACAGTGGGGGATACCGAGGATATGTTACTGCTGGCTGACGCGTTTCGAGGCGTCTAGGGCCTCTTCATCAGAGCTCACCTTTATTTTGTTGACAAGCCTGTTCAAATCCGCTGTTTGTGAGTAGTTTTTAATACTATTACCATTGAATAAAGTGTTAAGTGGTAATGCACTAGGCTGGTGCGCCTTTCTTTTTCTTTTCTTTAGCAGTTATAAGGTGCCTGTTTCAGGCTAGAAAACTGATAGCACAAAATTGGCAATCACAGGAAGCGCTCACATCAGCGGAATGGGTTAATGTGATAAATTCGACAGTATGGAAGGAAAAAGTAGCCTTAACTAGGCGCGTAAATTTTAACAAATTTAAAATACTGTGGGAGCCTTGGTTGAGCAAAATGGGATGTCCACCCTAGAGAGGGGAGAAGAATATTGACCGGAAAAAGGAGATTAGCTAGATGAATAAGAGGGGGAGGAGATAGAGAGAGAGAGCTGCACTTTAAAGATAAAGGGAATAAAGCTTACCCAGAAGAAAAAGTCCATACTGTAGTAGAGACAGAACAAGTGCGTGAGGTACAAATAGGGTGATTGGGGGGGGGGGATATGATACGCACCTTAAAAATTTATGTAATATGTATTTTTGTATAGAAATGGATGTGTTTTTATTAGATTTATGTATATGGAAGAAAATAATAAAGAATATATATAAAAAAAAATAAAAAATAAACTTGTTGAAGGAGATCCGGGTGCTGAATCCAGTTGAGAAGGATTTTGGACCGAGACTATCTCCACCTTTAGGAAGGTCTGTGGCAGAGACTTCAAACTAAAGTTTCTGATTGACACTCTGGCTGCTAGGCTGGTGAGAGAGGCCTATCCAGGTGCACTATACCCACTCTGGCTAGAGTGGTAAAGAAGTTTGTCATTGGAAGCAGGACTGTACCAGTTAACCCTGAATTCGTCATTTCTATTTTCTCCTATCCATTCACATATTTCTACTTCTACTGTTTTTACCTGGCTGGGTAATAAAAGTACAGTAAAGACACTTGTCGTGTGGACATTGACTTTATTACAGCTCTCATCCAGTACCCTGGATGGCGGGGATACAGATATAATGTGTCACCCAAATCAAACCAGCAGCTCCTTCGGGGGTAGTGCTGCACAGTCGTCAAGAGGGACCTGCTACAGATGGCAGTCTCTCCCCTTGTCTGTCCCTGCACCATGCTGATCTACTCACTCTTTCTCCTTGCGCATTCCCACTGCCTCCCTGGCATGAATCCTTACACTGCCTCCTGTGTTGTGATCTTTCCAGGCCAGCTTTCCTGAGTACCTGGCCAGAGGTGGAATTCCCTCCCTCCCCCCAGTAAGGGGTTCCTCAAGGGCCATCGACAGCCTCTCCTCAGCACTGCTTCTCAAAATTTTACCCAACTCCCCTGCTGAAAGGACCCATGTCTAGTTATCAGGTTGTCTCAGTCCCCTGCCAGCCCACATGTCGGGATTGGCCCCATAAATATTTTTGGCAACTTTTCCTAGCCCCCCACCCTCTAGTTTTATAAGGTTCTCCAACCTTTCAGACACCAGGGGGAAGCACCAGAGAGCTGCCAGGATGAGTCATCAAGCCCTGGTCTTTAGTAGTCCTGACCCAATTCAGTGACTCACTGTATTCCTGGCCAGAATATACTTTTATCTACTCTCAAATCTAGTAGCACACACTAGAGGGTTGTACACCAGGATCATCTAAAGGTAGATACGAATCGGTCTCCAGCAGGGCTTCCATCCACTGGCTCCTCCATGTTTGATGCTGCATGCTGCTCAATAAGGCAGAGCAGCTTGAGGATTTTTTTCCTAGGCCCCTAAACAGACTCTGGGCCACTCAGCACAAACCTGTGCACACACCTTCCTAAGCTGCTGCATGGGGGAGGGAGGAGAGCTTAACAGGCTCATCCCCAAACATTTATATCCTAACCCAGCATAAGTTTTCAGAGCAGAGATATATATTCAGTAGCCCAAGACTGTCACTACCCCTATAAATATTGCCATGAGTGCCAGTAAACCCAGTGGAGGAAGCAGGGAAGAGCAGCAATCCTGATACCAGAGAAGAAACCAACTAAAAATTGGTATGGTGAAAACTACTAGCCGGAAACTAAATTTACTAGATACTTCTGATGATAGTGTGGCTACACACATATACAATATTAATCACAATGAGACACTTAATTTAAAGGTAAGACTTGCTTGATTTACATTACTCTGTCTGGTCCTCCTCATTAAACTTCATAGGGCTTATCCATGATATTTTTTTGTACAGGTCCTGAAACTTTCATATGTATGATAATTTTTTATGAATGTTCCAAACTAAATAGATTTTAAACTAAAAGTGTTCTTCTGAATAGATATAAACGTCTTAACTAAAATGAATTATGGTTGAATACACGATAGACCAATTGGTCCATATACTGTAAGGTGTATATGGCCCGGATTCACAGAGAGTGGGCGCACATTTACGGCGGCGTAGCGCACACACAGTAAGCTACGCCGGCGCAGCATGGAGAGGCATGCACTGTATTCAGCAAGCTATTGCTCACCAAGATACGCCAGCGTATCGTATTTTCGAAGGCGCAGGCCAGCGTAAGTGGAAGTAGGAGTGACCCCATGCAAATGATGGTCTGAGCATGGTGCAGTGTTTTACGCCCGGCGTATCACGAACGCACATGCGCTGTGACGTAGTCGTGACGTGGACGCATGAAACTGCACCCTTATGCGCATGCTCACAACTACGCCGGAGCAACTGCCTAAGCTACGCCGGATTACTACGTATGCCGTGAACGTAACGTATGCCCAATACGCCGGCCTGTGTTTTCTGGGGCAGACCTTTGCATGTCTATTGCTGGGTTGCGCCTCATCTATGGGGAATAACTTTACGCCGGTCGTACAACTTATGCAAACATCGCATAGATGTGTTGGGCGCACGTACGTTCGTAAATTGCCATATTTCCCTAATTTGCATATTTGAATGCCTAATCAATGGGAGAAGCAACATGCGTCCAAACCATATTTGCACCCACGCTACGCCGGCGTAAGCAAGATACGTCGGGGTAGGATGGCCTGTTTTTGGACATATGTTGGTTTGTGACTCTGGCGCACACATACGCCGGGCGCATTTTTGCACTACGTCGGCGTAAAGTGATTTACGTTGGCGTAAGTGCTTTGTGAATCCGGGCCTATGTGCGTAAACATACAGATATTTTCCTATACTGATGGCATGACTGTCACAATTCAAAGAATATTGTTTTATATCTGTCTAAAATTACCCAGCAGATAACAACATATTGGCTTGATTGTCTTTCATGTGAATTGATAGTTTTTCTTTAAATACAGTGCTATAAAGTTTACCATATACCGCTGAGGGAGCATCACACTTTTGAATAATGACACTTTTACCTTAGAATTAAGCAACAATGGGAAACATTCTTCTATAGTAATTGAAAATTTGCCACGAGCATTGGATTCTCATAGTTAATATTCCATTAACAAGACTATTACGACCAGCGAATAGAGATACCTTTTAATCATAGCAGCACATTCCACTCATAAGTAAGTTGTAACAGCTGAATAAGCAGATGTATTGATTTATGTTCATAAAAGAAAAATTTATTAGCAAAACCTTAATTTTGATAGTGTGAAGAGTCATTAAGCCATCACCAAACCCTTTAAAAGCTACAGACTAGACTAATCCTTTCTATTAACAGGCATAATAGCACTTTATAGCAAGTATCTAAGGTTATATTCTTACTAAAAGTGTGGTTTGGTCCATTAAGAAAAGGAAGGCCTTTCCACGAGGGCATTTTAGATCCTATCATAGAGAATAAAATGAAGTAGATGTGTTTAAATAGCTGATTAGAGTTTTTAAGAGCCATATAAAGTTGTCTGAAGAGGGGATTTTTGGAAACCATCATTGAGGTGACAAAGTAAGTTACAGTAAAAAGAAGCTATGAGGAATAAAATGAATGTACTACCATATGTCTTGTGTCTATAATGACATTCTCCTACCTACTGATATCCTTTAAGAGACCCTATCACCAGACCATCAATTTTAACAACAATCTTCCCATATGTGCAGTTAACATTTTTAGCAAGTTATTTACCTGTAATAGTCTTCCTTGTAAAGACACCTAAAATTCCTGACAATGCTGCTGGGCACTTTCATCTTGGAATTGATGTCAGCAGCCTCAACAGACTCAGAGCCGTCACTCATGTGATACTTTATAGCAGCAGTTTTAAGTCTTAGTAAGACCAGGGCACAGTAATTTTTTCAAAATCTTCCATGCCCCAACAGTAAAAAGAGGTTTATACTCCAACATACCTCCCAACCCAACCATCCCGGATTAGCCAGAATTGTCTTGAGATTTGATTCAAATCTTTGAGTCCTGCCAAATCTGTGCTGAATACCGGAGCCCAGTGCTGGAATGAATTTCTAGCACTGAGCTCCAGTAACTGGCCTGACAGTTAAGCGCTAGCATGGGCACCAGTGACACGTGCCCGGCATCTCTTTCTAGGTGTTCAGGGTTTTCAAACAGCAATCTCTCCCCACTGGCTGCCTGTACAACACATTGCAGGCTAAAGCCGCCTCCTCCTCGGCTCTGACTTTCCCATGTACACAGAAGGAGCAGGAGCCAGGGAAGAGGGACACCGCTCTGCATGAGCTGTGCTGATGATATGAGGTTTGCAGTGAGTTTAACATGGATGGAGACTTACAGGAAAGGGGGACACAATGACCGGGGAGGAGAGTGGAGGGCAGCAGGTAACAAGAGTGTACATATGAAGGAGTGATTTGCGGGGCACAGGAAGTAAGAGAATATGTGCTGGGGGGGTGCTTTGGGAGGGGAGAGGTCTTGTGCTAGAAAGGGGGTTGTATTTTAACCCCCCCCACCCCAACTTCTAGCATAGGTCCTCTTTCCTCCAAAAGCACTCTCCCCAGCACATATCCAACCTCCTCCTCCACCTCACCTTCTAGCACAAGTTCTCTCCCCTCCCAAAGAACCCTTCCAGTAAATATCTGATGACCCCCACCTGACTTTCTAGCACAGGTCCACTCCCCTTCCAAAGCTCCCCCCAACACATATCCAACATTCCCCAACACCCAACCTTCTAGGTCAAGTCCTCTCCCCTCCCAAATCACCACCAAGTACATATCTGGCCTTCCCACCCCACCTTCTAGCAAAAGTCATCTCGAATCACAAAGCACCACGCCCATCTCATAATCACCCCCACCCCACTTTCTAGCACAAGTCCTCTTCTCTCTCAAAGTGCCCCTCCCCCATCATATACCCGAAGCCTAGGTTTTGTTTAGCCATGCTCCTCCCACTAAAAAGTTTGGCCCCACCCACTTTTTTGCTGCAACGCACTATGCACACTGCAGGTCTCTACTGCACTTCGGTGTTCCTCATTCTAAGGTTTGAATGTTATAAGGTATGCTCACAACATAAAGTCATTGGGAGTGCAAAATGTGTATGAAATATTTTTAAATATTTGAAATATTTAAATATTTTATATTATACTCACTCAGTTTGAATTTTGTGAGGTACTCTCACAACATAAAGGCATTGGAAGTGCAAAATATGTGTCTGAAATATTTAAAAAAAGGGGTAATTAGTTACTGTAAATTAAAGGAACACCATGACAAGAAATATTTAAGTCTATTCAAAGCTTATCACTTCCACTGTATTGATGTCAGACTTAAGCCCCATTCACAGAATGTGGGGAGGCATTTACAAAAGATACTGGGCGACATTCTGCCCATGTGTATGTCGGTCTGTCTGACAGAAGTAAGCCGTTCGACCAGCTCATCTTGAATGTGCATGCTGGAAAAACAGCAGCCGACCGACTTCCAATCAGATCTCTCAGTCAATGGCAGAGAGCGCTGATTGGAGTGTTTTGACCTTATATTATGATTTGTGAAGGCAGTCTATTCATTTGACTAGGCTGCCAGAATATCAATTTGACCTAAAAATTGATCCTGCACCATTCATTGCCATCATATTGATTTTAAGAGGGACCTCATGTCAAAATGTAAAAAAAAAAAAATGGCACAGGGTCTCCCCCAAAATCAATGCAAGACCTTGCAGGCCAGGAAAGGGGACTCTGTCCCCCCACCCCAAAGCACCTTGTCCCCATGACGCCCCTGACAATGTCATCTGATGACAAAACGCGCAAGAAGAATCTGGAACGTGTGACGTGTTTACATGCTGGGTGACGCAGCGGCCATCTTGTTGGTTGGAAATGCTGGTCGTTTCTACATGCGTGTATTTTACCATGAAAATGTGAGTTGTATTCTTTGTTTTAATTAATAAGTCTTTATTTGGGATGTCTGTGCAATGAGGATTTTTTAATTTATATTCTGAGAGTATCATTGCCATGGTAGAAGCTTCAATTGGAATTCATGTGGGCCATTGGTGAATTAATTTTTAATTGGCATCCATGACCTGTCTATCGGTGCTAGTCAAATCTTGCTCAGCAGGAAGTGAAATTCTTGGAGCTGAGGATTGCTGTGACTGCCATTGAATGTTACTTACTACTAATATGTCTTTACCTTAGGGTAAGAGTCATTGTGATCACGTGTTGGTGACGACTTTCTATCTATCACTGCTATACACGCCATTTTAAAAAAAAACTAAGCTCCAGCTCTCTTGCCAAGAAATAAAAAGTCAGCCACTACAAATACTGTAGCGGCTGATTTTTAATATTAGGACACTTACCTGTCTAGGGATACTGCGATGCCCCCCCCCCAAGACGATTTTTCAATTGGCAATCATGTGCTGCCACCGTCATTCCTTGTAAGGGAAACTGACAGTGAAGCCTTGCAGCTTCACAGCTGTTTCCCTACTGTGCATGAGCGAAGCGCTCTGCACTTTGTGAATGCCCTAGCGGCAGGGGAGGAGGAGAGATCACCTAGAGAGGTCACCTAGGAGTGGGGATAGGTACCATCAAAAGCAGGTACCTACTCCCGCCTTCCCCAGAAAGGTGCCAAATGTGGCAGCGAGGGGGGGGGGAGCAAACAAGCAGAGCTTTACCTTTTGTGTGGAGCTCCGCTTTAACATTTTTCTATTGCAATTCAAATGTGATTTGACAATTCTTTTTATTGAGAGATTTCATTTTTGCTGCAGCATGTTCTATACATGCTGCTGATGCACCACTTTACAAGCAGACTAAGGGGACCCCACATTAAGCATCATTAAAATCACTGCCCCTGTAAAAACGATCTTTTAAAAAAAATTGCATTGGAACATGTCCTCCTTTTTTTACTTGCATATAGATCTTCAAAATGGGGATTTTTCTATTTTGTGTCCCATAGACTTTAATAGAGTTTGCATTCAGGTCCGAGCTTTGTCTCTGTTCGGGAGTTCTTGTGCAAGCCAAACAGTGGTGTTTGGCCCAACTCTACTGATGTTTTTTTTTTTTTTTAATTCTTTATTTTTGTTTTTCAAGCAGATAGCCAACAACATTCGGCCAATTCATAAATCAAAAAGAGTTTGCACATGCAATTACACACCATAACAATTCCTTACAATTATATCAGCCAAACTTATATCTCTAATCTGACAATCTACATTCCCGTGGGATTACACAAACAGCTACACAGTATGTCGTTTTTTTACGGTAATCTCGACCTTGTTATTCTTAACCAACTGTCCGTTTTCCTGGTCGCATTTTTACCATCTATGACATTATTATGTATTCCCCTCTTCCCCCCTGAACATCCCTATCCTTACCACCCCTTCCCCCTCCAAAAAAAAAGAAAAAAAGAAAGGAAATTCTCCCTCTGCTCCCCAGGTGTCCCCCCCTCCCCCCTCAGGACTCCTGCTCTCTATATTTTATATATGGGTTCCAAATATGCCTATACTTCTCCTCCTGTTCTCTTATTCCCATCGTTAGCTTCTCCATCAGCTGAATGTCAGTAACTCTGGTTAACCATTGTTGTCTAGTAGGCGTCTCTGAGCTTTTCCATAAGATTGGAATGCAGGACCTTGCCGCTGTTAGGAGATGTCTAAGCAATGAGTTTCTGAATTTTACCATTGAGATTGGGAGATCTAATAGTAGATACATAACGGGGTTTACTCCTAATTCTACCTCTGTAATTTCTTTTACCGTGCTTGTGATCATTTCCCAAATTTCTTTTCTTTTTTCGCACTGCCAAAAATGTGTAGTATTGTGCCCTCCTCGTCTCCACACCGCCAACACCGATCTGATACTTCTGGAAAACAGCGTTTTAGGACGGAGGGAGTTTTATACCATCTGGTTAGAGTCTTATAGCCCCCTTCCTGATATCTGGTGGCTAACGAGGCCTTATGTGTAAAGGTGAAGATTTTTGTTTTCTGGGTCTCCGAGAATTTCATCCCCAAATCTCTTTCCCATGCTTGTATGTATGGTAAATCTTTGGGGGCTTCTAGATCTATCAAGAGACTATACATTAAGGACAGGCTGTGTCTCAATGGGTTGCCCTCCAAACATCTTTCTCAAACCCTGAGAGCTCTCTAGATGAGTTCCCTTGTGGGGACAATGCTCTGATTGCTGCTCTCAGCTGGAGTCGTCTCAGTGGATCTAATCCGCTTATAGGGTCACCTTCCGATTCTCCGCTATTCGCCCTTCGTTTGTTGATTTCAAAATGTATTAACCTGCTCTTTCCTGCGTGTCTTAAGTTGTTGAAACATACGTCTGTAAGACCTAGTTAAAACCTCGGGTTTCCCAGCACTGGAATGAGTGGACTTGGATATTGTGACAGCTACGTCTTATTAAACTTCCTTTTTGTAACTCGTAATGTAGCACCTATTGTGGGGTGATGTTTCACCTCTTGAGGGATATCTATCTCTCGGATCCACACCAATCCCTCCAACGGAATCTTCGTAGTATTTTGTTCCATAAAAATCCAGGGTTTGGTCTTCTGGTGTTCGCACCATTCGACCACTCTTGCAAGGTGAGCTGCGTCATAGTACCCCAATGGGTCAGGAAGACCCACTCCTCCCTTGTTCTTTGGCAAGGACAGAATCTCACGACGGATTCTTGCCGGTTTTCCTGCCCACACGAACCTGGTAAATCTAGCTCTTAGGTCCTTCAAAAACCCCAGAGGGATCCTTACAGGTAGGGTCTGCAATAAGTAAAGCATAAGATTGGCATAAGATTCATTTTTATAATATTGATTCTCCCAAACCATGTAAAGGTTTCCTTATCCCATCGTTGGAGGTCAGTTTTAAACTGCCTAACCAGGGGGGCAAAATTTAAGTCAAAGATTCTATTTAATTTTCTTGGTATTTTTGTTCCCAAATATGATATATGGGAGTCTGTCCATTTGAACGGGAAATTTGCGGCTAGTTGATGTTGTGTCTGTCTATTTACTTCTACTCCCATCGCCTCTGATTTATTGTAATTCACTTTAAAATTAGATACAATTCCATAGTCCCTTATCTCCTTCAGAAGGGCTGGTAAAGACAACTCTGGGGCCGTTATTGAGAACAGGAGGTCGTCTGCAAATGCAGCAACTTTGTATTCCACTCCTTTAGACCAAAACCCTCTTATGTCTCTATTAGCTCGTATAGTTCTCAAAAACGGCTCCAGAGTGAGGATAAAGATTATAGGGGAAAGGGGACATGCTTGTCTCATTCCATTCCGAATTGGGAAGGGATCCGAGATTGCCTCGTTTACCTTTACCCTCGCCGTAGGGCATGAGTATAGACTGGTTATCCAGTTCTGCATCCCTTCCCTTAATCCAATGTGTTGTAATGTAGTTCTCAAAAAATCCCCAATCCACTCTATTAAACGCTTTTTCAGCGTCGGTTGAAATAAGTACCATTTGGCTTTTGATGGAGTTGTGACATATAAAATAGTGCTCAAGCTCTCTGTGTGTTCTCTCTCCCTTCACGCCCCGGAGTAAAGCCCACCTGATCTGGGTGTATTAGAGATGTTATATAGGGCAGTAGTCTATTGCCGATTATTTTGGCAAAAATCTTTAAGTCTACGTTAAGTAGGGAAATCGGCGTCGATAGCTAGGACATAGGGTGGGATCTTTACCTTCCTTTGGGATGATCGCTATATGTGCTTCTAATGTTTCTCTGCGCATCGAGTGGCCGTCTTTTAAATGAGTTAAAGGCCTCTAAAAATTGAGGCGCCAGTTTTTGAAAAAAAGTTTTGTAATATAATAGAGTATAACCATCTGGGCCGGGGGATTTACCTGACTTCATTTCCTTTATTGCTTCTAAAAGTTCCACTGCGGTAATCGGCCCCTCCATGCTCACTGTAACTTCTTCTGGAATTGTGGCATCCCTGAGTCTGAGATTTTTTTATTCTCTCTTCACTATTCTGACCTCTTATTGGTGTAGATTGACTCTCTAGATCAGGGGTGGGCAACTTCGGCTCCAGCTCAGCAGTGGTGATGAACACTACAAGTCCCATGAGACATTCATTGCAGGACCCTGACAATCAGACATGACTTCTAAAAGCAGAGGCATGATGGGATTTGTAGTTTCACCACAGCTGGAGGGCCGAAGTTGCCCACCCCTGCTCTAGATGATATAAGTCACTATAAATGCTTTAAATGCTTCGGCTATTAAGTGTGATGAATTAACCAACCTATCTCCTTGCGTTTTTTATTTTTTCAATATGTTTTTTTAGCCGTTGTCTCTCTCAGTGCATTCGCCAGCATCCTGCTTGGTTTGTTCCCGAATTCATAAAATGTTCTCCTGCATCTACTCAATTTGGCCTTTGCTTGTTCCGTAAGTAGTAAATTTAATTTGTCTCGGAGGGACATTAGTCTCTCTTCGACATCTGTTGATTGGCGATATTTTATGTTCATTTTCTACTATTCGTATCTCCCCAAGCAGGTGATCCCAGTTTTGCACTAATGGCCTCTTTCGATGCGCCCCAAGAGAGATAAGCAGCCCTCTTACATAGCACTTAATGCGTTTCTCATTTACATAAAGGAGAAGTCCCCGTCGTTTTTATTCATTTCAAAAAACGTCTCTATTTCTCTGATCTATCATGCTCTCGTAATTTATATAGCCTTGATTAATGATTCGTTTCATCCTCTCAGATCCACTCCCTAGGGCCTTGTGTCCCCCACAGTCGATAGTACAATTTAGCTGGTGCATTATCTGAGTGTGTGAATAACCAATTGATGATCTGTTTAAATTTAACAATACATTTTGGTCAAGGAATAGATAGTCGATTCTTGTATATGTTTTGATGAATAAAAGCTATAGTCTCTCTCGTGTGGATGCAAAGTCCTCCAGCTGTCTACTATCTGTAAGCTTTGTAAAATTCCCCTTGCCGTTATTAGTTTACGGTTGGAAATATTATAGTCCCCCCTAGAGGAGTCCTTTGTTGGATCTAGGACCATATTCATATCTCCTCCCACAATTAACGTCCCCTCCCTACTCCCTATGCTGCATTATCGTTTCTGCAAATTTTTCCAGCCTAGAGACCCGGGGTCGTCATTGGGAGATAGATATTTACTAGGGTTACCTTTTTATCATTAATTGTCCCCTTGACCATAAGAAATCGTCCCTCTTCATCCATGGTTACTCTTGATTCTTTCCACTTTATGTTCTTAGCCAGCAGTATAGCCACCCCATTTGCTTTTGATGACTGGGAAGCTCCCACATATACTACTGGAAATCTTTGACACTTCATCTTAGGTACCTTATCTTTTCTAAAATGCGTTTCATGTAGAAACACTATTTGTGCTTTTAGTCTCCCTAACTCCATTTTTAGTTTGGCTCTTTTTTCTGGGATATTTAGCCCTTTGATATTATAAGTGGTAAGATTAATTCTATCCATTTTAGTCATTTGGCTTTGTACGGTTTAAAGAGAGGAGAGAGGAGAAGAGAAAAAAAGCAAAAAAGAAAAAAGAGTTGTTGGGAGATGGGGGAGGGTTCGGGGAGGACCCCGCGGGGAGCAGAAGGAGAAGAAAAAAAAAAAAAAATGTAATAAACCCCGTACCTCGGATTCAGGTCCTCTGTCCAAGAGCCTGAGTATTAGATACACCCGCTACCGTAGAACCTTTGGATCTATATCCCCCTCACGGTAGTGGTGTTTCCGGGGACACGGCCCCCCCGGAAGAGAAGAAAAAAAAAAACCCACGGGCGTCTCCGACTTCCCTCCAATAGGAGGAGAGACGCCTTGGGGGTAAGGTATAGAGATACAGCAGGGAGTCATGCTTCTGCATGGGTGTGCATACCCCTTCTATTCTGCTACTCCCCCGCTCCCATCCCCGCCACCCCCCCCCAGGAGCGCGGAGCGCCGCGGAGAGACCAAGTTCCCCCCCTCCACCTCTGCGTGCCCTTCCTAAGTACAACTCCTTTTGCTTGTGTTCTATGTCGCCCTATGTTATTTTGACAAGGCATGCAACATTCCGCATTACTTCTTTCACCCCTTCATGAATCCCCTTCGCACCTTTGTAACATTACACATCATATTTGTCGGTTAAACCAAGTCCACTCCCTCCTAGATACAACTCATTCCACCCGTGTTCTATGTCGACCTCTATTATCTTTGACAAGACATACAACCTTCGACATTACTCCTTTAACCCTTCATAGACCCCTTCACACTTTTATAACATTTATGTTTATCAATTAATAAAAAAAAAAAAATTAATTACAAGAGGGTACTCCCTCCCCAAAGCCTCACTTGGGATTTCCAAATACCCCTATAAACCAGGTAGATCTTGCCCTATAAGCTCGGGGAAGCCTCTATTTTTGCAAAATATGCGGTCTTCCATAATAGTCTAAGACACTTAAAATAAATTATGATAATAATAATCATGAAAGCGGTTTCTGCTTCCCAACCTAAGCTGTCATATACTCCCCTTCGGTCTCCTCTCAGATCATGGCCCCTAGTGTCGACCCACCTCCCTCCAGGTTCTCCCTCGCCCCCAGACTCCCTGCTTCCCTCTTCCCCCCCCCCCCCAGCCCTCCCCAAACTCACTTCAATCTTGCCCCAATACCACCCTTATCCGCCCTTATCTGACTCCCCCCACACAAATCCACGGGAGAAGAAGAAAAGAAAAAAAAAATGTTTGTGTGACCTGTGTCCTAAGTGTCCCTCCTAAAGGAGTGAGTGTTCTATAAACTCAAAAAAAAGTTATTGATTGCGTGTACATGTGTGTATGTATGTGCATATATGAGTAAGTGATGGTTACTACTGTGTCTTGCTCCGTGTGTTTACTTGAATAGTGTGTGTGTGTGCAAAAAAAAACCCCTCCCCCCCCCCCCCCCCACTTAACCTTACCCCCCTCCTCCTCCATCCACCCACGGGAGATACCTATAAGGGTGGTTGACTACACACAAGGGGAAAAGAAAAAAAGAGAAAAGAAAAAAAAATAAAGTATATAAAGACAAAAAAGGTCAAACAGGGGCTTCATAACCCTACATGAATAACCATATTCTCTAGGGCACACTGCCCGTCTATATCTAAATCACACAGAAAAAAAAAAAAACACAACATAGCAAGCCATCGAACCTATCCAAACCAAAGTCCTGCCTTTCACTTAATGACAATGTCCATCGTTACTCAGGGAGGCAAAAAAGGAGGGAGATCCCACCAATACGTTCACCAAAATAAATAAATCAGGCAGGGTCACTCTGGATGGTGCCCCTGCTTTTGATGGTTGTATCACCATTGCTATGGTGGCCCTCTCTGTATTTATAAGATTTCTGTAAAAAAAAAAAAAGACTTTCAGGGTCTTTCCACTATGGATATATCCAGCCAATTAGGAGTTGTTATTGACTCTGAGCCCAAGAACTCGAAAAATGCTGGGAGTTGTGAGGGATCCCTCAGATAAAAAGATCTTCCTTCTCTTTTCACGTTTAAAGCTAGAGGAAACCTCCATCGGTACGTAGCTCCATTGTTGCGAATATGATCCAATAAAGGTTTTAACATGCGCCGTCTAAGTTTCGTTTGCCAACACAGATCAGGGAAAATCTGTATGTATGCGCCCTCCCATGCACCTCTTGAGCCCTCACCCCATGCTGCCCTCAGTATTTCCTCCTTCATTCTGTAGTGATGGACCCTACACAGCACATCTTGGGGGTGGTCTTGGTTATTTAAGTCTTGCCGAGGTGTTGTGGGGACTTTATGTACTCGATCCAACTCAAGCGGTGTGTCCGGGTCTCTCTTCAGAATATTGTTAAAAATAGTGGTGGTCACTTTTCTTAACTCAAGGCCCTCAGGGACACCTTTAATGCAAAGATTATTTCTCCTGCTTCTATTTTCAGCCTCCTCAGCTTGTAGTTGCAATCTAATTATATGCTGCTGTTGGGATATTAGTTTGTCTTCTAACATAGAAAGTCTGGTTGCTGTGGTGTTTTGTAGTTTTTCCAGGCCCTCCACTTTCTGATCAATTTCCCCCACTTTGGAGCGTACTTCCTTAATCTCAGCTCTAATTACACCTGTGACATTTAGTAAGATTGTTTGTATGTCTTCTTTAGTTGGAAGAGCTTGAATCAGCCGCATAAGCTGCGTCATGTCTGGGGGGGGGGGTTTCTTGTAGTTGAGCCTCTATGCTGTTCATTTGGGTGGCTTGTTTATCCAACCCTTGCTCCCCCAGCGCTGGTAACGTGTTGTGGGTTCATTATCTGATTTAATTCAGGTTGATCAGTCTGGTCAATCTGATTGGTGTGAGCATAAGTCATTTCACCCCAAGATAGAGTGACCTGGTGGGGGACAGTCTTATCTAGTGAGAAGGGATGTGTGCAGGTTTTATACAGTACTACTGGTGGTGGAAAGTCAGATAAAGGCACATCTTTTTTAAGATTTTTGATGGAATAAGTTTTACCAGTGGTAGGGGCCACAAAATCCTTCCTGCTCTTTACATTGTTTACACTTCCCTCCCAGTCTAAGTCCTGGAGAGCAGCCCTCATCCTTGGAAAATTTACTCTCTTGAAATTAAGTGTTTTTTATCTTTCCTGTATGTATTTCTTGCTTGCACCTAACTGTTGTAATATTTATATGTGTAGATATTGTGTATATATACATTGTGTAATATGGATGGCACTATATATATATATATATATATATATATATATATATATATATATATATATATATTGCATACAGGCATTCAAGATTACACATCAAAGGGTGTTTGCTGACCAAAGGGGTTAGTGGCCAACAAAGGGACAACTGAAGACCCTTATATGTGTTAATCTTGTCCAAGACTACCTAGGTGTGTGTGTGAGGTATGGCCCATTAACCTCAAAGGTTATATTGTTTGCATATGTTAGGAAGTATTTATTGATGGTAATTAGACTTGAGGGGGTATTCATTCGGGGAAACATTTGGTTGACCTGAAGAACCCTTCCCTCCAGTGTGAGACCAGTATTTGAGACATTCAAGCTGGCATACAGTCAGTCTTGTCACTGAGAATATTCTCTGTATGAATATGGCACAGGTCTGGAAGTGATCAGAATATGTTCCCCATGTATTCTCTGTATGACAGTGGCACAGGTCTATGAAGAGATTTGAATTGTATGCTCTGTTGGATTTTGGACTTTGTTCGTTATTGGAAGTTAAATAAAATGCATTCTCTGGAGAGCCTGGTGTATTGTTGAACAACACATTTTATAGTCCTCATACTAACATCTAAATATCAATTATTTAATCCGGACTGGACATTATACATCTATATCACTACATTGGTGCCGTTCAAGCGACCAGAAGCGCATTTTAAGGACTTAGTAATAGAAGTCGGTGATGACAAAAATCCTGTGAGGTAGACAGAAGCCTGATGGAGTCCCAAGACCTGTGCTGTGACTCTAATGTCTGGTTGTGACATAAGAGAGTCTGATATACAAGATTAAACAAGTTTGGAACCCCAGAATTATGCTCTGGAGACAGGAAACTGAAGAAAGAAAAGTCGCGTACCAGAAGACCAGAACTGGCAAATGCGGTGAGTAAAATATTTCCTTTTTTTTTAATTGTATTTTTTATTATTATTAATATAGTCAAAATGCTTACTCAGTGTGAAGCTAGTGTCAGTTCTGATAAAGTTAACAGATGGGTATTAAAATGTATTAAGCATCATGGCGGTCCTTATGAAATTCCAGAAAAATGTAAGCAGACATGGACTATAATGAAGGAATTTTTAACAAAAAGTGTTTTTGATAGCAACATTTCTAAAAGTAAAAGAAAAGGTTGTATTGTGCAGGGCTTGTTATCTTGCTGTTTAAAAATGGAAAGTTCTTTGATAAAGTTGAGAAAGTTGCGCAGTTACAGAGTGCAGTTGATAATAGCCAAAGGGTTTGTCGGAGGTTACAAAACCAATCAGAAACTGAGACAGTAAATTTAAAATTGCATGCAGTTACCATTGGTGGAACTTTGCTTGAGACATCTAAACATTGTGATGAATTATCAGAGGAAAAAGATTAAAATTAAGAATTATGGAATTAGAGAAGAGATCTCAGGAATGCAGATGTGCATTAAATCTTGGATTCAGCAATCTGCAGCAAAATACAAACACAAACTTTCTATCAAATGAAACAACCTCATATTAAATCTGACAATTCATTGCAAGTCGCACCCACTGTGACCACCACAGTTTATAACTATAATAATAATACAGGTGAAGTTCAGCTTAAAATTAAGCATTTGAAACCAAAAGAACTAGATGCAATTCTTAAAGAAATAGGAATGGTTCCCTGCCATGATTTAAACAGATTTTTAAAATGGTTTTGTGACTTGCAGCAGGTCAGAGATATGTAAAGTCTCAACCCATCTGACTTCGAGTTTTGCAAAATTATATAGGAAATAGTCTTTGGATTAGAATTAAACAGATCTGTATTCAGCCGCTGAGGACAATATTACTGGAAAGAATATAGGAAAGAAAGGGAAAATCTAGTGCTCTCCGGTTGAATAGCTTTTAATTAAAAACAATAAACAGTTTGCACTCACATGTAAGGACACTCTGAGCCGAGTGTCAGCGTAGCAGCATGTAACGGCGTGTATACCGGACCGTCCTTCTGCAATCTGCAATGATCGTGGGTGACACGGTATACACGCCGTTACATGCTGCTACGCTGACACTCGGCTCATAGTGTCCTTACATGTGAGTGCAAACTGTTTATTGTTTTTAATTAAAAGCTATTTAACCGGAGAGCACTAGATTTTCCCTTTCTTTCCTATATGGTGGTATGATTGTTGGAATAACATTGGGTCCGGAACCATGGTGCTAATCTCATCCATCCGTTTCCTATGGAGGCTGTCAGCTGAGTTTTTGATTACACAGAGAATGCTTTGAGATCCGTACGGGTCAAAGCAGTGAGGTGAGAGTACATCTTTCACTGGTGGAGGATATCATTTGGTGTTATTTCTGCACTTCCGTTCTGGAATCGCTTTTTCTGCTGGGTCTTGCTGTGGATTCATGGTTTTATGGACTTTACTTCTCACATGGACACTAATAATGTGAATTGGCTTCAAACTGTAAACATGTAAATAGTACTTTTGTTTTAACTTCAAACAATGTGTAAGGACTTTGCTAATGAGTTTTTGTCGGGAGAGTTTTTTGTCTTTCAGGTATATTGCTGGAGATACTCGTTCAGGAGAAATTGCTGGCTAGTGGGGAAGAAACACCGAATGGACAATATATCATGGACACACTCAATATTCATCAAGCAATGGACTTTTTTTTTTTTTTTTTTTAACATTCAAATTTCCTTTTTTTTTTTAATGGACTTCCCCGACGTCCTATTTTTTTAATTTTCTCCCTTTCCCTGATATATTTTGCATTTTTATTATGTTTTATTTCTTGAACTTCATCTTAAAACCAGAGTGAAGCATTTAAACCTAAAATAGTTTTATAACCTCTGTACATATGACATAATGCATATTGATATCAATAGATTTGACATCTGAGGTGATGCTGCACAATGGCTTAGCATAGCATAAATTATAGTAGGTTGGGTGGTTTTTCTAAATTCATAAGAGGGTGAGTGAAATTCATCACTCTAGTTATTGAAAAATTGTTAAATCGGTTGTTAATAATATGCTGAAGGCTGTGACACATATGGATGAAAAAGACCTTTCTATCTTTCATAAGAAATACTGGCAAGAATTTCCACTGCCACCTTGTCTGGACAGAAGATCTGATAAACACTGATGTCAAGCTGATATCTAAAACCATCGCATGGGGGTATATATATATGTTGGTGCACCATTCTGGTGGAATTATGGACTGAATGATGCAAGTAACGACTCTATTAAAGGCAATGAGGGGTTGGCCTACAGCACATTACGAAAACAAATTGTTGCTGGCAATCAACAAATTCAGAATATTGAGGGTTTGATGTTAAAGGAACCAAGTGTCCTGATTGATAGATTAATGATTGAAGGTGTCAAGTGCAAGGAAATGGTTTGCAGCACAGAATTTTTACTGCCATATCCAAACCTTTTTGACCTTGAAAGCGACTGCTGATACATTTATGGTTCTTCTTACTATAAAGATGGAAGTAGAATTTCAGGATTTGCTGGTGTTTGTGTAAAAGCATTTTTAAAAATGAAAACTTTGAGCCTGGAGATGAGAGCATCCTGGACTTTTGTGGATTGGACCTCCCAAAACATACCAAGCTTTACTTTTAGTGAGATGGTGAGAGATGTGATTAAGTCAGGATGGACGGTGACATCAGCATGTTTTCGCACAATATTCAAGATCGTGATGTGATTTACAAAAAAAAAATAGCAATCTTTGAAATGAGGCCTAAGAGCTATACGGGCCACGGATGTTTACCAAACCCTTTTCCAGTCATGGTCTAAAGTTATATTATCTAATAACTGTTTCATGGGGATATTTTAGAGGTTGGTGAAGAGAGATGTAACCAGTACCTCAAACCATAATGATGTTTGTTGCTTGATTTATGGATCTGTTCTAGTAGTTAGAACCGACTCAAGTGGGGGTATATGTTGTAATATTAATATATATATGTGTAGATATTCTATTATATACTGTTATATGGATGGCACAATACCTACATATGTGTGTGAGGTATGGCCCGTTAACCTCAAAGGTTATATTGTTCACATACGTTAGGAAGTATTTATTGATTGTAGTTAGACTTGAGGGAGTATTCATTCAGGGAAACATTTGCTTGACCTGGAAGAACCCCTCCCTCCAGTGTGAGACCAGTATTTGAGAATTCAAGCTGGCGTTCAGTCAGTCTTGTCACTGAGAATATTCTCTGTATGAATATGGCACAGGTCTGGAAGGGATCAGAATATATTCCCTATACATTCTTTGTATGAATATGGCACAGGTCTATGAAGAGATTTGAATTATATGATCTGTTGGTCTTTGTATCGTCTGTGGACTTTGGACTTTGTTCATTATTGGAAGTTAAATAAAATTCTCTGGAGAGCCTGGTGTGTTGTTGCGGAACAACAAATTTATAGTCATCATACGAACATCTAAATATCAATTATCTAACCGGACTACACTATACTTTGAGATCACTACACTAACATCAAATGAAATCATGTTATGATCACTGCTACCCAGGTGTTCCTTTATCTGAACATTAGTAAAAAGCTCTGCATGGTTTGAGATTACCAGGTCAATCATTTCTAGTTGGGGCTTCAATAAACTGGACCATAAAATTGTCCTGCAATAGGTTTTAAAATTTTTGCCCTTTAATTGTCCCAGCAGTGCTATTACTCCAGTGAATTTCTGGGAAGTTAAAATCCCCCATTATTATGACCGTCCCAGCCCGGGGGTCTTCTCCGCTCTCCGGTGTCATCTTCTTCTTCAGGACTCGCCGCCGCTATCTTCGTGTGTTAGCTCAATTACTAGCGGCGGCCAGTCCCCTCTTCTGTGACGTCGTCTTCTTCTTCTCTTCTCCAGATGTTGACGTGACAATTTCTGTGGAAGAAACTTCTGTGGAAGTGTATGTATAAATAAACCTGCTACATGGGCAGAGAGACTATAGCCCGAAGGTCATAGAAGACTGTGAGAGCCTATAACAGAGTGAAAGCGCTGTGGGAGAAAACCTGTACCTAACCGTCAGGAAGTGATGTGGACAATGCCAAGGAAAACCTAATAGTGACGAGCAAGCAAAGATTATATACCCGCCACAGTTAAAAGCATGTTTATTTTCTGTGAAATTCAAGACTCCAGGCACAGCGATCGGCTGTTTTTTTACAGTGCGATTAGCTGCATTTACATGCGGTTGCGTTTTTAGCTGCGGCACAATATTGAATGGGGATTCGACTTGTAATCCCCCCCCAATACCAGGCACTGCTTGGTATGAATTGTGAGTGGAAAATCCACTCCACTCCAAATTTTAAATAAAAAACCTGCATGGGTTCCCCCTCCAAGAGCATACCAGGCTCTTGGGTCGTTCCCACCCCCTTTTCTGAGCGGCCGGGCTGCATTCTCGGATAAGGGTCTGGTATGGCTTTTCCCTTTTTAAATCCATACCAGACCCAAGAGACTGGTATGCTCTTGGAGGGTGAACCCATGCCGGGAATCGTTCCTGGACGCAGTCAATTTTTTCTATCTGCACCAAACCGCCTGCAAGAAACCGCAGCTAAACGCAGTATGTGAATGGGGCCATAGGAAAGCATTGTGTGCTTTTAGCTGCGGTAGATAACTTGAAAATCCGCAGCTAAAGCAGCTAAAAGCACCATTCTATCACCTAAGCGTGCAACGAGGGGGATGCCTCTCTCCCTTGTTCGTTTTATGGAGCTCTGAACTGCATCACCTTAAAGGTACTGTTTTTTTACACCCCTTGTTCAGGGCTCCCTGTATACTGCTTGCTCCCCCTTAGGTGGATCCCCTTGCCATGCTCTGGCCGGATTTTTTTCCTCTCCCATCTCCCTATTACTTGATCCAACTTGTGCAATACCCTCGTCTGCTCCCCATTCGTTCCTCTCCCTTTGCCCTGCCTGTATTCCATGATGGAGTGGTTGAACTTCAGCCCTTAACTTCTGTTTTACTATGGTGAGCTGCTGTCCGTTATAACGCCCGGGACATGGACTCGCATCCTCTTATCCTGTTGTCCCCCCTTATATGTTATCCTGGTGTTCCAAGACTGGGGGTCTCATTCCTCAAACTGCTGCTTGTTTTCCCTGGGCTCGGTATGGTGTACTTAGCAGCTGCTTGGCACCTACCCGGACACCCCAGTGTGCTGTGGCATGCTTTTTGTGTGTTTTTATTTTACAATAAAAGCAATTTATTTTTGGAGTGTGGCTGTCCAGAATGTTTTTCCTTCATTTTGCATCATTCTATGCATTGCCAGCATCCATGGCTTTGGATCAGGTGAGGAGACTTTCTGATTAGTATTCTAGAGCGGTGATTTATTTTTCACCCCGTGTTCTAGTTTACTTTGTTTATAAGTTTTTGTTGTTGGGTTGCTATCAAATTTTTCTATGGTGTGCAGAAGAGTAGAGTATATAGCTGTTTACCTGATGTTATGAGTGACATACGCTGTGGTGGGGCACTGTGTAATGATGTATTGCTAAGCGTCCATTTGAATGTATTGTGGTCTCCTGTCCCGGCTGCTATGGACCCTGTGGGTAATGTTGTGGGCCCTCCCATCTTTGGGGTGGTGCTGGATGGCTGCGCGCGGGCTCTGATCATCCAGGACATTGATATCTGCATGTGGCTAACGTAACGTAGCCACATGCCAACGTAAAGTTTATTACCTGGAATGTGTGGGGTGTTGGAGCCAGGCCAAAACAAAAATCTGTCCTCTCATATCTTAAGGCCCAACGGGCAGAGGTTATGGTGCTGGTGGAGACTCATGTTGTCCCTTAAAAAAAAAAAAAAGTGGGTGGGGTGGGTATATCGGGCTCCACACACTGCGAATTTCAGGGGTGTTGCTATACCAGTGTCCAAGAATACGCAATTTGTGTTACTTATGCTTAGGTTTGACCCCCAGGGTAGGTTTTTATTTTTACACGCCAAAGTCAATGGTCTTGAACTCCTGATAATGGCTATCTCTGAATGAATAAATGAAAACTTATATAGCGCGGCACATGCAAACTTAATCGCCTCTGGGGCCCCCCTTCCAATTTGATGTACTGACTGAAGGACTGGCGTTTGTCCCAATTGCCTACTGTCTGGCTAGAGGATTTTAATAATGTTGTAAAACAGAGACCTAGACAGGTTGTCATTGATGCCCCTTGACAGCCCCTCCCATGCCCTCCTTCCCATTCTAGGCAACATGGGTTTTAACCCACGTGTTCTTTCCGACCATGCTTCCTATTTGATTGAGCTCCGGATTGATTCCCCTCCTACGTCCTATGCTTGGAAACTCAATCCCTTTTGGCTGACAGTTGTCCCTGACTTGGAGGGGGCTGGCACCGAATGGGATTTATTTTTCCAGGCCAATAAGGATACTACACCATTCAAGGTGGTTTGGGATCCTTTTAAATCTCATGCTCGCATGGTCCTATCCCAGCGCATATCTAAATATCGAAAGACCTCTTCCCAGGTGATTAGACAGGCAGATGAGTGAAAAGTGTAGCGCTAATACAGGAATCCCCTGCAGGGTATCCCCATGTGGTATGAGAAGTAAGTAATTCAAACCATACAAATCAAAAGAAATTTAAAGGTGAAACATTCACTCTCAAAAACGATAATATATTGACCTTTGGGTGGTCCCTATGTATGTCCTTGAGACTCTTGGGTATTCAAACCCTTTAGTCCGGGCAGGTGATACGAAGGCAACCACTATAGGTAAGTGACAAAAACAGTGACTTAATATAGGTAAGTGACAAGATGTGAACCAGCAAATGACACAAAAACAAATCATGTGACTTGTGACAAAGTCCTGCGATGTGAGAGTATCTAATGGCACAAAAGTCCACTGTGGAAAAAATCAGGGTCACCAAACGTGTGAGGATTGCAGTCCCAACATCTAATAGGAGTGACACATACGTCTTCCTTTAGGATCAGCTTGAATGCGATATATGGTTCAAGGGGTAATCCCCACACTATGCACAAATATAGATGGATGGGTACCCTTACCGGATAAGATGGACCCTCACCTCACCATATGGCGGGGGGTCTTGCGAGCTTTCATAGACCGATTGTCTGGTCCAGGTAACACCAGGCTTGTAGTCCTAGGTATGGGCGATTCCCAGGGTGCATCTGTGTCCACAGGTTAGAACTTCACACTTGGATAGTGCACAGCAGTAGCTCTCAATCACAAAAAAGACGAAATAAAAAAGAAAAAAGGGAAAAAAAGGCTCCTCATAGCGTAAAAATGTAAAGTTTTAATTAAAAACAGTCCAAATGTCACACACATTGTGATATGAATCGACAAAGGGAGTAAAAAAAACACACACGTGTAGAATTATAACAAATAAGTAAAATTGAAAAAGGAAAAAAGCAGCAATTCTCCCCCTTGATGGGCGGACAAGAGTGTTTCCAAAAATGCAGTAGAGATTGACATGGAGTCAGCAACCCGACAATCTGTTCACTAGTAGTCCCTCCCCAGCAGACATACTAAAGTTACAGGCACGGGTGCTGAATGGTCTCCATTTAGAAAAAGCGGAAAGAAAGATATTTTACAGTAGGCAGAGGACATATGAATGTGGAGAACGTGCGGGACGGCTCTTGGCCTATTTGGCCCACTTGGACCACAGGCCTCCCACGGTGGTATCCCTCCGCAACACTGATGGAGCATTGCTTACTGACCCAGACGTGGTTGCTGAAGAGTTCCGCTCCATTTCATTATTGTACTTGTCCGCCACTGAAAACCCCAGAGAAAAAGTGGCTACGCTTCTAGCTAGCATAGAGTTACCCACCCTTACGAATTCCCAGGTTGAGACATTAGAGGCCCCTATCACTACAGATGACATAACAAAGGCAATGTCCCTGCTTAATGCATCCAAAGCGCCCAGGTCTGATGGTCTTCCTCTCTAATTTTATATGGCTTATAATTTAAACCCTGGTCCCCAGACTCCATGAGCTATTTTCTCACATATTTAAATCCGGTTTCCTGCCCTCTTCTATGAATAAGGCCTATATTGTACGTATACCTAAACCTTTATAAGAATTTGGAACTTCTCGAATCCTACCGCCCGATATCTCTCCTTCAGCTAGATATTAAGATTTTGGCCAAGATCCTGGCGGTATGCCTTAACCAAGTGATTCTTACAATAATCTATCCGGACTAAACCGCATTCATGCCGGCTAAAAATACGGCATATAATTTGCGTAGACAACGTATGAACATACAAGCTAGGCATGACCAGATGGGTTCCAGAGTTGTGGTGTCACTCGACGCCGCAAATGCTTTCGACTCCATCGAGTGGGATTATTTTTGGGAATGCTTGGCAAGATTTGGATTCGGACTCAACTTTATTAGGTGGATCCGCCTCCTGTATCAGAATCCGTGTTCCAGGATCTCGGTCAATGGATGAATCTCTACCCCTTTTCCCCTCTCCAGAGGCACAAAGCAGGGGTGCCCCCATCCCTATTATTGTACGCTTTAGCGGTAGAACCCCCCTTGCCTCTTCCTTTAGAACTCATCCTGGGATCCAGGGCCTCTGCCGTGGTGAGCTGGTGGAAACGGGCAGTCTATATGCTGACGATATGTTTTTGTACTTAGCTGATGCTGGCCAATCATTACAGACTGCCCTTGAGGTTATCCAAACTTTTAATCATTATTCCGGCTTGAGGATCAATTGGGATAAATCCCAGATCCTTCCCATAGATGTGAGTGTCCCCACAGCACTTCAGGCCTCATCCCCACTCCCTTGGAATCCAAATCACTCGCTCACCTGAAGATTTTGTTAGGTCCAACATGGAACCCCTGATAGCAGTTCTGAAATCTGAAACACAGATGTGGGCTTACCTCTGGGAGTGATGGGTCGTGTAAACAATGATTCTCCTCCCTAAATGTGTTCTTTGGCACATGTAAGTCTACTTGCCCACAGAGTTGGCAAGGGTAGCGTTACCTGATTTCAATTTATATTACTTGGTGGCGCAACTGTGCCACTTCTTCTATTTGGACAAGCACAACAAAGACCGATACCTGATATTGATATGCTCCCCTCACGCTCCTGGGCTCACTCACCCATTCCAGGTTCTTTTTAAGGACATGGCTGGTGCCTGGGCGATGGGAAGTCGTAAAGGACTACTCTACCACCATTGTAAAATCTGGGAAGTGGTGAGGTGCACATTGCAAACGTCACCCACTCACTTTCATACACCCCTTTGGGGTAACCCTGGCCTAAGTTGGTTGCTAACCGTGCCTGACCAGGTCCTTTGGATTACTCAGGGGGTAAGATATCTGTCGGACGTTTATCATATCACAGTTCTGAAATCGTTCCAGCAACTTAAAGACAAATTTAACCTCCCTAACTCCATGCACTTTCGCTACCTCCAGCTCCGCCACGCTCTTCGGGCTCAATTCAGTGATACTTCCCAAATACAAACTTGAATATAACCCACTGTGCCCTAGATGTCATAGTCCTTCCTGTACCTTTTTCCACCAACTTTGGTCATGCCCGGTAATACAGGACTATTGTTTGCATATAGTGAAATTTATTCACGATGAGATGGGGTCTCCCCCGACGCTATGCCCCAAGCAATGCTTACTGGGGATGTTTCCAGATTCGGATAAATATCACAAAATATTCTTCCAATAATCACTCTTTGTAGCCAGGTTACTTATAGCGAGGAAATGGCTTCAGGCTGCACCACCGTCACTTTAAGAATGGGTCTCTGCAATTAATAATGTCTTGCCATATAAAAAGGAGATTTATGTCCATAGGGGCTGCCCAGCCAAATATGGCAAAAATTGGGACACTTGGTTAGGAAATGCCGCAACATGTAATGAGCTGCCTGAATGATCCTTTTAGCATTATTTTTAATTTTATTTTAATTTTATTTGTAAAATTTGGTTTCATATGTTTTACTTCTGTTGGGATGGACCACCGAGCTTCCCTAGTAGTTGGCCCAGTGATGTGACCTTACATGTTCCAGCTATTACTATATGAGCCTACATGCTGTGATACTGACTGTAACAAATCGGTTGTATGCACTGTCCACCTGGATCCTCTTGTTATAATTGCATTACCTGTACAAGCTGTGTAACTGTATATACTCTGTATGCCTTAACTCTTTCAAATAAAACATGTTATTTGTAAAAAAAAAGAAAGGGTGTAGTAACATTCCGTTTCAACGTTGCTTTTATACAGAGAGCTAAGTAATCGCCATAAGTTGGGACATTTGTAGGAATTGTTAGCATAAGCTTTCAAGACCTAATTTACTTCCTGCAGAACTGTGAGTTGTTAACCAATTACTGTTTCCCTAAAAAAAAGGGAAGGTTTATAATGCTGAAGAGTAAATTTTTCTGTTTTTGCAAACCGAGTAACTTGTGTTTAACTCTTCTTGTTAAACTAAAAATGTTTAATGTATTTTATGTGAGGCATAGATTAAGTATTCTCTCCTACATAGTGGTTGCTCTGGTATTAAATGCTAATATTGGGGGTTTAAAGCCTTATATTGATATTATGCCTTTATTTTACTGTTGCATTTTCTGTTTTTAGCCAATACTAGAAGTGTTTATGAAAAGAAGCTGCAGCAGCTGTTGGAAAAAGTCCAAGAAAATGGAGATGCTCATGACGATCAGTATTCAGACAGTGATGAAGGTTGGTGCAGACTGCTACAAAACAAAACTTTTTGTCTAGTCCGTGTGTGTGTGTACAGTATCTCACAAAAGTGAATACACCCCTCACATTTTTAAAAATATTTTATTAGATCTTTTCATGTGACAACACTGAAGAAATTACACTTTACTACAATGTAAAGCAGTGAGTGTACAGCCTGTAGGGTTTCACCGATACCACAGTTTTTTAAGACAGAGTACAAGTACCAATACTTTTTGTTCCCCAAGTACACACCGATACAGATTATTGATACTTTTTTAAAATGTCATGTGACAGTAGCACTGATGGACTCTCTTGGTCGCACTGATATGCAGTACTTATAGGTAGCATTGACTGATGGGCACTCATATGCTAGCTCTGATAGGTGGCACGTATGGGCAATGATAGGTGCAACTGATGGGCAGGCAGTGGCAATGAACGTATAAGAGGGAATCAATAACAGTCAACTTTCTCAAGTATACAAGTGCTGTGACGCCCATCTTGATACACCCTGCACTCTTCCTCAGTAAGCCAGCAGTTTGAAGGCAGCAGCAGACATCTTGTTACACCCAGCCCATAAAGTTGGTGAACTATATGGGCTGGGTGTAACAAGATGTCCACTGCTGTCTTGTGACTGCTGGCTTGCTTAGGGCCGAGATGGGCGTCACGCTGTTCAATCTCAGAAGAGACCGGGGCTGTCACTAACATTAACGAATGTGACGGCCCATGTCACAGATTATGACTGTTGCAAGTGCAAGCTTATCTTCCACTGCTGCCACCTGAGGACTCTCTCCACTCTGCCCACTGACTTCTGGGAGCCACCTCTTCATACAAAAGGTATCGGGTCAGGCATCGGGAGCATTTTCCCAAGTACAAGTACTCGGGCAAATACTCAGTATTCAACTATACTAGTATCAGTGCAACCCTAGCAGCTTGTATAACCTTGTAAATTTGCTGTCCCCTTAAAATAACTCCATACACAGCCATTAATGTCTTCTGGCAACAAAAGTGAGTACACCCCTAAGTAAAAATTTCCAAATCGGCCCCAATTAGTCACTTTCCCTCCCCTGTATCATGATACTCGTTAGTATTACAAGGGAGCAGGTGTGTTAAATTTGGTGTTATCGCTCTCACGTTCTCATACTGGTCGCTGGAAGTTCAACATGGCACCTCATGGCAAAGAACTCTCTTAGGATCTAAAAAAAAATAATTGTTGCTTTACATAAAGATGGCCTAGGCTATAAGAATATTGACAAAATCCTGAACCTGAGCTGCAGCATGGTGGCCAAGACCATACAGTTTTTAACAGGACAGGTTTCACTTAGAACAGGTGTCGCCATGGTCGAACCAAAGAAGTTGAGTGCACATGCTTAGCGTCCTATCCAGAGGGTTGTCTTTGGGAAACAGATGTATGGGGGAGCGCAGCCTGTCAGTGCTCAGACCATATTCCGCACACTGGCTGTTGTCTCAGAATGAAGCCTCTTCTAAAGATGATGCACAAAGCCTACAAATAGTTTGCTAAAGACAAGCAGACTAAGGACATGGATTACTGAAACCATGTCCTGTGGTCTGATGAGACCAAGATAAATGTATTTTTTTTTCATTTTTTATTTTTTTTTAACATCAAGTTAATTGAAAGCGGAAATACATGGGCAGTGCAATTAGGGTAACGCAGTTCCCTGAGTCAGTAACATTTAAGTAAGAAATAAGGCACATTAGAATGTAAATTGCTTGGTATAAACCAACAATGAACAACAGCGTTGAACAAGAGAAAATATACAAGTTTAGATGCACTGTGATATGAACCTGTGTGACCACATACATATCGTACAGTGCAACATGACATCAGATCTATTGTCAGCAACAATGGCAGTGTAGAGCAGAAAATAGAGAGAGGAAAAGAATAGAAAAGAGAGGGAGAGGTGGGGAGGGGGGAAGGTCGGGTATTCATGCGTTAACTATGCCCAGCCTATTGAAAGTGAAGTCAAGTAGTTTGAAGCTATAATAGCTCTTGCATCCGGAGATGGTTCGTGGGACAGAGGCTACCACATTGTAATATAGCAATTAACAGAGAAGCACAACATAGGATGAAAAGTCTTGGTGTTCCAGGCTTCAATCAACCAAGAATGTATATGCCTTCGAAAATTTTAAGAGGAACCAGGGTTTCCGTGTATCATGGAAGAGATCAACATTGTCACTGGACTGAGCTATCGCCTCCTCCATATAGTAAATATCAGAAACTCTGTGCAGCCAATCCTTTTACAGAAGGTACCTTGGTGGACTTCCAGAAAAGTGGAATGAGTGATTTTGCCGCATTCAGCAAGTGTTTGGTTAGTGTGTTCTTGTATCTGCGGAAGGAGAAATCAGAAATATGGAGGAGACAGCAAGCCGCGTCCAATTTCAGCTCCGTGTCTGATTTGACTTCATCCCAAAAGGGCGCGATGGGCACTGCCACCAAATGTGGGAAAGAGTTTCCAATCCTTTGTGGAACCAGGCCTGCAGTTTTGCCGGGGTCATGTACCAATGTGTTAATAATTTGAAAGCTGTTTCTTGAGTTCTAGTGCTGAGAGAGCACTTATGAGCGAAGAAACACACTTTAGACCATTGTTTAGCAGTGATCTGTCTGTTCAAGGTCGTAAACCAGCTCTCTCTGAATCTGTCCTCTCCAGAAACCTGACGGTCTCCCATCCAAGTATAGGCAAGTGAGGTTGCCTTGTGTATGGGTTCGCCCTTCAGGCACACAGACTCTAGGTCTGTGAGATGTCTGTTGTGGTAATGTCTGTTCGCCTGATTATTAAGGTAGCTCCTTACTTGAAAATAAGACCAAAGCTGCATGTTGGGGACATTGTTGTCAGATTTTAAAACCCTAAGGTCTTTGAAGACCGCATTATGGAAACAATCTATGGCCAACAGGGTCCTGGAAGCAGTATGAGAGTAGAGGTGTGGGTTGCCAATCCCTGGTGTGAAATCAGGATTATTTTGTAACGGTGTGAGGGGGCTCAGTGCAGTGGAGATCTTGGTGTCTTTGACTAATCTATGAAAAATTGCCAGAGTGGCACCAGTAAAAGGATGAGCTTTAAGGGGCATGGGTTAACTAGCCCAAGGGATCCAGGGCGAGAATCGAAGGGGGATGGGGCTAAGCTCATTTTCCAATGAGACCCAATCCTTAAGTGAACCGTGACAGTGCCAGTCCAATATCCTTGTCATATGGGCTGCAATGTAATATTATTTAAAGTCGGGCAGACCCATTCCTCCCTTCAGCTTATGTCTGGTCAATAGGCTAGCCTTGATTCTAGGGCGATTGTGAGCCCAAATGAACCTTGTTTGAGTCAAGGAGATGGCTTTAAAAAAGGAGTGAGGGTTTTTGATTGGTATATTCCTGAAAAGATAAAGGAGTTTAGGCAGAATGATCATTTTACAAATGGCAGCACGGCCAAACCAAGAGAAATTCCTCGAGTTCCATGCACCAAGATCTTTTTCAATCGCCTTGAGAATGGGCAGGAAATTGTGTCCAAAGATCTGAGACGCTATCGGTGTCAGCCAAATTCCCAAGTATCGAAGGGCAGAATCCTCCCACCTAAAGGGGCATCCATTTTTAATGGTTTGGATAGTCTTGTCAGGTACCGTAATGTTCATGGCTTCTGATTTTGAATAATTAATTTTAAAATTGGAAACATACCTGAACATGGTAAATTCTTTCAGTAAGGTGGAAATCGAAGTCATCGGTTCAGTCAGAAAAAATAGTAGGTCCTCTGCGTATGCCGCGATTTTGAACTCCCTGTCGGCTATCTCGAAATCTTATTGTCTCCTCCGCCTTCACCCTTCTAATGAATGGTTCAAGTGATAGGATAAACAGAGGTGAGAGGGGACACCCCTGCCACGTTCCATTTTTGATGGTTATTGAGTCCGAGAGTGTTCCGTTAATCTTAATCTGCCCTGAGGGATTTTTATAAAGGGAGGCGATCCATGTCATCATACGTGGACCAAGACCCACAAAGCGACATGTATCCAGCATATAGTCCCAAGCTACTCGATCAAAGGCCTTCTCCGCATCCGTAGACAGGAGAAGGCCCTCGATTTTTCGCGACAGCACAGCGTGCATCAAATTGAGCGCTTTAATCACATTGTCCCTAGATTCTCTGCCTGGCATGAAGCCCGCCTGCTCAGGACCTATCAAGTCCCGCAAAAATGGCCTGATTAGCAAGTATCTTTGCCAGAAGTTTAACGTCTAAATTGAGCAGGGAAAATCGGTCTGTAGCTGGAGCAGTGGACTGGGTCTTTATTCGGCTTAGGTAACACTGTTATGTGCGCAGATAGGAACGCTGGTGGGACTTCCCGGGGGGCCGACAGAGTTCAGAGCACGCATCAGTGGTGGAAGAAGGATTTCCGTGAAAGTTTTGTAATATATGGACGTGAAACTGTCAGGACCCGGGCTCTTCCCAGTCTTCAGGTCAGCGATGGCCCGTCTGAGTTCCGATGGATCAATGGGTTTTTCTAGCTGTCGGGAAATGTCGGATGTCAGTGCAGGGAGCCCCGAACTTGTCAAGAAATCTTGTATCACCTGGGTCCGGTTGCCTGAGCAATGAGGGGGTTTATGCTGGTAGGGTAGGTTATAGAGGTCAGAGTCAAATTTACAAAAGTGTTTGGCAATCTTATCTGTGGTGAGGTCTATTTGTCCACTCTTGTTGAGTATGCCTGCAATATTTTGGGTAGCCTTGGAGTCTTTTAGGGCTCTAGCTAGAAACCTGCCCGTCTTATTCCCATGTTCATAGTAAACTTTCTTGCGGAAGAAGAGAAATCTTTGTCCTATACTCAAATAATTGTTGGAGAGATTTTCTGGCATCTAAAAGGGTACTGGCAGAGCTTACAGTAAAGGACTGTTTGTGCTGTGATTCTAATGTGTGTATCCTGTTGACCAGTTGCTGAATGGCCTTCTCATTCTCTTTTCGAAGGTGCCCCTAAGCTAATTAGTTCCCCTCTGATTGTACACTTGTGAGCCTCCCATACCATCATGGGGTCTGCGTCCGGAGACGCATTATGGGAGAAGAACTCCGTGAGGCTGGAGGATATTTTAGGCAACAATTGGGGATTCGTCAAGAGAGATGAGTTCAGTCTCCATGTGTTAGATTTAGGTCTAGGTAAAGCTAGGTTCAACGAGATTGAAGTGGGAGCGTGGTCAGAAATAGATCGTATTTCAATGTCGGCATCGGTAATCAAGTGTAAGTCACGTTGGGAAACAAAAATGTAATGGATCCTCGAGTATCGCGCATGGGGGATGGAAAAAAATGTAAAATCCCTGTCATCAGGGTGTAGGAAACGCCACAAATCGATCAAATGCATAGAGTGTAGTAACGATTTGATCTTTTTAAGAGTATGATACGTTGAAGAGGATTTACCCGAGGAGGTGTCCACTAGCGGATTCAGTGAAATGTTGAAATCGCCTCCTAGAATAATGCAGTCTGAACTAAAGCCCTTCAACTCATACAGCATGTGCGGGCAAAACTTTAGATGGGAGGAGTTCGGGAAATAGACATTCGCTAACGTGATGGGGACACCAAAGCACTTCCCTTTCAAAAAATGTATCTCCCATGTGAGTCAATGAGCTTGTCAGTGAGCTCAAAGGAGGCATGTTTGCTGACCAGGATGGAGACTCCCTTTGTCTTAGCTAAATTGTTTGTAGCATGGTAGGCCTCCGTGAAATAAGTGTCAGTGAGCCTGGGTACTTGGGATGTTTTGAAGTGTGTTTCCTGCAAAAATGCAAAGTATGGCTTACCTTTTTTGAGTTCTCTGAGGAGGTTTGAGCATTTTTCGGGTATATTTAAACCTTGTACGTTGTGTGAAATCACAGTGGGGTGTCGGCCCAGTGTAGAGTATGCCATAGCGAGGTTTCAGAGAGAGCTGGACAGCCACCGAACTCGCACCGTCAGGACTGCTAGTGAGGAAAACAAACAGTATTACCATGCACGAGCACTATTAAAGTGCGCAAACTCAGTATATAAGTATCTTAGGGACTGACAATCAGGGGTGGGGGGGAGTGTAGACAAAGTCAGAGCGACGAAAGAGAAGCAAAGAAGAAAAGAGGAAGAAAAAGGTAGGAAGAGGAGAATTGGAGAGATAAAATCAGCAAGAAAACTATATCCGTTCTCCGGGTCAGAATCAGACTCCAGAGGAAATCAATTAAAGTCTCCTACAGGAAAAGCAAGGGATCCCGCAAGAGACTCTATTGGGGGTATAGGAAGGCGGCAGCAGCACTAATCAGACGCCACTTAAGTGGGCAAAAAAGAACTAATAGGTTGATAAAGCAGTCAGTATTCGGCCTATGCTGAATCAACAAAAGCTTATAAGTCATCTCTGCAAAACAAATGAAAATCAATGTACAGAAGAAAATACTGCTTGTGCGTGAGCCTAATGGCAGCAGGGTAGGCAATGTAATAGAGTAACATGCGATGGCCTAACAGACCTGCTCAGACCCCAGAAACGTATAACCCCAAAAGTACAGAGAATACTTAAACTGAATTATTTACGTCCTAGGGACCCACAGTAGATTCCTGTAGTGTAAATAGCAAAAATAAAAAATCCACTGTGGAGACAAAAAACGATTAAGATAACCCCTAATCCTCCCCCACTATCCTATCCGTAGCAGTGGACCTCAGTCCTATAATGACCAGACAAGGCCCCTAATAGGTCCAATCGGTGTGTAAGAGTTGGAGATTGCAGATGGGCCGTGGACAGACGTAGGCAAGAAAGTCACAATGAACTGTTGCACAGTCACATCTGGGAAGGAGGGGAGTAGATCACATCAGTGGGGCTCCGTAATGACACCTGCAAACACAGAAGGGGATAATATGTGGCAAGTCATGACGTCAACAGGGCCTGAGCAAACACAGTCCAGGGAAAAAAAGTGTCAAACAGTAACCAGACAAAAATAGAGAAAATGGGAAAAAAAAAAAGATTGGGTGGCCAAAGATCCCATTACCATTGCTATTACCTGAGACCGATGTAGAGTAAGGTGATGTGCAGAAAAAAGCAGCACATCCATACTCTTCCAGAGCCCTGGAGGAACGGGACTTAGCGCTGGGAGTACCAGCATTTGAACCAGCTTGAGAGCCACCATGGCGGGAGCATTCCATCTTCTTAGATGATCACATGTCCGGCGTGGAAAAAGGCAACCGAGGTGGACTGTGAACCAGGGGAGGTAGCATGAATTCTCGATACCAATCCGGAAGCTCCAGCTCACCCAATTGCAGAAGTCAGGTAGGTCCTCAGGGTAACGGAGGAAGTGTTGTTTGCCCATGTAGTTCACCATAAGTGCAAATGGGAATCTCCAGGAGTATTTTAAGTCTCTTTCCCGTAGTTTATCCAGGAGCGGGCGTAATGCTCTGCGGTTCTTCAGGGTTATTTGAGAGAGATCCTGAAAGGGCATGATCGTTTCCCCATTGTAAACAATATGATTCATTATATTACTGTGTGCTTTTTTCATGATATCTTCTTTTAGTGAAAAGCTTTGCAGACAGCATATTATATCACAAGGTGGCTGGTTTTCTGGAACTTTTGGCTCTGAGCGCTCTGTGGGCCCTGACAAAATCAATAGCGGTGTCTTCAGGCCTTTCAAGCAGGCTGTTGAACACCCTCTGCAAAGCAAGCGTAATCTGGTCCTGTTCCAACAGATTCTGGGATCCCTGAACCCTCATGTTACATCTCCTTCCTCTATTGTCCAAATCTTCCAAATGCCTGTTGATTTCAATAAAGTGCATGGAGTGTGAGGTGGACACTTTCTCAAGCCTGAGTATCGCCTTCTCCCTATGTTTCCCTGCAGCTTCCGCCACCGCCATCTTCTCTGTCAGCACTAGGATATTTGATTTAAGATCCGTGATGGCTGCTGAAAAGGTGGACTTAATGTCCGCTGCAAAGCCAGTCATGTCAGCATAGGTAAGGGGAAGGTTCGTGCGGGAGGGTCCCCTACCGTTTTCCTCTGTGGCAGACTGGAAATCTTCGCTGTAGTTCTCCTCCACGTGAGTCGGCGCCATCTTGCCTCCGGACTTGCCGCTGTGCGATGAGGTTTGTTTTTTGAAAATATCTGCAATGTCTCTCCCGGAGTAAGCTGTCGAGGCATGACAGGGTCTCGTGAGAGTTGTGCCATGGTTCTTTATGTACATCCTGCGGGTTATAGCAAGCAGAGAGACGGGTAAAGGCCGTTGTACTGACAGAGCTCTTTCTCTATGCTGCCATCTCCGCCGTGCGCCAAGCCCAAGATAAACTTATTTGGTTCAGATGGTATAAAGCGCGTTTGTCGGCAACCAGGTGAGGAGTACAAAGACAAGCATGTCTTGCCTACAGTCGAGCATGGTGGTGGGAGTGTCAGTCTGGAGCTGCATGAGTGCTGGGTGGCACTGGGGAGCTACAGTTCATTGAAGGAACCATAAATGCCAACATGTACTGTGACATACTGAAGCAGAGCATCATGATCCCCCTCCCTTCTGAGACTGGGCCGCAGGGCAGTATTTCAACATAAGGACCCCAAACACACCTCTAAGATGACCACTGCCTTGCTAAAGAAGCTAAGGGTAAAGGTGATAGACTGGCCAAGCATGTCACCAGACCTAAACCCTATTGAGCATCTGTGGGACATCCTCAAGCGGAAGGTGGAGCAGTGCAAGTAACATCCACCAGCTCTGTGATGACGTTATGGAGGATTGGAAAAGGACTCCAGTGGCAACCTGTGAAGCTCTGGTGAACTCCAATGCTGAAAAGGGTTAAGGCAGTGCTGGAAAATATTGGTGGCCACACAAAATATTGACACTTTTGGCCCAATATAGACATTTTTAATTTTGTTGGCAGCGGTTTAGACATTAATGGCTGTGTTTTGCGTTATTTTGACAGGTCAGCAAATTTACACTGTTATACAAGCTGTACACTCACCACTTTACATTGTAGCAAAGTGTAATTTCTTCAGTCTTGTCACACAAAAAGATAAAATATTTACAAAAATGTGACGCGTGTACTCACTTTTGTGAGATACTTTTATATACTGTGTGTGTGTGTGTGTATGTATATGTATATATATATATATATATATATATATAATCTGTATACAGTATAATATGATAAAAAAAACTGTCAGACAGTTCTTCTTCTTTATTCTTTGGTATACTGTCATTGCTCCAAACTTTGAGATGTGTGTATGAAGAGTTTGTGTTTCCAATAGTATTCAATAAGTCTCCCTTTCGTTTCTCTATTTCACCATGGGTAATAAAAGTAAATAGCTAATTAGTTGTAAGAAGAAAGATTGCAGTACCACAGCAGAATAAGGAGAGGATAGACCCACCTCTGAGGATGTAGATGCAAAATGTGGTTCAGACAGATACACATTAGAGACATACCGTGCAAGCAAACACAAAAGGCTCATCGCTTAACGATTGAAACGGCTCTTTCTGAATACCTCTCTTTCAATGATATGGGCGATATCTCCGCCCTTACAATATGGGAAGCCCACAAAGCTGTCATTCGGGGAAGATTGATACAGCAACCCACAGCCCTCAAAAGAGAACGTAGGATCATGTTTACAAAATTGGAGGCTCCCTTCAATGCGAGCCACATGGCTTTAATCTCACCCACATGCCATTAATCATACTAAATTGGATAACGCCTGACTTGATCTGGATCTCTTTTTGACTGATTTAACAGACAAACTATTCCGAAAATTTCAACATATTCTATACTGTAACGGTGAGGAGTGAATGCCGTTTACGATATTCCATTCCACCAACCCATGACAGATTATCGACACTCCACAATCCAGCAGTTGAACATGACCCGTAGGATTCCCCAGAAACAAGACACACACGGCTCTGTTCTCTGGTTCAAAATGAATAGATACTTTAATGGTAAACTCAGGCTTCTTATACACAGTCTAGGAACCCCAATGAACAATGGCTTAACTTCACCCACAACATGACACAAGGAGCCCAATACACATCTTTAGTCAGACTTTCTGGCACCGAGATAATCTACATGTACTAATTAGCTACAGCTGACAAGTCAGAGATCAAGACTCCGGCTTCTCTCACCTGCTATACAATACACATTCCTTTAGTAAACATAAGTCAGACATCTGACCTTTGTGCTAACTCACAACACGTATTATCATCAATAGAACTTCACACAATACAGTTTTAATTAGCATAACACAATGAAAAGGTCTTTAGAATTCAGACTAAGGTTAGTTTACATGACAGTAGCAGACTTACCCCTTTAAGAGTCTGTGTTCCCTGACTGGAGTAATGGCACTGCTAGGACAGTTAAAGGGCAAAAATGTATAAACTTATTACAAGACAATTTTATGGTCTAGTTTATTGATGCCCCGACTAGGAATGACGCTCTGTTGGATCTGGTAATCTAAAACAATGCAGAGCTTATTAGCAATATTCATATAAAAGAACATTTTGGTAGCAGTGCCCATAACATGAATTTAATTAATGTTGGCTGTAAGCAACAAACGCATATGGGAAAAATATAAAAACGCTTAACTTTAAGAGAGAACATTTTCCAAGGATGAGGGATGCTCTCCAAGACATGGGAATTATTCATAAAGACTGAATGCGAACTTGCTGCAAAGTATATTCTCATGGGCAAGAAGTTTAAAGGGCTAAACATAAAACCTATGTGGCTCACAGCCAAAGTAAGTAAAAAGCTATATATAAGAAAAAGCTTGTAAAAAAAATAAAAATATAGGAGCATTATTGTTTAAACGTTTCAAAGAATATAACCGAACACGTAAAAAGGAAATCAACGACGCAAAAATTTATTTATGGCTGGAACTCCACTTTAACTTCTATAGTCGGGAAGATACTGGAGAGTTTAATAAAAGACCACATAGATGAGTTTTAGCTTGGGGGGGGGGGGGGGAATATTTTCGCCAATCCATATTCATGAAAGACCGAAGTTGTCAAGCAAACCTGATTTATTTTTGTGAGGAGGAAAGTTAAAACCTTGGACATGTGGTATACTTGGATTTTGCAAAAGTGTTTGACCCAGTTCCCCACACACGACTAATGTGTAAGGTAAAGTCTACAGGCTGGTAAAGATCAGTTTGTAAATTGATAGAAAACTGGTTTAAAGACATAATTCAGAGTAGTGGTTAATGATTTAAACTCAGAATGGTCTAAGGTTATCAGTGGTGTATTCCAAAGTTCAGTGTTGGGACCCTTACTTTTTAATATCTTGATAAATGATATGGGGTCTGGGATTTAAAGTAAAATGTCAGTGTTTGCAGATGACACAAAGCTATGGAGTGGAATAACGTCCTTATAAAATGTCAACTTACATGCCAACCTCAATGCACGGTTTAATTGGGCAACTGTGTGGCTTAAAGGGGTTGTAAAGACAAAAATATTTTCCTCTAAAATTAAAGTCTGACAGTAGCTGATAAAGTAAAAAGTAATGTTTTGCATTATAACTAGTTTGATACTTGTTGAAATCGAGCTGTTTTATTCACCTCCGTCACTCCTGAATCATTTTTCTCACTGACTTCCTGGTTTGCAGTGCGCGTTCATTCTTGCTACATCACGGCCTAATGGGAACTACAGTTTCCATTAGGCTTAGCCTCCATGCCTGCGAGGGATAAGAGAGCATCCTCACACAGTGCTGTAGTCATAAGGAGGGGGTGAGCACATTCTGCTTTCCACCATGCCAAACAGCTCAGGTGCTGGTGGAAAAGCAAGAAGAGGACGGACAGGAAATGGCATTTTCAAACCTGGATTACTGTATTTTGGAGGTCAAAAGGAAAAACGAGGTAAGTAATATTTAAATGCTCAATCAATTGATCTAATAAAAAACAAACCTTTAGTGTTCCTTTAATGTTGTTAAATGTAAAGTTATGCTTGTGAGGGCTAAGAATATGCATGCATCTGGGAGAATCCATAGTGGAGAAGGATCTGGGGGTTTCGGTAGATCATAATCTCATAATCTTAATAGCGTGCAATGCCAAGCTGCGGTTTCCAAAGCAAGCAAAGTCCTTCCTTGTATTGAGAGGCATGGACTTCAGAAAGATCGTTTTGCCCCTCTACAAATCCTTAGACCTCACCTGGAATATGCAGTTTTAGCTTTGGGCACCAGTTCTCAAAAAGGATATTGGGGAATTTGAGAGTGCAGAGAGCAGCAACCAAACCGATAAGAGGCATGGAGGAACTTGGCTATGAGAGAAGAGGAACTGAGTTTATTCTCTTGAGAAGAAATTAGGGGAGATATGATTAACATGCACAAATACATAAGTGGTCCATATAGTGAGCCTGGTATTGTTATCCACTTTAACCACTTGCCGACCATCGCATGTATATATACGTCGGCAGAATGGCATGGCTGTGCAAAGACACGTACCTGTACGTCCCTTTGAATTTGCTGCCCGCCAGGTGCCCACGATCGTCTCACGGAGCGGCAGTACGGGAAGATGCCTATATTAACAAGGCATTTCCCTGTTCTGCCTAGTGACAGGACAGTGATCTACTGCTCTTTGTCGTCGGGAGCAGTGATCACTGTTGTGTCAATCGTAGCCCAGCCCCCCACAGTTAGAAACACCCTCTAGGACACACTTAACCCCTTCTTCGCTTCCTAGTGGTTAACCCCTTCCCTACCAGGGTCGTTTACACAGTAATCGGTGCATTTTTTATAGCACTGATCACTGTATAAATTATAAAAATAGCAGCTCCCTGTCATTACTAGAAAAAAATAAAAATCAAAAAAATGCCATAAATCTATCCCCCATTTTGTAGACTCTAACTTTTGCGCAAACCAATCAATATGCGCTTATTGTGTGTGTTTTTTTTTTTTTACCAATAATATGTTGAATACATATCGTACATACATACATGCATAAACTGAGGAATATATATATATATATATATATATATATATATATATATATATATATATATATATATATATATATATTCCTCAGTTTATGCATGTATGTACGTACGATATGTATTCTTCTACATATTGGTAAAATATATATATATAATTTTTTGGGGGGATATTTATTATACCAAAAAGTAAAATCTTGCTTTTTTTTTCAAAATTGTCGCTTTTTTTTTTTGTTTATAGCGCAAAAAATAAAAACCGCAGATACCACCAAAAGAAAGCTATATTTGTGGGGGGGAAGCTAACGCGTACCGTTGACATATGCGTTTTGCTTTTGCATGCGAGCACGTAGGGATGGGGGTGCTTTAAACATTTTATTTTTCTTATTTTACATTTTATTTTTACACTGTCCCTTTTTTTTTTTATCACTTTTATTCTTATTACAATGAATGTAAATATCCCTTGTAATATAAATGATAATGCCAGGTTCTCTTTATGGAGATATCTGGGATCAAAGACCCCAAATATTTTACCTTTTTTAAATGCAAAATTTTTTGGGGATCTTTTTCTTTAACCACTTCTGGACCACCCACCAAGGTAATAAATCGGTTCTTTAATATAGAATACCATTGGTATGCATAGAATGCATTAAGGTGAAAAACCATGAGGGTTTACAACCCCTTTTAAAGTACAATCCACAAGTTCAGATTGCCCTTCACAAACAGCAAATCCATATGCAAACATGAAAAAATAAATGTTTGTTAAAAAGTAAGCATTCTCTTTTTAATACACCATGAGAAGATACTTCAGTGTCTACAAGGTGGATGTCACGTTTGAGCTCTCTGAGCGCCAGGTCTCTATTCCCACAAATGGTCCCAAGGGAGTGGACCCTAAACATGAAAAGGGTACCCAGTCCTTGAAGGTCCTCAAGTGACAGAAACACACCGTGATGGGTGAAGATTGGGCTCCTAGTTTCTATGCTGCCCTGCGCCTGGGCGGGAAAGTGAAACCTATAGTGTGTGTGTATATAATATATATTGTGTGGTGTCCCAGTGATTGTAACAATCAGTCAAGCTAGCTAAGGCCTGGACACCTGTGTGCGGTGACAATGCGGGGGAGTTTTGGGCTAGCTGTGGCTGTTTGCAAAGTGTACCTTTTTACTTGTGTCTGGCTGTCTTTTACCTGTATGATGGCGCACAACACTGCGGCATTTTGCCTTGGTTTTACCAGGGCGCACATGCATTCGCAAGGGTTGATTCACGTCTCGCGCAAATGCGGGCACGACTATTCGTCGGGACCACGTGCATACACACAAACGTTCTGGAGCACAGCCAGCTTATTTAAGCTGTGTATGCCAAGCATACGGTGCTTCCAAGAGACAGCTGTGGGACACCGAGCAGGCTCTAAACCAGACACTTGCAGCAGTTAATTTCTCATTACCCGGGTCACGTGAGTCACCAAATGTTGCTTGGCAGGCTAAGGTGCTTAGCAGGATTGTTACATTGGGGCTTGGTGAGCCCTATTAAAGGGTCTCCCTTCTGAGGTGTGTTAAATCTACACCCAAGTACTCCCTTTTTGTGGCTAGTAAATGTCTTCAAAAAAGAGGAGCAGGACTAACACTACAGGGAAGGGCACACCTATGTCATCAGTAGTTCCTGATGAACAGAGTCGTATCCCTGCTGTTGTATCCCCTGAAAGACCAAAGGCTTCTGGGCAATCTGAGCTGCTGCGCCTATCTGGTATGGTGCCTTCAGTCAAGGCTTCGGCCTCGCTCTTTATTAAGGATGAACTGTCCTCAGCCCTAGCTGGCTTAGAGCCCAGAATGGCTGCTATGATTGCAACCATCCCACAGGGTAGCAAGAAGTGTGACAGATCTGCCTCCATGCCTGGAGCAGGGACGGGTTGAGGAAGAGCTTAAAGCTTGGGATTCTGTGAATGGCTTGGCAGGTGGGTCTGCTTCTGAGCAATCTGGACAAGAAGATATCCAGCCGCTATCTGCCTCTCAATCACAGAGGCTCTTAAACCTGACTTTTACCGAAATGGTTCACTCTGCCTTTAAATTGCCTCTTACTGAGGTCCCTGAGCCTCCCCAGTGCTCTTTGGGATCCCTAAGGCCTCTTCAGGCCACACAGGCTTTCCTCCTACACCCCCTGTTGGAAGAGGCGGTTTATGCTGATTGGGACCATCCTTGCAGGATTTTTGTTCCTCCTAAGAGGTTTTCCCTTTCATATCCCATGGAAGAAAAGTTAAGTAAGAAATGTAGCATGCCAGCCATAGATGCAGCAGACTTAAACAAAAACTTGTCTGGTTGATAACGCACTGGGCTTGAAACACCCTGTTGATAAGAAATTGGAGTCATTATTAAAAGCTTATTTTTCTTTGGCCAGTTCAGCATTCAGACAGCTTTTGCAGCGATTCGTATCTGCCAATCCGTAAAGGATCAGATCAGAAGGCCTGACGGGCCTGACCAGGAGGATGATCAGCCTGAATAAAACGCAGATGTTGTTTGAGTACTGTTTTGCTGTTGATGCCTTGAAGGCTTTAATACAGCAATTTTCTCGCTTGGCTCTCATGTCTGTACATATGCGCAGACTTTTGTGGCTTAAGAGCTGGTCAGCCTAGCTTCCTTGTATGAAGTTACTGACAGGTTTCCCCTTTCATGGGAAACGTTTATTTGGCGATTATTTAAGCAAATGTATCCAAAAGATCTCTGGAGGGAAGAGTTCTCCAATTCCTGTGAAGAAAAGCACCAAACAGCCCTCATTTAAAAACTCAGGGGCTGCTTCCTCAAATGTCTCGGCACCAGGGCGGTTCCGCTGTCAACAGAGCACAAAAGCCAGAGGCAAGCATCAAAGCCAGGGCCAAAAAAAGCACTGGGTCCAAAACTCTTCTAAGCCCATCACCATCCCTCCTTTTGAGGAGACGCCCCCCACTCTATCGGGTGGGGGGAAGGCTGCTGTTCTTTGCAGGCATTTGGAGAATAGTTGAGGATGAGTGGGACACCTTAACTATATCCCACGGTTACAAGCGGACGTTGCGGAGGTTCCCCCTTGGTTGTTTTTAAGATCCAACATTCCTTCGGATCCTCCAAAAAGAGACTTATTCATTCAAGCACTATATCATTTAGCGCATCAAGAAGTTATTGTACAGATTCATGTACCCGAAGAGGGGCACAGGGTTTTACCCAAACCTTTTTACGGTTTAAAAACCAAATGGGGACACAAGGCCCATCTTGGACCTAAGATCCCTGAACCAATATCTATTATGTACTAATCAAGTCCTTTCGGATGGAGTCTGTTCGCTTAGTAGTACCTTCACTCCAGATAGGAGACTTTCTAGCCTCCATCGATATAAAGGACGCGTTTCTACATGTACCTATCTTTTAAACTCATCGGAGGTTCCTGCAGTTTGCAGTAGAGGAACGTCATTTTCAGTGCTTAGCTCTACCCTTCGGGCTTGCTACAGCCTCCTGGGTGTTTCACAAAGGTCCTAGCACCAGTACTGGGTCTTTTAAGGGCCCAAGGGATTCTTATGTTCAGGTATCTGGACGACCTCCTGCACAGAGATCACTTACTACAGGCTCTAGAACAGAGCATAACATGCACAGTGCAGTATTTTGGAAAACTTAAGCTGTTTTATAAATACTGAAAAGTGAAACTTGAGACCAGCTCAGTCTAAAGTATCTAGGCCTGACCTAGATACAGTCCAGGCAAGAGTATTTTTGCCACCCACAAGGATCTGTACCCTGAAGACTCGGTTGCATCAGATAAGACACCAGACAACCCTCCATTTGACATTTTAAGGAGGATGGTATCCTCATTCGAAGCGGTGTCCTATGCCCAGTTTTATTCTAGGTCGCTACAACAAGACATCCTGTTGGCTTGGAACAGGAGAGGAAAAGCCCTGGATTATCCAATGCCCTTATCTCCTCGGGCACACACAGGCCTGTGCTGGTGGTTACAGGATCAGAACCTGCAAAAGGGAAGATCCTTCCTGGTAACTTGGAGAGTACTGATTACAGATGCCAGTCTCTCAGGCTGGTGAGCGACCCTAGAAGGGCTCACGGCTCAAGGGCAATGGTTAAGGACAAAACAGATCCTGCCCAACAATATCCTGGAATTACGGGCAGTACGTCTGGGCCTACGGTCCAGGACGATGGAGCTGTTTTTATATTTAATTATATCGGCAGTCCATATCCCAGGAATAGAAAATTGGAAGGCAGATTATCTCAGCCGCCAGCATATCTGCCTGGGGGGAATGGTCCCTACACCCAGGGGTGTTCTAGGAAATTTGTCAACGTTGGGGATGGCCAGAGGTTGACCTACTGGCATCCAGGTTCAACAACAAGCTACGGCAGTTTGTGTCCCAAACAAGGGATCCTTTGGCATTCGGTGCAGATGCTCTTAGTTTCGTGGCGCCAATAATCCCTGGTTTATTTTTTTCCTCCAATCCCTCTCCTTCCACATTTGTTGCGCAGGATTCGGAAAGAGTTCGTCATTCTGATGGCACCAACCTGGCCCAGAAGACCCTGGTTCCCAGAGATTGTGAGACCAACAATGGACGAGCCATGGCCGCTTCCACAGCGCCCTAATCTACCGTCTCTGGGTCCTTTTTTCCACCCCAATTTACAGTCTCTATATTTGACAGCATAGCTATTGAAGCCAGGGTGTTGAAGGACCATGGCATCTCGGGACCAATAGTGTCTACCCTACTAAATGCTAGAAAAGCTGTCACTAGGAGTATCCATCATAAGGTCTGGAAGACTTATATTGCTTGGTGTGAAGCCAGAAAATGGCATCCACAGAAATACGTGATTGGGAGAATCTTTATTTTTTTTCATCAGCAGGTCAAGTTTTAGCCCTATCGGTATTCTTCCAAAGGCCTTTAGCATCCAATTTACTGATCTGAACCTTTATGCAGTGGCAACTCGATAGGTGACCTAATAAAGGGAAGCAATGCGTCCTTGGGACTTGAACTTGACGCTGTCTGTGTTACAGAAACAACCATTTGAACCAACCATTTGAACCTATCAAGGAAATCCCATTAGACTTGCTGTCACGCAAGCTAGACTTCCTGATGGCTATGACCTCGGCTAAGAGGGTGTCAGTTGGCAGCCCTGTCATGCAGGGAACCGTATTTAATCATTCACCACGACAGGGTCTTGTTACAACCTGTTCCATTCATTTTGCCAAAAATGGTGTCAGCCTTTCATTTAAATCAGGACATTATTTTGCCGCCTTTTTTCTCTCGGCCTAGTTTGGCATAAGAGACGACTGCACTCCTTGGACGTTGTCCAGGCAGTCTAGGTTCATTTGTCTAGATCTTCGGAGATCCGAGGATCAGACTTTTGTTTTACCAAACGGACCCAAGAAAGGGCAGGCAGCTTCCATTGTCAATTAGGTCTGTCAATTGGTCATTCAGGCCTGTAGGAACCTCCCTGGGTATTTCGCCATCTGGTATCTGTGGCTCAGATGTGTAAGGCTGCTATCTGGTCTTCAGTGCATACGTTTACAAAATCTTATCAAGTGGATGTTCAAGCTTTTGGTCGCAATGTTCTGCGGGCTGCCACATAAAAACTGATGGCTACTGTTTGGGTCTCTCTCCCCTCAAGGCTATGGCTCTAGGATGTCCCAGCAGGTAATGAATATTGTTACTCTGTGTCGCATGAAAAAGAAAATAGGATTTTTTTTTTGTTCATACTTACCTGTAAAATCCATTTTCTTTAACCACTTCCTTACTGGGCATGTAAACCCCCTTCCTGACCAGGTGAAATTTCAGCTTGCGGCACTGCGTCGCTTTAACTGACAATTGCGCGGTCGACACGGGGACACTGTGTGAATCGAGCGAGGACCCACTCGCTCACACAGCAGGGATGCTTCGCTGGATCCAGGGAAAAGGTAAGTAAACCCTGCCTATGGATGCTGTGAGGCGAGTCCGAGTCTGACTCGGGGTTACCGATTGCAGCACAGAAATTTAACCCAGAGTCCGACTCGGGAATACCGCCAGGAGGGTTAAGTGGCTTCTAAGAGAGTACAATACCCTGATATGAAACAAAGAAAATTCCTGAATTTTGTCTCAAACACAATTATTTTTGGCATGACCAAACATACCTTAAGCAAATAACAGGAATTGCCATGGGAGCAAAATTTTGCCCCTAGTGTGGCAAATGCATTCATGGCACAGTGGGAAGAAGACTCAGTGTACTTGGATATACCAATGGAACTTACATTCTACAAAAGGTATATAGATGGCGTACTTATCGTCTGGAATGGCAGTAAGGAATCAATGGAAAAATTCCTACAAAAATGAAATCACGATAAGAACATCTCAATTACATGGAATATTAGTAACCAATGTGTCAATTTTTTAGATTTAGACATTTTAATAATGGATAATAAATTGACAACTAGAACGCATTTCAAGAATATAGATACCAACAGTTACTTATCCATGAGAAGCTGTCACCATAAATCCATGGTTATTCAATATTGCAAAAGGACAACTTACAAGAGTCAAGAGGAACTGCACACATCAAGAAGATTTAAAACTGCAAGCCCCATTCATTGGGAATAGATTTAAAGATAAGGGTTACACATATGATTTTATCCAGAAACAGATTGAGGTATATCAAAATTAGAAAAATTTTTTTACAAGGGTCCAAGATCAAACACAACATGGAGGCTCCAATGTTAAAGGGGGTAGTAAAGGTTTGTTTTTTATTTTCTAAATCGGTTACTTTAAGCTAGTGCATTGTTGGTTCACTTACCTTTTCCTTCGATTTCCCTTCTAAATGTTTTTTTGTTTTCTTTGTCTGAGTTTTTCACTTCCTGTTCCTCCTCAGTAAGCTGTTCTAAATGACTTTCCACCGCTCAGATGATGGTGGAAAGCTTACTGAGGAGAAACAGGAAGTGAGAAATTCAAACAAAGAAAAAAAACTTTTACAAGGGAAATCTAAGAAAAAGGTAAGTGAACCAACAATGCATTAGCTTAAAGGAACCTATTTAGAAAATAAAAGTCGAACCTTTACAACCCCTTTAATTTTAGATTACAATATCGGGAGGTTAAAAAAATTATTAAAAAAAACACTGGCATATACTGAAAAAGCACAGACATGTAGGAGCGGTGAGGGAATGTCTGAGTGAGTGAGATACTCCACTCCCCCCACCGTTGCCTGAGATCATGCCGGAGCAGTGTTGTCTGTTTGGGCTTAGTTCTGAGTTTAAGCCTGCTATAGCCATCTCCTGATACCTCCTGCCTCAATAATGTTGCTGCAGTGTGTCGTCATACCACTCCACCTGCAATTTACTCCCTCCGCCGAATACTGTGAAATCCAGTGAATCTACCCCTGTGAAAGAGTGTATCATACATACTAAAAACAAGTGTATATATATATATATATATATATATATATATATATATATATATATATATATATATATATATTATAAACATACACATAAAGTGAACTGAATAAGTGTGATTAAATGTTCAAAACATTCATCCAGTGGTCAAAAGTAAATTGTAACAAGCCAAGTCTATAAGTGATTCAATTTCAAGTGATTGAACTATCAGGTGTCCACCTAGTCTTCTTGAACAGTCTTCTTTAAAACCTTCCACCACATCATAAGTGCTCAGTCACTCCACACCCTAAGAAATTGCGCTTACCAATAGGACATGCCTCACATTCACATGCTTGGCAATATTACAGAGTCTCCAAAGGCATCAAACGACTCCACCAGTGCTCCAGCACCTCAATGTTACTACACATGTAAAAATAAAAATGGCTCAAAAAAGTATATCAAAACAGCGGCAGTAGCAAAATTAGAACGGCCGGCCCAACCAGGAACCTCAACAGTAAGAAAAAGCCAAGGAAGCACTCGCGTATCAGCAAACCCGGTAATGGCATCAAGCACCAAAAAAGTAAATATAAAAGTGCGGGGGGGGGGGGGCAGGAAAATCTAGTACAGTAACCATTGCTGGAAGTCCCCCCAATATAGCGGAGGGGAACATGGAAGGTAGTTCGGTGGATAGCGAAGGAGAGCCCACATTGAGCGACCTTTTGTATGCTATAAACGCCTGTAAGGAAATAGTAACTGGCATGGATATACAGCTGAAAGTCATTAAAGAGCAGCTAGTCTCTATGGGGGGGAAGTTGAGGGAGACCGTAGAAAGAACCACTGCTCTGGAAGAGAGTAAGCGCAGTAGAGGATACCCTACTCCCCCTCCAAAAAGAAGTTATGGAACTGAAGAAACAATTGGATAAATGGGCCGCTAAAATTGACGAATTAGAGAACAGAAATCGCAGAAGTAATATTGGAATAATAGGCATGCCCGAACGGAGTGAGGGAACTGATCCGGTGGCATTCCTGGAGGGATGGTTCAGGGAGACATTCGGTGCCACGTCTTTTTCATAATTTTTTTGTATTAAACGAGCCTATCGAGTCCCCTTCAAACTCCGCCAGGCAAGTGCATATATGAGACCTTTGCTAATAAAAATGCTTGGTTACAGAGACAAAGCAACCCCGCTTCAAAAGGCTAGAAAAAACGGGGAAATTGTTTACAAAGGGGAAATGGAAGGGAAAATAGAGCTGCACCACAAATAAGTTTCGGAAAAGGGTATAAATATATATATTTTTTACACTAGTAACGCAGGCTCACTAGAGGTAGGATTATTACACTGGAGTAATGAGAATGGCAGTGGATTTTGTAGGAAAATGTATTTTAAAGAGAAGCTCTACAGGGGTTGGCTACTTATGAGGGCAAAAGGTATGTTTCATTGCCTATTGGTGTATAGGTAATTGTTTCTGTCTCAGTGGTAATGGTTAACAGGAATAATAAAGGTATGTTATTAATGACCTGGAATGTCAGGGGCTTGGGGAATAAGGTCAAAAGAAATGCGATGTTTAAATACTTTGATAAAATGAAACCTCAGGTAATATGTTTGCAGGAAACACACATGTGGCCCGACTCTGTCCTCCTGTTGAATTTGTGCAAATATCCAATACAATACCATTCTACACACGCCTCCTATTCTAGGGGGGTAAGTGTGATGGTCTCTGCTAATGTCGCTTTTGAATGTATTCAACAGCAGGTGGACAGAGAGGGTAGATGTTTTTTTGCTCTGTAAAATGAATGGATTCATTTGTATTATTGCTTCAATATATGTCCCCCCACCGTTTTACAGCAGCGCCACTAAGACATCTAGAGCAATTTATGGCCTCATCCCCGGATGTACCGGTACTAGCCCTGGGTGATTTTAATAATACTTTGGATATGGGTCTGGATAGAATATCCTTTTCACCCAGAATAGCGAGGCGGACAGCTAGTAAAACGACCTTCGCCTCCCTGCTCTCGGAAATAGGACTCTATGATGTTTGGCGTGAGAGGCATGTATATGATAGATGCTACTCATGCCATTCTACCACGTATGATGGTCTCTCCCATATAGATTTAGGTCTGGGAAATAAGGTGCTAATGCAGCGAGTAGAGGACTCTGCTTATAAGCCACGCTTAATATCAGACCACTCACAATTTTGGGTACGGCTCGATGTCTGTTACATCAGACCGCCCGCTGTGGAAAGTGAACCCATATTGGCTGACCTTGTCTCCTCCATCTGATGCAGTAGGAGAGGCAGTATGGGAGTTTTATATATTTTAATAAAGGATCCGCCAGTCCTGGGATGGTGTGGGATACACTTAAGGCATTTCTGAGGGGATGCCTCATTAAAGAGATATCTGGTATCAAAATTCGTTCCAGGGAATGGGAGAACAAGGTACGGGACGAATTGAAGGCTATAGAACAAGCTTTGGTAGCAGACCCATCTCAAGCTAAACATGACTCCTGGATAGAGGCACAATCCTTGTATAACTCTGTCCTGCTGTCCACAGCAGAGAAGAGTCAATATTTTCAACAGCAAATTTATTTTGAGGAGGGGGAAAATACAGGCCGGCTTCTTGCCCTTATAGCTAGGGAGCAACGGGTGTCGTCTAATATCTTAGCAATAAAGGCCAAAACTGGGGAGATACATACTCTTGGGGTTGATATTTTAAAGGACTTTTAACAATTTTATAAGGAATTCTACTCCTCTAAAGCCAACTATAGTCCATTGGATATGGCTTTGTTTTTAACAAACCTGCCTTTCCCACAGGTATCGGAGGTAGATAGGGAAATGTTTAATTCACCCATAACCCAAATTGAGCTGAAGGAAGCCCTGGACATGGCCTCACTTCATAAATCCCCAGGACCGGATGGTATACCGGTAGTGGTATATTCCCATTATGGGGAGATCCTTCTGCCACCTTTGCTACAGGCCTTACAGGAGGCAGTCGAAACGGGTATTCTGGCAGATAGTATGCAGGAGGTGATAATTATAGTATTATTAAAGTCGGGAAAAGATGGGCTCCTGTTGGACTCTTACCGTCCGATTTCCTTATTGAATGCGGATGTTAAGCTCCTAGCTAAAATTTTGGCCATGAGGTTACCACGGGTAATAGATAAACTGATCTATCCAGACCAGTCCGGTTTTATACCCAATCGCTCTACGGCGGATAATATCTGGCGATTATATATGAATATACAGGTGCCGGTGGACAATCTGGGAGGTAGGGCCATTCTTTCACTGGATGCTGCAAAGGCGTTCGATAGTGTCGAGTGGCCCCACCTCTTAGAGATCCTGGCAAGATTTGGACTGGGTAATAAGTTCATAGAATGGGTAAAGGTGCTTTACTCTACTCTAAATCCAGAGCCAGACTTTGTATAAATAAACTCTCGCCTGTATTTGATCTATAGAGAGGGACCCGGCAGGGGTGTCCATTGTCCCCATCGCTGTTCGCATTCGCGGTCGAGCATCTGGCTATCCTGATGCGTACTGCCACAGAGGTGGTGGGGTTTCGTAGGGACAAGAGGGAAGACAAAATATTGTTGTACGCGGGTGACACGCTTATCTATTTAGGCGATTCGGCCGATTTGTGGCGGGCAGTGATGGGAATAATAGGGGACTTCAAAAGCTTTTCAGGTTTTGTCATCAACTGGTCTAAATCAACTTTGATGCCTATAGACATGCTAAGGGAACCCCTGCCAGTTGGAGCAGAACAGATTATGATAGATCATAGTTTTAAGTATCTGGGAGTGGTCGTATCCCCAGACTCGGCCGAGTATCTTCGGTTGAACCTGGGCCCTCTGCTGGATAGACAGAAGGAGAAATGCAATAGTTGATGTAAGCTCCCATTGTCAGTGGTAGGACAGACAAATCTAATAAAAATGGTATGGGCGGCACAGCTTTTATAAGTCTTCCATAACTCACCCATATGGATCACTTTACTGCTATGGCGCGGTGGAGTTATCTTGGGACGACGTCCCTGGGACGTCGTCCTGCACTTCCGTGATTGCGCGTCCCCTGGGAAAGTGTCCGTGCTCGCCGGGTCTAGAAGACCCGGCGGATCACGGTAAATTGCCGCTGATAGCGGTCGTTTACCACTTGATCGCGCCATTTGATGACGCCGGTTCCTCCCTCTACTCTCTGTACCGTTCGGTACAGTGTGAGGAGAGGGGGGGGGAGCGGGTGGCAGCGCTGTGGCTGGATCCAGCCATCCATCCCAGCTCAGCCATCCCTGCCCCAGTACTCTGCAGGACCCCAGTACTCTGCAGGACCCCAGTACTCTGCAATACCCCAGTACCCTGCACAATACCCCAGTACCCTGCAATACCCCAGTATCCTGCACAATACTCTGCAATACCCCAGTACTCTGCAATACCCCAGTATCCTGCACAATACTCTGCAATACCCAAATACTCTGCAATACCCCAGTACCCTGCGCAATACTCTGCAATACCCTGCGCAATACTCTGCAATACCCTGCGCAATACTCTGCAATACCCTGCGCAATACTCTGCAATACCCCAATACTCTGCAATACCCTGCGCAATACTCTGCAATACCCCAATACCCTGCGCAATACTCTGCAATACCCCAATACTCTGCAATACCCATTTTTTAAAGCACCCCTGTCCCCGTGTGCTCGCCTGTAAAAGTCTCACATGTGGTATCGCCATACTCGGGAGGAATAGCAGAATGTGTTTTGGGGTGTAATTTGTGGTATGCATATGCTGTGTGTGAGAAATTACCCGCTAATATGACAGAAAAACAAGATTTTTTTTACAGAATTTTCAGTCGTTTTTCTTTTATAGCGCAAAAAATAAAAAACCCAGAGGTGATCAAATACCACCAAAAGAAAGCTCTATTTGTGTGAAAAAAAGGACAACAATTTCAAATGGGTACAATGTTGTATGACTGAGTAATTGTCATTTAAATTGTGAGAGCACCGAAAGCTGAAAATTGGTCTGGTCAGGAAGGGGGTTTAAGTGGCAAGTGGTCAAATGGTTAAACAAATTGATAAATTGAGGGATCTAACCTGGAAAAAAGGTAGCCGGGATAAGTTTAGCTACCCTTCAGTATAGAAAAGAGAGGAGGTCTGGCAGTCCCCCACCCCAAAATGTACTTTCTGGCCTCTCAGCTTCAGCAGTTGGCAGGATGGGGGCGGGAAATGAGTGAGGATCCTATATGCAAGTTGGTGACTATATCTGTCCCCACATTAGAGGCAGAATCACATCTGGAAATGGACCTGCCTAGTTTACCGTATTCTGCTCCGATATGCACTCTTCTTAAAAGTGTATGGAGGAGATCCGGAAAGTACTGGGGTAACCGCTTTGTTGCCGTTAACGCCGATATGGCATAATCCAAGATACCCAGAGCTGCAGGAATTAAGGGTATTTACCCTATGGAAAAAGAAAGGGATATATATTTTTGCACACCTTTATGAGGGGGAGGTATTAAAAACATACGAACAGCTGTGTCAGGAAGTCCAAAGGGGTTTTATCAATACCTCCAAGTTCGACACGCTCTGCAGACACAACAAAAAACAAAATCATTAGCAATAGTGTCACCATCCCTGATGGAGGAAATCCTTAAAACGGATGACCGGAGAGTATTAATATCAAAAATATATATGAAATTGTTATCGATGGTGCAGGATCACGCCTCTCTGAGATGGGGTAGAAGATATAGGGGATATAGATGAGAACCAGTGGGACAGAGCTTTAGAATCCATTCCGGTAGTATCAGTATCTGCGTCACACAGATATCACAATTATTTATTTTGCATAGGGCATATAGAACCCCATTACAGATGTATAGATGGGGAGGAAGAGACTCCCCCCAATGTCCAAAGTGTAAAGTACATCAGGGGGATTTCATACACTTAATATGGAGATGTCCAAAACTACATCGGTATTGGGAAGAAGTCTCCCAGTGTATAATAAGACTGGCTCAGATACCAGTCCCTCTAGACCCCCTGGTGTACTTACTGGGGGCTTTAGACGTCGAGCAGTTTTCAAGAGGGATGTACCTCATGATAACCAGATTGCTTAATTTGGCGAGAAAACTTATTGCACGACATTGGATGGCACCGGGGGTACCCACAGGGAGACAGTGGCTCCAATATGTAAACTCCCTACTTCTAAGAGAAAGATTGTCACATGGTCATAGGTGGGAAGCAGGTAAATTTGAACTTATTTAGCAGCCATGGCTGGAGGATGCCAGCCTTGCGTTACCAAAACTGGTAATGGATAGACTTCGGAGATAGGAAGCTTAGTGGGGCAAAGAAGGGGAAAGAAGTAAAGTATTTGAAGGAGAAAAAAAGCACATGAATTAGACCCTAGAGAAGCCTGGTGGAAGAAGGCAAAATGTAAGTTAGACACAATAGGGCACTAAAAAGGTGATGGTGGAGGGGGGAGGGTTGGGAGGGGACGAAGGAAAACAAAATCGATATTATACACAAAAAGCTACACGGTTGATAATAAAAATAAGGTTTTATGGAAACGTAACAATGTATTTTAATGTATACTTTTGTATAAGATTGTAAGCACAGTGTGTATCATAAGAGAAACATTTTTAAATAAAAAGGAATTTATTTTTTAAAAAAAGTGACAGACACTTAAAGTATTACCAGATAAACCCAACATAGTTTACTAAAGAGCTCCGACATTGAGATCTTATAGTTGTAAAAATGTGGAACCGCCACCCAAAAGTGGACATAATTTTTTCACAAGCAAAGGATTTGTCCCATGCAAATATTGTTATGCATGTAGGCATTCAAAAAGGCTGGAATTTACCTCTACTAAAACAGGTCAAACATACACCATCAAAGACTTTATTAGCTGTCACACAGAGGGGGTGGTGTATGTATTACAATGTAGGGTGTAATCTACAGTACGTAGGCAGAACAAAAAGGACCACTTATGGTCAGGATTAGGGAACATATTCAAAACATAAAAGGTTTCCCTAAGCACAATGTAAGCAAACACTTTGCCCGATTCCACAACAAAGACCCCTCACGCTTGTCCTTTTCGGCAATAGAAAAATACAAGAAACCATAGAGAGGGGCACACCTGGTCAAATCCATCAGTCAAAAAGAATCCAGGTGGATATATAGTTTGCAGACAATGGTACCTGATGGAATGATGTGGAGTGTGACATTAATTGTTAAATAATTTTTAAACATTTTTAGCATATTTTAATGTCATGCATTTTTAATATTTATATTAGTCATGTTTCTTTTAATACGCTTATTTTAACTACTTGTACTGTATTTTTTTTTTGAATCAAAAAGGTGTTTATTGCTCACACAACATACAAATAGTAAAAGAACAACATCGTACATCCAGCATGAAAACAGGCACGAACTCATATTTACAATCAGACAACAAGTGTACTTCTCCAACCCATATTGCACAATCATTATGCCATCAACCCCCCTTGTGGCTAGGTCTGGGACTCTACCAGTTGTTCCATGCCCCTACAACCCCCCAAACAGCCTTGCCTGGACTAGCTCCAAGGGGCTCAGCCCCGGCACTGCCAGCCAAGGGTCCCATAGTTTGAGGAATTTTCCTGCGTTATCCCTATGCTGGTAGATATATTTTTCCATCAACAGTGTTTTACCCATATGCTGTATCCATGCTTTAACCGAAGGGGGTTCCCTCGATTTCCAATGTAGGAGGATGAGTTTTCTCGCCTGAAACAAGGCCCTGGCAAACGCCACTCTAGTGACCTCCTCCGCTATCACCCCCTCCAAAACGCCCAACAGGCAGCAGAGTGGGTCTAACATAACATTGGTCTGGAACACAGAGTTTAGAGTTGCCAGGACCTCCGACCAATATCTGTGCAGCTTGGGGCAACGCCAGAGCAGGTGGACCAAATCGCCCTGGGCCGCCCTGCATCGTCCACACATCGGATCCTGGGCCCGACCCATCCTAAAGAGTCTAACCGGAGTGTAATGCACCCTTAGTAAGATGTAGAGTTGGGATACCCGTTGTGACACATTCAGTGAGCAGGCATTCACAGCCTGTAGGGCTTCCTCCCATAGTTCCCCCCCTATAGGTCCCAAATCTGCCTCCCACTGCTCAGCCACCCTCATGGGATGCCCCTCCAGGAACGCTGACAAGAGCATGTTGTAGCAATGCGAGATCATGCCTTTGGTTTCCCGCGCGTGACACAGTGCGCGGAACACCGGTGTGGGGGACTGGACCCACTCAACTGCTGCCCCCTGAGCCCTCACTGCATGCTGCAGCTGAAGATAGTAGAACCGCATGGTGTGTGGCAGATTAAACCGTGTTTGCAGCTCATCGAAGGGAAGGAGAGCCCCCCCCCCCAAAAACCTGTTTAAGATGTGTGACCCCGAAAGAGCTCCACCTATGTCCCTGCTCCACCTTTGCCAACTCCTCATAGGAGTCATTTCCCCAAATAGGGCTAAATTCGGTGAACCCCGTCACATTCTGGAGCTGTTTAGCTTTATTCCACACCTTCTGAACAAGAGCATATGTGGGCATACGGTTATTGGGTTTCTGAAATTTGCGGGCCTCCAGCCCCTCTGGTACCGTGACTGCCCCGTTCCTCGGAGCATCAATTTAGCCGCTGAGGTATCGGGCTGCATCCCCGTGGCCCCAATCAAGTGTTGGAGTTGAGCTGCTAAGTAATATATCCAAGGATTGGGTAAAGCCAGCCCTCCCCCTCTTTCGGGCGCTGCAGCTGTTCTAATTTAATCCTGGGGGTTTTGGTGTGCCACAACAACTGTCTGAAAAGGGAGTTGACTACTCTGAATATTTTAAGGGTGACTACCATGGGCGTGTTGTGTAGGAGATAGAGCAGTTGGGGCATCAATATCATTTTTATAAGGTTGGTTTTACCTGCCAGGGACATCTTTAGTTTACTCCAAATTTGAATTTTATCTCTGAATTTAGATAGTAGGGGGTATACATTAAGTTTACAGAAATCCGTTACTACGGGGGATACCCAGACCCCAAGATATTTAAAAGACGGCACTACAGGCACAGGATATGCAGGGCCACCCCCTGCCGCGGGCTCCCCGTCTAGGAACATCAGGGCCGACTTGGTCCAGTTAATTGTGAGACCCGAGAAGCGACCAAAGGTCGTAATAATGGCCATGACCTGTTGCAGGGATCCCTCTGTGTCTTCCAAGAAGAGAAGCATGTCGTCGGCGTACAACATGATTTTCTCGTGTATGTCACCATATCTGAACCCCCTGACCGCCTCACAGCCTCTCACCAGGACCGCCAGAGGCTCGATAGCTAAGGCAAAGAGCAGGGGGGACAGGGGACACCCCTGCCTGGTGCCCCTGCCCAGAGCAAAAGCATGGGACCTCCTATCCGCCATACTAATGGCCGCCTGTGGCGTAGCATACAGGAGCCGGATCCATCTCAGGACCCTGGGGCCGAAGCCAAACTTACCCAGCACCGCCCAGAGGTACCGCCAGCCGACACTGTCGAAGGCCTTATTGGCATCAAGCGACAACAGTGCCCTATTGCCGACGGAGTCCGAGGGGGTCTGCATATTTAGGTATAATCGCCGGAGGTTCGTCGCTGTGGATTTACGTGGCATGAACCCTGCCTGGTCGGGATGTATGATGGACAGAATAATTTTATTCACGCGCAGGGCCAGGGCTTTCGCTAGTATTTTCACGTCACTCTGCAAGAGAGAAATAGGCCTATACGACCCGGGATCTAAGGGATCCTTGCCCTCCTTTAGCAATAAAATGATGTTCGCCCTCGTCATGGATGGAGGCAGGATCCCTGAGTCAAACGAGGCGTTAAACACCTCAAGTAATTTGGGTAATACCACCCCCCCATATTGAGTGTACACCTCTATGGGCAGTCCGTCATCCCCCGGTGCTTTACACGTGGGGAAAGAGGCTACCGCCTCTCCCAACTCCTCCAGGGTCAGCGGTTTCTCCATCTCTGTCCTCGCCCCATCATTCAAGGTCGGGAGAGCTACCGCATCCATATAGCGCTGCAGCTCCCCGTCCGTGAAGTCATCCCGCGACCTGTACAGTTCAGAGTAAAAAGCAGCCAGTTCTGTCAGAATCTGCTCCGGTTCATTCACCAGCCGTCCCTGCGCATTCCGGATCGCTCCTATGGCAGGGGACAGCTGCTGCGACCGGGCAATCCTGGCCAGCAATCGGCCCGTCTTTTCCCCCTCCTCATAGTAGGCCTGCTGGGTAAAGAAACGCTTTTTCTCCGCGGCGGAGGATCTCAGCCGGTCCAGGGAGTCCTGGGCCGACATCCACTCCTCCCTCGCGGACTCCGTTGGGTCAGTAACATATGTCAGCTCTAATTGTTTCACCTGGTTCTCCACCCGTTCTAAGAGGGCAGCCGAGTTGTGTTTTATGGACGCAATCTCCTCAATAAACGTACCCCGCAAGCACGCTTTGAAAGCGTCCCAGCCCACCGCCCGATCCATCCCCGCCCCGTTTTCCGAGAAATATCGTTCTATCTGGCTTGCAACACGTTCATGTGAGGTAAACAGCCTCAACCAGAAGGCGTTCAATTTCCAAGGGGCTCCGGGCAGGACGGCCACCGGGCGGGTGACCAGGTGGGCCACCAACGGAGAATGATCAGAGACCCCCCGCGGGAGGTACTCCACCTTGGGGACCATATGTAGAATCTGAGGGGACCCCACACACAGATCTATGCGGGATAGTGAGCCATGTGTCTTAGAGAAGCATGAAAACTGTTTGGTAGTAGGGAATCTTGCTCTCCAGATGTCTAACCACCCCACCTCCCCCAGCAGTCTGCTCAGAGCTGTCCCCCTGTTCCCCTGGGGTGACCTGGCTGGTGGGTGTCTATCCTCCCTTGGATCCATACAGGCATTAAAGTCCCCCATAACCATTACAGGGACATCGGGCTTATCGCCCAGATAGGACAGCAGGAGCTGAAGCACCTCCCTCGAGAAAGGGGGGGGGATATATACAAAAGCTAGTACCAGAGACACCGTAAATAATTTGCAATATAAAAATACATATCTACCGAGCGTGTCAACCGCTGCATCTATTTCCTGGTAGGCCAAGGATCCGTGAATCAGCACACTCACCCCCCTTGAATAGGAGGTGTGAGTGGAGTGGTAGGCCTTGCCCACCCAGGAAAATCCCAGAAACCCTACCGTGTCCTTAGTCAGGTGGGTTTCTTGTAACCCCACAATAGCAGGAAGAAATTTTTTCAACCCAGCCCTTATCATAGTTCGTTTCAGAGGGTCACGCACACCGCGCACGTTCCAAGTCACTATCGGGGTGGTGGCCATGGCTGAATTAGAGAACAGTTACTGTCCGAGGCCCGTGACCTCCGGGTCATCACCAGTGGGCAAGGCCCTAGCCAGGACCGATTCGGGCCTAGTAAGCACCAGTGCAGCAAGTGGTGTAGTTCTGTGAGCATTGCAACAAAAATTGGTAACCAAAAATAACAACTGAACATACGTGTCTGCTCCCCGGCCCCGTCCGGGGCAGGGGTCTCCCTCCTCCACGATCTCCCACTGCATGAACTCAGCAGTCCCCTTGTGCCAACAGGGCACCAAATAGCAAGAATTGACTCCCCCAGCCGGGGGTCTTCGTGTGCCTCATGTGTGTAGGCCCACCCCTGTAGCATAAAGTCCAGAGGGGGTGTAATTTAACTTCCGAAGCTCTTAAGGAGCGCTAACAAAACATAGACAGGTAAAGTTCCGGCTTGCATGGGAAAAACAAAAAACTTTTAACTCGCCTGTGACAAGCATAGCGGTGACATGGAAGCAACCTCAGGGCCTCAGTCATCCCTGTCTTCCTCTCGACGTCTCCTCAGGTCCTGTTCATTGTGGTCCAGCCAGTTTGCAGCCTCCGCAGCGGACTCAAAGAACGTAGCTTGGCCTCTCACCGTGACCCGCAGCTTGGCTGGACTTGTACTGTATTTGACCCTATACAATTTAGCAGTTATAATGCTTACTTTTTATGTTTGATACTGCTAATTTTATATGCCATTGTAGTATTATTCCAGTTTTTAGCCATTCAAAAAGCCTGTGTGTGCTTTTAGGTTAAAACATTGTTTATAACCTGTAAAATGGCAAGCTCCTTGGTGGAGACGTGTACTCCGCTAAAATGGCCACCGGGAATATGCTAACACACACCAAAGTAGTCCAACCCTTTCAATAAGGATTACTAATGCGGATACCAACCCACAAAATGGCCGCCGCCTAGACGGAGACATACACTCCGGCAATATGGCCACCACTGTACTTCTGCTCCTTGTGTATAAATGAAAGGACTTCTGACCAATCCGACACCTCTGATGAAGCCACGTGACGTGGCGTAACATGTAAGGGCCGGAACCACCAGGAAATACCGGAAGTATTACGGAATTTGTTTGTTACACGATCATTTTACCTGTAAGCATCTTTTATTACTTATTAAATCTTTATTACGTACTTCACTATGGGCAATCTCTTCTTTACATTCTGAGCAATATCGGTGGACCTATTTGAGCCATAACCTGCAGTGCCGGTTACCAGTTGGAGAACACTTCATGGGAATCATTCCAGGAGATAATCAGACTGACACAGGCTACTTAGAAAAGCAGAGATCTATATGCAAGGAGGTAAGCGCTCTGTGAGCCCACTGCCTAGAAGAGCACTATAGAAGATCATTGGAAGATCATTAACTTTATTCACAAAGATTATTTATTACTTTTATGGGACATTTGTTCATTTATTTTGCACTTTGTCACTTTAGGCTGCATTAGCCTATATTTTAGTGTTTGTTCACCCATTATTGTGCTTATCACTTTTATACACTAGTGAAGAGGCCTACACGTTTGTATGACAGATGGTGAAGAGGAAGTCGCTCATTTGTCAGATTCAAGCTCAGAATACGATCCTGTAGACGAAAGCTGCTCCATGACAGATGGCTCTGACAACGAAGTTGTGGTCCCTGCCAAGTTTAGGCGTCCCCGACCCCATTATTCTGTTGAGGTACAAGAACTGCAGGGCTCTTGTATGGAGCAGAGAAGTACTAGTGCCGCTCATCCTGGTGAACTGGCAAGCACCAGCGGTCTAGTACACCCTGGTCGTACGTCCAGCACTGCAGTATCACGTGGTGAGTCCCATAAGTGCAATTCAAGCTGGCGAGGTGGTAAGCACAAGTAGTGTCCCGCTACCATCAAGAAGACAAAAACAGGCCCATCATGTCCTTCCTGCAGAATTCGTCAATCCTAATTGGGAGCCCACCACTTCTGCAGCACCTGTACTAACCCAATTCACTGGTCAACCCGGATATCTGGTGAAAACAGTAGATTTTATGGCACTTTTTATTTGCTGTTTTTCTTGGAAGAAAAAATCTTCTATCGCTCTATTGTGGACCAAAGTAATTTGTATGGAGGTCGATTCATCACCGCTAATCCCCAGTCCTCCCTTGCCAGAGAATGGAAACCAATTACGGTTTCCAAATTTAAGACCTTTCTGGGCCTATCCCTGGACATGGGCATAGTTAAAATGAGTATGTTGCGGTCATATTGGTCCATTGACCCAATTTACCATATGCCCCTGTTCTCTGCCTCCATGGCCAGGGCATGATACAAGCAGATCTTGCGGTTCATGCACTTCGACAATGAACTCTGTCGTCCTCGTGGAGACTCTGGATACGATTGGCTCTACAAAATTTGGCCCCTCATAAACCACTTCAATTAACGTTTTGCAGCCTTTTTTTACTCCTGATCAAGTTGTCTGCGTTAATGAGTCCCTGATTAAACTTTATGGCCGCTTGTCTTTCAAAATGTATCTTCCCAGCAAGCGTGCCAGATATGGAGTCAAGATGTATAAGCTCTGTGACAGGGCAACAGGCTATACATATAGTTTTATGGTTTATGAGGGAAGAGATGGTCACTTAGAGCTGGAGAACTGCCCAGATTACATAGGAAGTGCTGGCAAGATTGTGTGGAACTTGGTGTCGCCCTTATTCAGAAAGGGATACCACTTGTATGTGGACAATTATTACATGAGCGTGCCACTTTTTAGTCACTTGTTTGATCATCAGATTGGCGCATATTGCACTGTGCGACCTAATCGACGGGGCTTATCCCAGAGGCTGCTTCAAGTGCAATAATTTGCTCGCTGTGAGTGGAGGCATAATGAGAATGTTTTCGTTCTGTCCTGCCTTCACACAGACCCGACGTTCCAAATTCATACGGCGACTGGTGTTGTGGAGAAACCCCTCTTTGTCCACGAATATAACCAAAATATGGGAGGGGCGGACCTCGACGACCAGTTGTTGGCACCGTACCTAGTTGCCTGTAAGGCCAGACGCTGGTACAAAAGTTTATACTTATTTCAATTGGCTTTGCTTTGAATGCTTTTGTGCTATACAGAGCTTCAGGATGGACTGGATCCTTCCTTAAATTCTAGGAAGAGAGAGCCCTTGTGTATCCTCATCATCCCAATCCAAATGCAGTAAGCCGGCAGCATGAGACATTTTCCGTATGTCCTCCCTGGTACCCCTACCCAACGAACCCCTCAAAAAAGATGTCTTTGGCAAGTGCAGATATAGGCTTAACACCCTCTATTATTGTCCACACTGTCCTGAGAATCCTGGTCTTTGCATCGGTGAATGTTTTCAACGCTACCAAACACAAGTGCAGTTTTAGCGTAGGGTACAACAATGCACAGAATAGGAAACACTTTCACAGGCCTCCCAAGATACCATCGCATTTTGAGACCGGAACCTAACCGTTGGTTACAGTTACAAATAAAAGTGTAAAAAAAACTCTCTATTTTTGCTCTTTTGTTCTGCTATGTTTTACTGTATTCTATTCTGCAATGTTTTATTATGTTTTATCATGTTTGCTTTTCAGGTATGCAATTTTTTTTATACTTACTGTTTACTGTGTTTTATTGTTAACCATTTTTTCCCAAGGCGTCTTTCAGGATAGCACCTTGAGAGATAGTGACTCTACCCACAACCTTAGGAAACACCACCTTCCTCCAGATCTTTAAAGGGAGGCACCTCCCTAGCATACCTCAGTTTTTTTGTTTCCTTCGGCCTGGAGGGAACATCTTCGGGTGTTCCTGGGAGACGGGCTGCCCTCTTACCTTTTTTTCCTCCATTGAAACCGTCAGTCCTCGCGTCCTACCCAAAATGGCAGTGGTAGTTTCGGGCTCCTTTTTCCCCATAGTGAGAGCCAGAAGCACTCAGTGGCCTGGGGAGTGGCGGTCGCACGCTTCGCGGCAATTTTGGCGTGGTCCAAGGTAACACAGCAGGTCGCCGGGTCAGCGCAAGCGTCATTTCCGGTGCGACCGCAGGGGGAAGAGGCAGGACAGAGGCTGGGGCCTATTTCCGTTTTCGGTCCGGTGCAGAGGCACTAGGGGAGTCTGGAAACGACGTGTGAGCCACTTGTAGACGCTGTACATTTGCAATGGAGGATGCAGAAGTTACAGCAGTGGGGGCAGTCCCCCCGGGAGGACTCCATTGCCGCCCCACTTGTATACAAGCGCATGTTATCTCAGCCAAATGTAAGTTTGACAGCTGTAATAAACCTTTTTATTTATCCATACGGTATCACGCTATGTGGCCACTTTTTCCTTTTTGTTCCTTTATACTTTCAACCATTTATGAGACCACCAGCCCAGGGAATATTATCTCCTGCATAGCTTCCCATCCACTTCCATTTATCCATCCTGGAGAGGAGTTGATGACCGGCTGAGTTGTGACCATCTGTGATATTATCACTATAAGCCTTTTTTAGACTTTTGGTGGCGTATGTTACCTTAAGTCCATTGGCTCTGGTAAGCCTGCATTACTTTCCGTGATGGGATTACTGCACACTTGAAGAAAGTCACCTGTTATATTCCATTCACTTATTCACTTGATTGTTCTGGATTCTTATGGACTTTATTATATTCTTTGTGTGTTAACAATTGCACTATCACATCTGTGTCTTGATAGCGGTGTGACATACATACGCCTTATTTCATCATACAGACTTTTTTTCATATATTTTTTTGATCTAATATTGATGTTTGCATATATTATTGATGTGAATCATTGTTTTATGCTTCATTAATTCACAATGTTTTTTCATAATTAGCATTGTGTAAGCGCTACACACTCACACTCTTTTTGGCTTTTTTTTGGTTTTACTTCATACAAAATGTGTTAGCAGCTATTACATTTTTTTTTTTTTTTTCTATCAGAAAAGACGTTTATTGAAAAAACCAAGCAGAGTTACAAAAATTCACTTGTCATGTACATGTCGAGGAATACATAGTACAGGCTATATCATAAACGGTACGGGTTTCACACAACAGGGTACAGTGCGGTAGAGCATACTAGAGGTGCGCATCTTCACTGGCTTCATGATTCGATGCGATTACGATTATCATGTCAATGATTCGATTCCGCGATGTATCACGATGCATCAAGATTACTGCGCACTGTTTTCATAAAAAAAAAAAAAAATTCAAGCAGTCACGAGAACTCAGATTTTTTTTAAATTTTATTTTATCTGTACTTAAAAAAAAAACGCTCCCTGCATGCAGAAAAGTCTAAACACATCAGACAACACCTGCAATACCCCCTGCACAATACTCTGCAATAACCCCTGCGCAATACTCTGCAATACCCCCCCACACAACACTCTGCAATACCCCCCCACACAACACTCTGCAATCCCCCCCCACAATATTCTGCAATACTCCCCCCACAATGCTCTGCAATACCCCCCCCTACAATGCTCTGCAATACCGCCCCCCCCACAATGCTCTGCAATACCGCCCCCCCCACAATGCTCTGCAATACCGCCCCCCCCACAATGCTCTGCAATACCGCCCCCCCCACAATGCTCTGCAATACCCCCCCCCCACAATGCTCTGCAATACCCCCCCCCACAATGCTCTGCAATACCCGGAAAATATTCTGCAATACCCAGAAAATACTCTGGGGGACAAAAATGCGTTTTAACCACTTCATCATTCAGATATCATCTTTTTCAGCCGGCGATTCTCTACACCATAAGAACAATAATGGCGGCTGTTCCACCTCTTGATCGTTCTTACGGGAGGCGAAAGGGGACGTCCCCCCTCCCGTCGCCCTCTGGTGCTTCTTCCGACTTACCGCTACGATCGAAGCCAGGATCATTTTTTTTTTCAGGCTTCCTAGCTTAGAGGTGAGATGTGGGGTCTTATTGACCCCATATCTTACTGTAAAGAGGACCTGTCATGCTATATTCCTATTACAAGGGATGTTTACATTCCTTGTAATGGGAATAAAAGTGATCAAAACATTTATTTTTGGGGGAAAAAACATGTCAAACTAAAATAAATAAAGTAAAAATTAACAATAAAAAAATAAAACATTTTTAAAGCTCGTATACAGAAGCGACCGCACACGTAAGTCCCGCCCACATATGAAAACGGTGTTCAAACCACACATGTGAGGTATCGCTGCGAACGTTAGAGTGAGAGCAATAATTTTGGCCCTAGACCTCTACTCCAACTAAAAAGATGTAACCAGTAAAAATATTTAAAGCGTCACATATGGGGATTTTTAAGTAGCGAAGTTTGTCACCATTTCACAAGTGTGTGCAATTTTGAAGGGTGACATGTTGGGTATCTATTTACTCTGCGTAACTTCATCTTTCATATTATGCAAAAACATTGGGCTAACTTAAATTTATTTTTATTTTTTTAAAGCACAAAAAAAACGCGTTTGAAAAATTGCTGTGCAAATACAATGCGCGATAAAAAGTTGCAACGACCGCCGTTGTATTCTCTAGGGTCTTTGCTAAAAAAGTATATATAATGTTTTGGGGTTCTATGTAATTTTCTAGCAAATAGATGATTTTTACATGTAGGAGAGAAATGTCAGAATTGGTCTGGGTGTTCCAGAACGCTTGATGGTGCTCCCTGCATGTTGGGCCTCTGTCTGTGGCCACGCTGTGTAAAAGTCTCACTCGTGTGGTATCGCCATACTCGGGAGGAATAGCAGAATGTGTTTTGGGGTGTAATTTGTGGTATGCATATGCTGTGTGTGAGAGAGAACCTGCTAATATGAAAATGTTGTGAAGAAAAAAAAAAAATCTTGATTTTGTGGGATTTTGAATTGTGGGAAAAAATTACAAATTCAAAAAACTCGCAATGCATTTTTCTAGGCATGTCTTCTTTCCAAAAGGGGTCATTTGGGGGGTATTTGTACTTTTCTGGCATGTTGGGGTCTCAAGAAATGAGAGAGGCCGTCAGGCATGATGAAATGGATTCATTTTCAGTAATTGGTACCATAGCTTGTAGACCCTATAACTTTCACCCAGACTAATATCCAATTTTTTTTTTTTTTTTTTTTTTTTTTTTTTTTACCAAAGATATGTAGCAGTATACATTTTTAGGCCAAATTTACTTTTTTGCAAAATTTTATATTAGAAATAGAATAGAATTTTTTTTTTTTTTTAAATGTTCGTTCTTTTTTCATTTATAGCGGAAAAAATAAAAACCGGAAAGGTGATCAAATACCACCAAAAGAAAGCTCTATTTGTGGGAAAAAAAGGACAAAAATGTCATTTGGTTACAGTGTTGTATGACTGAGTTATTGTCATTCAAAATGACACTGAAAGCTGAAAATTGGTCTGGTTATTAACCACTTCATTACTGGGCACTTAAAACCCCTTCGTGCCCAGACCAATTTTCAGCTTTCAGCGCTGACGCATTTTGAATGACAATTGCGCGGTCATACAACACTGTACCCAAATTATATTTTTATCATTTTTTCCCCACAAATAGAGCTTTCTTTTGGTGGTATTTGATCACCTCTGCGATTTTTAATTTTTTTTGCTTTATAAACAAAAAAAGACGGAAATTTTGAAAAAAAAATGACAATATTTTTTACTTTTTGTTCTAATATCCATTTTTTTTTTAAAAACATATTTTTTTCCCTCAGTTTAGGCCGATACGTATTCTTCTACATATTTTTGTTAAAAAAATCGCAATAAGCGTATATTGATTGGTTTGCGCAAAAGTTATAGCGCCTACAAACAAGGGCAGCCCTCAAAATTTCCACTCACCTGCTAGTATTTAGCAAATGGATTTAAGCTGGGGGCGAGTGATGACAGGGCTGCATGACCAATCTCCCTCCAATCTGTGCCTACACTTATAGCCCTGATGCGATTGGTGGCCGAAGAGGAAAGGTGCATGCTCGGGAAAAGTAGTCTGGTGAGGCGCGCACAGGCAGAGCAGTACACAGGTGCTCTCCTTACAATTCTCATTAAGCCATGGGACCTAACTGTATGACCTCTCTGAGCCTGCCCCCCTCCCCCCGGGCCCGACCAATGTAGCTGGAGAGCAAAGAGCAGGAAGTAATGAGTGAGGTGGAGGATTGCGAAAATTACCACTCCAGGTGTCCCAGGTAGGCAGTGCAGTGCTCACTGAAAGTTGCCCTGACATGAGAGCGACAGCCTTCCAGTTTGTGCAGTTTTCTTCTCTTTGTGCTCTATGTAAGTGTCCAACAGTTCAGCCTGAGCACTGCAAACAGACTGGTCTCAATGTGTGCTGTGCGGTGTCAGTGTGGGCTGTGCTATGGTGTCAATGGCTGTGCAGTTGTGTGGATCTCAGCACTGGATTGTACTCCCTCCCGCTGTGCTGCAGCTCCTCTCCTCACTGCCAGCCTGAATAAAAGGGGGAAGTGGGGACATGCATGCGTGGAGCCACACACAGGCTCCTAATGATGAGATGCAGAGGGAGAGAGGATGGGAGTTGCAGAGGAGACAGCAAGAGAATGGGGAAGAGACCCGGTTCTAGTGCCCTGTCCCTCTGGTCTGCCCTCGGTGCCCTGTCCCTCTGGTGTGCCCTGTCCCTCTGGTCTGCCCTCGGTGCACTGTCCCTCTGGTCTGCCCTCGGTGCCCTGTCCCTCTGGCCTGCCCCCAGTGCCCTGTCCCTCTGGCCTGCCCCCAGTGCCCTTTCCCATTTTGTTAAAGTTGTTGTAGGTAATATTTAATTGTGTAACTTGATTCTGCATAAAACATTTAACAGTGTCATTCTGAGATAATCTACGAGGGCATGTTTACGGGCGCAATTAGGCGCAGGGCAGTGTATGATTTAGGTGGGGCAACTGGTGGCGAGTAACTCTTGAGACCTGGCTAGTAGCTCAGGGGTTGAATTTTTGAGCCCTGAAATAGGGGATTGATTTTTTTTTTTTTTTACTAGTAATGGCGGCAGTCTGCATTTTTTTTTTGTCAGGCCTGCGATATTGCGGCGGACATATTGGACACTTTTGACACAAATTTGGGACCATTCACATTTATACAGCGATTAGTGCTATAAAAATGCACTAATTGCTGTATAAATATGACTGGCAGGGAAGGGGTTAACACTAGGGGGTGAGGAAGGGGTTAAATGTATTCCTTGTGAGTGTTCTGTGTGGGCGGAGCGGGGTGACTGGGGGAGGTGACCGATGCTGTCTCTATGTACAAGGGACACAGATCGGTCTCCTCTCCTCTGACAGGACGTGGAGCTCTGTGTTTACACACAGAGCTCCATGTCCCTGCTGTGTCACCGCCGATCACGTGCACCCGGCGGACATCGCGGCCGCCAGGTACACGCATCGGATCCTCAGTGATGTGGCGGCACAGTGTTTACCCGCTGCGCGCCCCCCAGTGACGTGCGCGTGTAATGCACATAAAAAGCCATCCAAGACGTCCACCTGGCACTTGAGAGCCGCGCTGTGGACGTCTTTTGTCTATAGCGCGGCCCTCTAGTGGTTAAGGGTGTTTAAGTGCCCAGTGGTTAAGTGGTTAAAGAAAAAAGGTTTTTCAGACCGTTTAGTTTCAACACTGCTAGAAAGTGACGTGGGCCATATACACCAAGGTGCGGAAAGTGTATCCCTCCTGGTGTAACTTACTTGTCAAGACCCAAACGATCTTGGGTCCATTTTGGAGTTTTTGCAAGAGGGAGCAGATAAGGGTCTGGCAATCGGTACTTTAAAGGTACACGTATCGGCTCGAACAGTATTTCTGGAAACATCCGTGGCCTCAGAACCACTAGTAGTCGGGTTCTTTAAAGCCCTTACAAGGTTTAGACCGGCTCAGATCAAAGGTTTCCCGAAATGGAATCTCTCGGTAGTTCTGCAATCCCTAGCAGGAAAGCCATTTGAACTTTTAAGAGAGGCATCCCTCAAAAATCTGACCTTAAAAACTCTGGGGCAGATTCACAGAGAATTAGATTCTCGTAGAGTATCAGAAATACACTACGCCGCCGTTTTTTACCTGGCTATACGTGGAATCCAGGTAGATTTTGTCCAGTAAACGACGGCGGCGTAGTGTATTTCTCCCGTCGCAATCCATCTGCGCGAGTAGGGGGCGTGAAGCATTTAAAATGCTCCGTTCGCAAATTTCCCGCCGTGCATTGCGCGAAAACACGTCGTCACGTCGTAGTAGCGTCGTTTACATACATTCCTATTCCCGAACGAGTTACGTTAAAAAAAAAAAAAAATTCAAATCGACGCGGGAACGACAGCCATACTTTAGACCAGCAAAAAAAAACACCAGTTAGACAGGCGCAATTGCTCTGTGAATCTGGGCCTCTGTTCCTGGTCGCTATCACTTCAGCACACAGGATCAGTGAATTACATGCCCCATCAATAAGGGAACCTAATTTATCTTTATTTTCAGAGTTGTTCTGAGAACAGATCCAAAAATGTTGCCTAAGGTAGCCTCAACAGTTAATCGTTCCCAGGATATTGTGCTACCTACTTTCTGTGCAAACCCCTTGGGAGTATAACTTTTTTTCATGTTTGATGTAAGAAGAACTTTGTTATGCTACTTAGAAATAACAAAGACAAGAGAGCACTTGCGACCACATGGGCAGAGCGAGCTGGTGCCACCCCTGAGCAAATTTCCAGAGCAGCAACGTGGTCAAGCTACCGCACAAACAGATTGGACCTCACATCTGCCAGTTACCAGGCATTCGGCAGAAAGGTCCTACAAGCTGTTGTCCCACCCTAAGGGGGTAAGTTTCTGTTATCCTCTCAAGGTGCTGTCCTGAAAGACGCCTTGGAAAAATTCAAGTTAGACTTACCGGTAACTTGTTTTCCAGAAGTATTTCAGGACAGCAACGACCCGCCCTAGTGTTTTAATATTCTATGCTGTGACTAACGTATGTGTTTGTGTTCCAACTGGGGCCGGAGGTTCTCGGAGACAACTGAGGTATGCTAGGGAGGTGCCTCCCTTTAAAGATCTGAAGGAAGAAGGTGTTTCCTATGGTTGGGGGTGAAGTCACTATCTCTCAAGGTGCTGTCCTGAAAGACTTCTGAGAAACAAGTTACCGGTAAGTCTAACTTGAATTTTTGTATTCAGGTATGCCATTCAGCTGCAGCGCTGTTCCTAAACCCCGCACCACTCTCCCAGCCTTCTTGCGTCTGCCCAGCAGGGCTGTCTCTGGAGCCCATGGCCGCCCACTCAGTCTCTTCGCAGCCACCTATTCAGTCCACGGCATGTCTGGGGAGGCAGAGACTAGAGGTCCGCTGACTGGTGAGGACTGTGAGGTGGGAGGGGCTCCTATCTCCTGATTTTAGCCTAGGGGTCACTGCTACAAGACACAAAGTCAGAGATACATTGGGTAACACTATCTGTGATTATAGTTGCCATTAAATGTCCCCACTACAGTTCTCAGATCAGCAAGATGACCTTGTTCAAGAGCACCTAAGTTGGCTGATCAAAACTCCGCTCAGCACTGCAGGGGCGGACTGACCATTGAGTCATTTGGGCACTGCCCGAGGGCCTCATGCCACTAGGGGGCCCCATCAGGTTTGCCAGGCTCAGTAAAACCAGAGACAGTATGTAAAATGTTTTATTTAATTTTTTTACATCTGTCCCTGATATGTCCGAAACTGACATGCTTTTGATGTGAAAATCCAGAGATTTTCGCTGCCCCACCTCTGCACTGCCTCCTGGCATGGTGGCTATCTCTAAGCCCGGGGGCCCCATAATGTTCTATTGCCCGGGGGCCCCATGAGTTGTCAGTCCGCCCCTGCAGCATTGGCACTCACCCCACCAAGGAGTAAGAGAAGGAATACAAATAGAGAATTCATGGAAGGGACAGAAAGAATAAGAGAAAAAAAAAAGTTGGCTAGAGAGAGGGATGGGGGGGGGGGGGAAGCAAGAGATAAAAGGGAAAGAAAGGAGAAGAAAGAGTGATGCATCCTAAAATCTACCATATGAGGTTTTAATACTGTACGAGTGGAGAGGACTCGGGGAGCGTAAAATTTCCATGGGTTAGGGGCGCAAATTACTTGTCTTGCCTTGGGTGCTGACAACACGCTACGAAAATAATTTTACTGTTAGGGGTCCCCCAAACCTGGGAAATTTTATCAAGGGGTCACAGCACTAAAAGGTTGAGACCCACTGGCTTAGCAGGTACGTTTAAGTTGCAGTGCGGATTTATTTATCTTGACAGCAACAGCGTTTGCTCCCACGATACATAAAGCTATGACTCCTGCTCTGTAGTAGGTGATTTCACCACCACAGATGAAAACAATATGGTGCATGTATGCTGATCATTAGAAGTGGGTGGATGAAGGGAGGTATTCTAATGGTGGGCATACCCTGCATGAATAATTTTTTACAATATATGCCCAACAAGGCCCAGCAACCTACTGGATACTTTAGGTATCATCTTAGTATCGTTCTTTTCAGCTAGCGGTTGGCTTTCATGTAAAAGCAAATCCAGTGTCTAATTAGGCGCTAGACTGCTTTTACAAGGGAATGTCCCCACCCCCCTCCCACCATCTTCCATGGTTTTCTCTAGCTCTTCTGTCCCAACAGAAAGAATGCAGCCAGTGGTTCCACCAGCTAACCATAGAGCTCATCAGAGACCAGAATGGCTCCAATCATCTCTATGGTCTAAGAAACCCAGAAGCTACGAGCATTTCATGACTTATGCCTTGTTTCCACTGGGTCCTGCTTCAGATGTGGGGCCATAGAAAATGGAACGGTTCCATTAGGTCGGACTTACAAATACATCTCACTGATTGGTGGACGTGCTAGGCTTTTTTTCTAAACCTTGTATGGTCCCGAGTGGTCCGATTTTCAGTGGAAATGCTCAGCAGAATAGACTGGACCATTCTAACCCGTTCCATTCTAAGCGACCCGAACCTATCCACTCAATGGAAACGAGGCATTAGATTTTGCCGGATATAAACCCGCGCCATTGGAAAAGCATTTTATCACACTGATCTTGGTGTGGTCAGATGGTTTGAGGGGAGATCTAGGGTCTAATAGACCCTATTTTTTTCAAAAAGAGTACCTGTCACTACCTATTGCTATCTTAGGGGTGTAAGGAACAATTTAAAAAATAAAAATAAATGATAATAAAAAATATATATTCCCCCCCCCCCCCCCCCCGCTCTCACGCAAAGGCAAACGAAAGAGTCGGTCTGGCATCATATGTACACCCTGTTCCAAATTATTATGCCAATGATATTTTTCTCACTTACCCAAATGTTATTGAACAAACCTCCTATTGATAACACGTTTTTTTTTTTTTTCAAAATAAAAAACTTACAATGCACTGTTCCAAATTATTACGCACAGTAAGTTTCAAAAAACACTTTAAAAGGTTTTAAAGAACTGAAAATTGTCATTTGTTGGGTTTGCAGCATATTTACTGAGATCAAAATCTATTTCAATCAAACTTTGAACAACATTTTAACTTTTTAAACATTTTAACAGGTCACGCTAATTTTAACATAGGACCCCTTATTTGATAAAAGCTTCCCAAGTCTTGCATCCATTGAACTTGTAGGTTTTTGGACAGTTTCTGCTTGAATTTTTTATAAGATGTCAGAATCGCCTCCCAGAGCTACTGTTTAGATGTAAACTGCCTCCCACCCTCATAGATCTTTTGCTTGAGGATGCTCCAAAGGTTCTCAATAGGATTATGTCAGCAAAGGATGGAAGCCACACCATGGCATTCTCTCCTTTTTATCCCCATAGCAGCCATTGATGCAAAGGTATTCTTTGCAGCATGAGATCGTGCATTGTCATGCATGAAGATGATTTTATTATGGAAAGCATAGTTCTTCCTTCTGTACCAGGGGAGGAAGTGGTCAGTCAGGAACTTCACATACTTTGCAGAGGTCATCTTTACACCTTCAGGGACCCTAAAGAGGCCGACCAGCTCTCTTACCATGATTCCGGCCCAAAACATGAATCAACCACGGCCTAGCTGACGCTGCAGCCTTGTTGGAACAGGGTGGCAGTCCACCAACCATCTACTATTAAATCCATTTAGACCATCCAGGGTTGCATGGCACTCATCAGTGAACAGGACTGTATGAAAAGTAGTCTTCATGTATTTTTCTGCCCAATGCAGCCGTTTCTGCTTGTGAGCATTGGTTAGTGGTGGCCGAATAGAAGGTTTATGCACAGCTGCCAGACTGTGGAGGACTCTACACCTTGATGTCTGTGGGACTCCAGAGGCACCAGCAGCTTCAAATATCTGTTTTCTGTTGTAATGGTGTTTTAGTAGCTGCTCTCTTGATCCTTTTTTTATCTCAATTGTTTTTTTATTATTTTTTCGTTTTAACAAGCATTGTGTATACAAACCATTATACGGTGTACAAGAAGACTAGAATACAAAAAATGTCTTCACCCCCCCCCCCTTCCCCCCTCCCTCTTGATAGAGGAGCCATAAGTCAGACAGGAGGGGAGAAAAAACAAAGATACAGCGAAAGAGAGAAGCTAGCATAGTCTAGTTTGTCTGATTATTCGTTTTAGATAGGGCTGTTACTGATCAAAATTTTTGTGTTCGATTAATCGTTTTTAATTTTAATCGATTAATCGACTAATTTCGATTAATAACGCACATACAGATCCAACTACTTTTAGCTGATCTCCTTGCAGGCTGATTCCCAGTGCAGCTGCCAACAGCAGGATACAAAAAACACACAAAGGCAGCGCTTGATGGGAATAGCATTAAAACTTTTATAATCTTCAAGTAGGTAACAAAATAAATATTGCACTGGAGATAAAATCGATGTAGCTACATAAACTGTAAAAATGGTGCGAGTAATACCAAATGGTACCAAAAGCAGTCATAAAAATATGTAGCCAAGTATGATACTGGTATAGAAATGTGTACAACGATACCACTGCTGAATCGAGATTAGTAGAGGTTAACATTAGTCCGTCGGCATGTAGATGTCCCATGAAGGGAGCTATCACAACTCCCAGTGGATGGTTGTAAAATCTTAGGTTGATAAAAGGAAGGGATAGAGGGAAGTGTAACAGCCCTTGCGTGTGGCAGATAGTAAGGTCCGCCACCATGCAGATATGAAGGCACAGCTAAGGAGCCCTTCAGATGGACACGGCAAGCCCCGCCGGTGTCCGTGACATTACTGGATCTCCGACGGAACTCCCTGAAGGCCCAGAAGCCGGCGGAGAGGCGAGTACGAATCCAAATAATTTTAATCGATCAAAAATATTTTGATCAATCAAAAAAATTAAAGATTAATCGATTAATTAAAAGTAAATTTGAACAGCCCTAGTTTTAGAGCGTCCTTTAGGAGCAGGGGCTGAAGTCCGAGAAGCGCTTCGAGGAGTTGGATCCGGCCTAGGTAGGGAGATAGTATGGCTCTCTTTCTATTATCATTGTCTACTGAAATAGCCTTTGGGTCTACTTGGGGTCAGGGGACTTGCGGTCTCACATAGCTGTCATTCATCAAACGGGAATCCCATTTCTCTTAACCAGGGCCCCCATACTCTTTTGAATTTGTTGTAGTTTCCTTGTTTAATGAGGGCTACCCTCTCACACCAAATCAGGGCGTTGATATTTTCAACCCAGATCTCAACGGATCCGGCCACAAATCTCTTAATAGTGCGATGATCACGCTTAAGTTTTCGTGATATATCAAATGTTTTCATACCTCGTCCAATTCTAACAATACATTGAGAAGACTGATTACACTTACACTGCGGGTATGCTGTTTTTTTTTTTCCCGTACATACCTCGTTATCGCCGTTTCATCCCTCGGCTTCCGGGTATGATTCTTGCGGGTCTATTATTTTTTCGTTTTAACAAGCATTGTGTATACAAACCATTATACGGTGTACAAGAAGACTAGAATACAAAAAATGTCTTCACCCTTCCCCCCTCCCTCTTGATAGAGGAGCCATAAGTCAGACAGGAGGGGAGAAAAAGCAAAGCTACAGTGAAAGAGAGAAGCTAGCATAGTCTAGTTTGTCTGATTATTCGTTTTAGATAGGGCGCGTCACGACTTTCCGAAAGAAGCCGAACGACTCTATACGGCACCTGCGCAATGACGTTCGGCTTCTGTCTATGACAGTTTTGGAGGCCATAAAATGCCCAGATAGCACAAAACCCCCCTAAACGACTCAATTTTGTAAAGTAGACACCCCAAGCTATTTGCTGAGAGGCATGTTGAGTATGTCATCCTAATGCAGTGATTGGTTTTTGGGGTCCTGTATGCCGCTAGACTCCCAAAAATTCTCACAGGTGGTATTTCCATATTAGGGAGAAGCAGCATAATGTATTTTGGGGTGTAATTTCACATATACCCATGCCATGTGTAAGCAATATATAATTTAGTGACAACTTTGTGTAAAACAAAAAAAAAATTATATTCCTAAAACTTGGCAAAATATAAAACATTCCATGGACTCGGCAAATAGCTTGGGGTGTCTACTTTTCCAAAAAAGGGTCATTTGGGGGGGGGGGGGGTCTTGGAATTTTATGCACAACATTAGAAGTTGCCTCTTGAAGACAAAGCCCTGACACATTGTTTACATGAAAAAAAAAAAATTCTGCTTGAAAATTTACATGGATTCTATCGGATGTAGGGACATTTTCTGCATTACCCAATAATCCCACCTATAAGTATAAAAAAAGACCTGAAGGCTATCGAAATGAAGATCCTTAATAAAAAAGGAAAAAGATTTCTTGGTACCGGCAGCCCCTCGGGTATGTACTATTTGCCCAAAGTGCATAAAAATCCCCTTCAACCACCCTGTAGGCCTATTATAAGTGGGCAGGCCAGTACATAGACAATTATTTGCAGCCTGGTGGTGGGTACTCAAACTTATCTTAATAATGCAACTAAAGTAATATTCTGGATGGGGTTGAGTGGAAGGAGAGCTACATCTTAGCTACGGCGGTTTTAGCTGCTCTCTACACTATAATTTCCCACCAGCATGGCAGGGAAGCAGTACAAAATATTTTGAACAAGGATTGAACATTTTGTACCTCACAACAGGAATTTATTTTGCAACTACTTGACATTTTATTATGGAACATAACCATTTTTGATTTCAGGGTACATATTTGCAGTGGCGCTGAGTGGCCATGGGCGCTAAATTTGTGTCCAGTATGGCCAACTTGTTCATGTAACAAACTACCTGAACCTTTCCCAGCTACCTGGAGAGGAGCCTGTGAGATGCAGTAGAACTGCCAGGACCATGGGCATACACAGGTAGGGACAAGGGGGGTCAAGTGCCCCCCCCCCCCTGGAATCAGCAAGGTGTCTGCACATAGACACTGGTGTCCGTGAGCAGTCCTTGCAGGCATGGCAGGGAGGAGAGGGGGCGCCAGATTGTGAGCTGCACTATGCTTAGAACACTCGGGAGAAGCTCTTCAGCATCTTGCCCAGCTTTAACACTACCCCACGCTCTGAACTCTGGATACAGCCCGTACAGTGAACTGAGGCTGTGCTTGCCTTCTCTGTAACTGCAGCTGTACCAGACAGGAGAAAGACGATCCTCCAGGGTTTGGCTGCTGTCCAATTCAGAGTGATCACAGTCAGAGCAGTAATGAGGGTAGGCAGAGCAGGAAGATAAAGTACTCGGCAGTCACTGTCCAGCCCAGCAGTAACCAGAGCTCACCCCAGGCCAGCCAAGAAGTTCCTGAATAAAGCCATGGAAGCTGCCATTAAGGTTAAGTGCTAAATTATATGTGTAGAACAAGCTGGGTTAGTGTCGGCTTGTTCTGTGTCATGGTCTGCCTGTAATCAGTGTGGCAGATTACTGTTTAACCACTTAACGCCCGCCGCACGCCTATGTACATCCACAGAATGGCACGTACAGGCAGATGGGCGTATATATACGTCCCTGCCTTCTAGCGGGTCGGCGGTCCGATCGGGACCCCCTCCGCTGCGTGTGGCGGGCGGCTTACCTCCGGGAGCGATCCGTCTTGAGGGGGCCCCCTCGTGATTGCTCCCAGCCAGTCCCGCCATGTCACTTCCTCTGCCTGTAAAATTTAAACACTGGCAGAGGAAATGGTGCAGCTCTCCTCTCGGCAGTATTTTCAAACCGCCGAGAGGAGAGAAGACCTCACAGTAAGTCGCACCAACACTACACTGACACCACACACACAGGCACATTAACCCCTTGCGATCACCCCACCCCCCTGTCACAGTGTCACTGAATGCAGTGATTGTATATGTACTGATCACTGCATTTAGTGTCAGTGTGACAGGCAGTTAGTGTTAGGTTCAGGGTAGCCCCGTACCCCCCCTAATAAAGTTTTAACCCCTTGATCACCGCCCTAGTTAACCCTTTCACCCCCTATTGCCAGTGTCACTAAGCGATCATTTTTCTGATCGCTGTATTAGTGTCACTGTTGCCGCTAGGTATGTAATTTTTGTGGCTGAATAAATTTTGGCCTAAATGTTTGACTAAAATTTAGTTTATTCAATTTTTCCTATAACAAAAAGTAAAAAATTGTGTTTTTTTTTTCAAAAATGTCGCTCTATTTTTGTTTATAGCGCAAAAAATAAAAATCGCAGAGACGATCAAATACCATCAAAAGAAAGCTCTATTTGTGGGAAGAAAAGGACGCAAATTTTGTTTGGGAGCCACATTGCACTACCGCGCAATTGTCTGTTAAAGCGACGCAGTGCCGAATTGTAAAAACGCCTCTGGGCATTTAGCAGCATATTGGTCCGGGGCTTAAGTGGTTAATTATCAGTATTCCAGTATCCAGCAACTCTGATAAGACCCCAGACCAGGACAATCCTACTACTTTCCAGGCTGATTAAAAACCTGTGATGGACATTTTTAAGGCTACATGTTTTGATTGCAAATGAGATGAGCTTTTGCAAGAATTCATTTCTGACCAAGCATGTGATCAGTTACATATTAATTAAGGTCAGTTACAAATGTCTAAAAATCTCAGTATAAATCATTTTGGCCATTCTGTATGTAGCTGTTAATATTTTACAAGAAATCTGTATTTTAGGCTGAGGACACCCAAAATGTTGTATGAATGGGGCCTAAAGGACGCAGGTCCCACCCCTCTGTGTTTGATATCTACTTATATTACTGCTTTTCTACTGAACAAATGCATGATGGGACAGGAAGGGATTGCCTGCTTGTTTGCCAGCGCCCAATTCCTCCACTAGGCAGTAGTATAACCCAATTGTCTCTAATTGACTTCTGAGCATGTGTCCATTAATGAATGCTAAGAAATGGATTTTACAGTAAGTACACAAATCCTGCTTTGTTATACAGTCGGTCTGTAAGGTTATTGCTGTGCTTTTTGCTCTACAGGTGCTCAGTTTAAACACCTAGCTGGATTAGGAAATGAGGTTCATTTTGATGGTGAAGATGGAACCATTTTGAATAACTACAGCCGCACCAATGTAAGTCTCTTTTTGTAGAATTGTTTAATATCCACAGGATAGTGTCATGAGTGTTTAAAAAAAGTTTGCAAAGGGTTGCTATCACATATTTATAGTATGTATTTTTAGTTTTTGTTTTCACCTGTTTCACCATAACATATTTTTAGATTTTGTGTTTCATACTCGGATTCATAGATCTGTAAATGTTTTCTCCAGTGGTCAGATGTATATATTGGACAATAGTGGTGCAACGTATTGTCATTGATCCGGGTTCCGCACGGATCAATGATTTCAGATCGGCACACACGTGATCCGCGGGGCTTTGCGGGATCGCAGAGCGGTAAAACGGTCTCCGCTATGCTCGCTCACAGCCCCGCCTGCTCGCTAATTGTTCGATATGTTTGCCTATCAGGTTTCTCTGTTTTAAAATCTTTGCTTCCTTTTTGATCGTACATTACAACAGATGAATTATATGTTCAACTGCATCCAGATAGTAGCTCTATTTTTGCCATTGAAAAGTGAAGTGATTTCCGCGCCAGGAGATAAATTAATAAGGTGTATCACTCTAAGTGATAGAAAATTGGTATTTTACTGCGTTGGACAACCGACGTAGCAAACAGCTGCTCCTCAGTGTGTACAGTGATGTGCTGCAAGTAGTGAATAGAAAGTGAATGAGGGCGCTTTGTAAAAAATATTAAATAAATTATGGCTCAATCTATATGGTAAAGAGGATAATCCCAATAGAAAATGTAGGTAAATGTATCATAAAAATGCCAACTTGTCAATAATCCTTAGTGACATTAACCAAAGTGCAGAATAACAACCGATCTGGCAATCAGACAACTTGAGGAAAACACTTGAGCAAAGATTGGCTTGTGAACACAATAAAAATTGTTTGAGGTAACTAAACACTGTGCATAAAGTTAGAAAAAAAAGTCTCTAGCGTGCATTACTTGGAAAGTGCCACCCGTAATAATTCAGTAGAATTCTGTCCTACACAAATAGAGTGGTACATTAGGAAAAATTGTGAAATTATAGAAGGTAAAGTCCAGTGCAAAACTTGAGATAAAAATAGATGTGCAGGAATGCAGGGTATCTGATCATAGACGTGCTTGCCAGCCTTTCACCATCGAGATTCTTAATGTCACCAAAAACGTGCTGAGAAATAATTATGCGCTTACCACAGATCAAGACCTCTTAATTAAAAGCAGGTCATGCAAGCTGAACAGGATAAGTGCCTGTTTCACTGGAGGCAAGTCCGGGACTCAGAAGCAGCAGGATCTTGGAACCATAACGCTCATAATGAAACAAAGAGAATATGGGGAAGGCCCATAGTGCTTTATCTTTATTAAAAAAATAAAATGCACAAATAAACAGCCGGGTGGCCTCTTACTTTGTAGCGTGCCTGCTTGGCACTGGGACTGTCAGCGCAATGTAGGTTCTCACCGGGGACCCGCTGGGTGCACAGTTGGCCCGATGGATACTGGTTGCGATGTGCGATGTTTGGTCGGGCAGAGGCAGGGCACTGGAGGATCAGCCGGGTAAGGATTATGCCAAACTTCGCCGCCGACATATGTTTCGTAGTGTATACGTCATCAGGGGGGCGTGTTTGGCCGCAAGGGATTGTGGTTTATGTAGGCTAAAGGGAGGCGCTGGATGTCAATCAATAGGACAAACCGTCATATGCAGTGCAGTCCCAGAGCCGTGCAGTTTCACTAGCACGGATTTAGACACAACACACACAATCTCTGCTACTATAATTAAAACTTTTAAAAATCATACAAAAACCATACAAAAAAGGTAATAATACTAGTGACCGTAATCACAGATAGACATCATTAGTAGGTCAATGAGCCCTACTTATATTCATACAAAGAAAACACCTTGTTTGTTGTTCCATATTATTCATGATGTATATCTACACAAGCAAAGTACTTTCTGGTAATTAGTAATTAGGAGACTTGTTGGTGAGGGAGGTGGATGGTTAAATCTCTCTTCCTAATACTGGTGGTCTAGATATAAATGTATATGCCTGTAAGGCTGGTGGCAGAATAAGTGAGGTCTAAGTTGGAGACTAAATTGCTCTCCATTGGCACCTACTGGTCCCAATAGGTACCGCTGGAGGAAATGAATGGTTTCTATGATATAGATGATATAGGGAATATAGAGATGGGGGTGTGTGTCCACCACGTATCCTCACAAAACCCACTACATTTCTATTTTCCCAATATTCCCTTCTTGTTATGTTCTCTTTATTCCAAGAGAAACCGGGAGACTATATCTTTAGAAAGAACATCTCTAGAAATGCATCATTTAAATTGAGATTAACCCCCTCAGAAGATTATTAATCATTGGCTAAAAAGCAATTGAGGTCTAATTCCACATTCATTCCCAAAGGATGCATGCTCTTTAGCTTGTGTATCCACATCGTTTCATTTTGGGACACACTGCGTGTCATGTGTGTCCCTCTCCAATGTTTGGTGGTTAGATCTATTCCAAAAAAGGTACACTGGGTGGGATCGCTTTGATGCTTTTCCATAAAGTGTCGGGATACACTATGGTTTGGGAATTTATTGCGAATATTAGCCAGATGTTCATTCACTCTGATTCTCAGTTTTCGGGTTGTTCTCCCTACATATTGGAGGGGACACGTACATTCAAGGATGTAGGTGACATGGTCAGAGTTGCATGTAATAAATGGTGTAATTTGAAATTCCTCATTTGTAATATGTGATTTGAAGTTTTGTCTTTTTTTAGAGGCTCCTGGTCGGCGGGTTGTTTTGCATACTTTGCACCTAGTGCAATGATAGAAACCCGGGAGGTCCAAAAAAGTTTTGGGTCTTTCTGGTGGATCGGGAACATTTCGTGCGATTTTTATTTCTTAGACTAGGTGCTCGCCGATAAATGAATTTTGGTGTTTTTGAAATGCATGTTTGGAGATCTAGTTCTTTGAGTAAGATTGGCCAATGTTTTCTATATATGGCTTTGATTTCTTTGTACTGTCTGTTAAACCCCGAAATTAATGCTGTCTCTCTTTTCTGTTCCTTTTTTGGTTGTTTGGTGAGAAGGGATTGTCTTTCTATCTTCGAGACTTCATTTTTTGCGTTTTCTATTGTCTTTTTTGAGTATACTTTTTCTAGGAATTTGGACATTAGTTGGTCTGCTTGTGTTTGATAGACTTCTTCTCTAGCACAATTTCTCTTTAATCTCATAAATTGCCCTTTCGGAATTCCATTAAGCCATCTTGGGTGATGACAACTTGATGTTGGAACGAATCCATTCCGATCCGTCGGTTTGAAAAAGGTTTGGGTTTCAAAATTTGCCTGATTTTTTCTTATTGTTAGGTCTAGATAGTTCACAGATATTTTACTGATTTCAGCAGAAAATTTAAGTCCATAATTATTTTGATTCATATTGATGACATACTGAAGGAGGTCAATTTCTGAACCCTCCCAAATGACGATCACGTCGTCAATGTAACGTTTATAAAACTTCAACGAATCATGTCTTTGCTTAAATATTGACTCTTGCTCCCACTTATTCAAAACTATGTTGGCTACACTGGGAGCATACCGTGCCCCCATGGCCACTCCTACTTGCTGATTGTAGTAGTGGCCATTGGCCCAAAAGTAATTGTTGTTCATGGCCAATTGTAACCCTTTCAGTAGGTAGTTGATTTGATCCAGTGGCATTGTGGCATCTTGGTTGAGTGCCCATTTTAGTGCTTGGATTGCATCTTGATGTCTTATGTTAGTATACAAAGACTCAACATCTATTGTGGCCATGATTGTTTGCTGTGTTGCTGTCAGCTGTTGAACCTCTACAATTAAATCTCGACTGTCTTTTAAATACGACGGACTTTTGCTTACCAATGGCTTGAAAAAGGTGTCTAGATATTCTCCTAATCTTGAAAAAAGTGACCCAATTCCACTTACTATTGGTCTCCCAGGTGGCTTCTCTATGTTTTTATGGATCTTTGGTACTGTATAAAGTACAGGAACTTTAGGGGCATGTGGTACCAGATACTTTGCTTCTTGGGTGGATAATATAATATCGATCCTTCTTGTACCCAAGAATTTAATTGATCTTTTAGTTGTGGAGTTGGATCTCCTTTCATACTCTTATATGTTTGACCATCATTAAGTTGAGATTGCATTTCTTCATAGTAATATTTTCAGTCTAATATTACAAGGCCTCCGCCTTTATCGGCCGGTCTAATCACAATGTGCTTGTTTTTTTCTATCGACTTGATGCCTCTGGAATAGGCATCAAATTTCTTAGAAGGAGTGGGTAATTCCCTGATCTCATCTTGGACCATCTTCCGAAAAACTTCTATATGATGATTATGGTTTTTTTGGGGGTTAAACACTGATTGGTTCTTGAGAGTCGTGTGTGTAAAAGGATCTGGAATATTTTCGTTTAAATTGGAAATTTGATTAGCGAAATGTTTCTTAATATTCAATTTACGGATGTGTTTCTCAACATCTATAAAAATTTCAAATTTGTCCAGATTTTTTTGGGGTGCGAATTTTAGACCTTTTTGTAGAACTTGTAATTCTTGGTTAGAGAGTTCTATATTGGCCAAATTGTAAATTCCCTCTATTAGTCTTTTCTTCTCCTTTTTCTTTCTACCTCTTCCCCTTCTACCTCTTTTTCGGATTTCTCCTTGGAAGATTGGGGCGATTTCTGTGTGTTCCGGTAGGTATCTTTTCCCCCTCTTCCCCCCCCCCTGGTAGGGGGTATGGTTGGGTCCTGGTCGTCCTCGATAATTTCCTCTTGGTCTCCCGCGCGGAGGTCTGGGTGGATAAGAATATCTATATGGTTCTTGGTAATAAGGATCATAGCCTCTATAATCATAGGATGGATGCTGATTATATGTATCTCCTGGATAGGGTTGAGGATAATAACCTGATGTAGAATATTCATTACTCCTCGAGTTGGCTCTCTGGGGTTTTGGACCCTGTTTGTTGATTGGTTTTTTCACTGTCTCTTTTTTTGGGGTACTTGCTGCTTGAGATGTCAGTTGGGCAGACGGTATGTTTGGGGGATGACTAATATCTCCATCTAAAGTAGATTCTGGAGATTTACTAAGACTTCCTACTGTCTGCCACTTGTATACTTTATTCATTTCGTAATCCTTGGTATCTCTTTGAAACTTTTTAAGTTTTTTGTTTTTGATGTCTTCATCGTATTTACATAAATGTGATTTTAAAATTTTAGATTTTTCCAAATATTCTCCGTTAGTTTTGAGAGGTTCCATTGTTTCTTTAAGTTCTGTGATTTTTCTCTCTAAAATGACATTTTTAGTTTTCCTTCTTTGTATCATAAGTTGTAATAATTTTTGTTCACAGGCATTGAAAAACTGATACCACTCTTCAGACATTTGGGCACTGTCTATTCCATAATTTGGTGTGACATCCCATCTAAGTCTCCGTGGTGTATAGTTGTTTTTAATGTACATTTCTATTGTTGCTATATCCCACCACAATCTCATCCGTTTTTCCATATCATATTGTAGCTGTTTGAAGCTTTTGTTTATATCTAGTAATGAAGTAGGGTGTTCTTTGAAGACATCATCAAGATTGATCTTGCGATCATTCATGAAATCAAAGACATCCATGGCTGCGTGAAAGGGGTGTGATAGGTCAACTACCTAGTAGTGTGATATCAAAAATTGAAAAGTGAAGTGATTTTCGTGCCAGGAGATAAATTAATAAGGTGTATCACTCTAAGTGATAGAAAATTGGTATTTTACTGCGTTGGACAACCGACGTAGCAAACAGCTGCTCCTCAGTGTGTACAGTGATGTGCTGCAAGTAGCGAATAGAAAGTGAATGAGGGCGCTTTGTAAAAAATATTAAATAAATTATGGCTCAATCTATATGGTAAAGAGGATAATCCCAATAGAAAATGTAGGTAAATGTATCATAAAAATGCCAACTTGTCAATAATCCTTAGTGACATTAACCAAAGTGCAGAATAACAACCGATCTGGCAATCAGACAACTTGAGAAAAACACTTGAGCAAAGATTGGCTTGTGAACACAATAAAAATTGTTTGATTTAATTTCCTCCAGCGGTACCTATTGGGACCAGTAGGTGCCACTGGAGAGCAATTTAGTCTCCAACTTAGACCTCACTTATTCTGCCACCAGCCTTAGGCCCCATGCACACGAGAAGCAAAAGCAAACACTTCTAAACTCAAGTTTTCTAACGCAAAAACCGGCGTTCAAAACGCCCGTTTTTGCCGCGAATTTCGCGGCGTTTTGCCGCGTTTAGCGGCGTTTTACCGCGATTGCGGCTATCAGCGTTCAGAACCACTGAATTGTAGACCCTCCCAAATCTTATATATTTAACCCTTTCTGCAATTTTCAACAGAGCAGCAGCAGCAGAGAGAGCACTTGCATACATTCATTATTCTCCTTTGTGAAATGGATCCCATAATGAATATATGCCAAGAAATTGTTCTTACTTTGCACTTGATGAGGCTTCAACGCCGTCGCAAACTACGTGGACGACCCGTTCGCAGAGCTCGTCGTCGCTATTGGACCCATCCGTTGATGGCACAGAGATTTTCAGTTGGGTATTTTACATTTCGAATTTTCGAATTTTCAAAATTTCGAATTTTCAAAATTTCGAATTTTCAAAATTTCGAATTTTCAAAATTTCGAATTTAGAAAAATTCGAATTTTCGAAAATTCGAATTTTTGAAAATTCGAATTTTGAAAATTCGAAATGTTAAAAATTCGAATTTTCAAAATTCGAATTTTTAAAAATTCGAAATTTAGAAAAATTCGAAATTTTGGAAAATTCGAAATTTAGAAAAATTCGAAATTTTGGAAAATTCGAATTTTGAAAATTCGAAATGTTAAAAATTCGAATTTTAGAAAAATTCGAATTTTAGAAAAATTAGAATTTTAGAAAAATTAGAATTTTAGAAAAATTAGAATTTTAGAAAAATTCGAAATTTTCAAAATTTCGAATTTTTCAATATTTCGAATTTTCGAAAATTCGAATTTTCAAATTTCGAAAATTCGAAATATCGAAATTTCAAAATTCGAAATTTCAAAATTCAAATTTTCCAATAAGTATTTTTTGACTCTGATACAGACTTCCATCTCTTCTGAAAATCTTTCACTGTACAAGGAAAAATAAAAATATGTCAGACATTTTAACTAGTTTACATCCCAACCAAGCCCAAAGCTGTATTAATCTTACCTCTTTTTTCTGGGTGATATGGGTTCAACTGGTTCCAGTTGGATGTCAATTCTTTTCCAATTTCTTGCCAAGTCCTTTGCTTGGCTGTCCTGTCTGAATATAGTTCATGGGACTTGTCCCATATTTGGGGATAAACCTGGACTGCCTCTATAAGTTGTACTAAAGTAACATCAGAAGTCATTTTTGAAAATTCGAATTTTTAACATTTCGATTTTTCAAAATTTCGAATTTTTAAAATTTCGAATTTTCAAAATCTCGAATTTTCAAAATCTCGAATTTTCAAAATTTCGAATTTTCAAAATTCGAATTTTTAAATATTCGAAATTTTCACATTTCAAATTTTCGAAAATTCGAATTTCGAAATTTCAAAATTCGAATTTTCGAAAATTCGAAATGTCAAAATTCGAATTTTCGAAAATTCGAAATGTGAAAATTCGAATTTTGAAAATTTCGAATTTTTCTAAATTTCGAATTTTTAAAAATTCGAATTTTTAACATTTCGAATTTTCAAAATTCGAATTTTCCAATAAGTCTTTTTTTAAAGTAACATCAGAAGTCATTTTTGGAGATGTCACCTCTTCAACTTCTAACCAAAAATGAACATTTTGGGAGGTGGCTTGTGGACAAAGGTCAGGAAAAACACATGTCTTGGGGTTGTCTGCTGGCTAGACAGCATGCCAGGCATTCATATGCAAATTAGACACTAATTAGATTAGTTGGGCTCAATGGAAATGCAGGTGGACAGATGTTGTTGAAAGTACAACATATAGGTTTAAATTCAAAAGGAAAATTTTGGAAAGTGCAATGCTGGTGGTGTATTGAATTATTGAATGAATATATATCATCTTTGAATTATCTGAATGATAGACATAATTTAAAACGATTAAAATAATTTTTAAAATTTTTTAATGATATTTCCCTATTTTATTATGTTAAAAATAGGGTTCCTTTAAAAACGCTTATAAACGCAAACGCGGCTAAACGCGGGTGCCGCGTTTAGACGTGTTTAGACGCGTTTAGCGGCATTTAGCGTTTAAAACGCAAAAGCAAATGCTTCTGAACCCAAAATTTTGCGTTTGAAAAAACGGCCCTAAACTCAACTGCTTTTAACCGCCAAAAAACGTGATTGTGTGCATGGACACATAGGATAACATTAAATGGGTTCAGGGGCAGTTGAAAAAAATGCCCAAACGCCTCTAAACTCGAGTTTACCAGCGTCTCGTGTGCATGGGGCCTTACAGGCATATACATTTATATCTAGACCACCAGTATTAGGGAAGAGAGATTTAACCATCCACCTCCCTCACCAACAAGTCTCCTAATTACTAATTACCAGAAAGTACTTTGCTTGTGTAGATATACATCATGAATAATATGGAACAACAAACAAGGTGTTTTCTTTGTATGAATATAAGTAGGGCTCATTGACCTACTAATGATGTCCATCTGTGATTACGGTCACTAGTATTATTACCTTTTTTGTATGGTTTTTGTATGATTTTTAAAAGTTTTAATTATAGTAGCAGAGATTGTGTGTGTTGTGTCTAAATCCGTGCTAGTGAAACTGCACGGCTCTGGGACTGCACTGCATATGACGGTTTGTCCTATTGATTGACATCCAGCGCCTCCCTTTAGCCTACATAAACCACAATCCCTAGCGGCCAAACACGCCCCCCTGATGACGTATACACTACGAAACATATGTCAGCGGCGAAGTTTGGCATAATCCTTACCCGGGTGATCCTCCAGTGCCCTGCCTCTGCCCAACCAAACATCGCACATCGCAACCAGTATCCATCGGGCCAACTGTGCACCCAGCGGGTCCCTGGTGAGAACCTACATTGCGCTGACAGTCCCAGTGCCAGGCAGGCACGCTACAAAGTAAGAGGCCACCCGGCTGTTTATTTGTGCATTTTAATTTTTTAATAAAGATAAAGCACTATGGGCCTTCCCCATATTCTCTTGGTTTCATTATGAGCGTTATGGTTCCAAGATCCTGCTGCTTCTGAGTCCCGGACTTGCCTCCAGTGAAACAGGCACTTATCCTGTTTAGCTTGCATGACCTGCTTTTAATTAAGAGGTCTTGATCTGTGGTAAGCGCATAATTATTTCTCAGCACGTTTTTGGTGACATTAAGAATCTCGATGGTGAAAGGCTGGCAAGCACGTCTATGATCAGATACCCTGCATTCCTGCACATCTATTTTTATCTCAAGTTTTGCACTGGACTTTACCTTCTATCATTTCACAATTTTTCCTAATGTACCACTCTATTTGTGTAGGACAGAATTCTACTGAATTATTACGGGTGGCACTTTCCAAGTAATGCACGCTAGAGACTTTTTTCTCTAACTTTATGCACAGTGTTAAGTTACCTCAAACAATTTTTATTGTGTTCACAAGCCAATCTTTGCTCAAGTGTTTTTCTCAAGTTGTCTGATTGCCAGATCGGTTGTTATTCTGCACTTTGGTTAATGTCACTAAGGATTATTGACAAGTTGGCATTTTTATGATACATTTACCTACATTTTCTATTGGGATTATCCTCTTTACCATATAGATTGAGCCTATTTTTGCCATTGTTTAGTTTGATTGATACCCCATTAGGTATAAATGTATACCATGTAACTTTAGGCCTCCTTTGGCCTATTTTTGACTTTTTTGTTGTTGTTTTTTCTATGTTGATGTTGCAGTTATGCCACTTTCTGCTCAGTATTATGATGACCCTATCGACCTAGGCCTGGCGCCAGGTCTTGATCGGGCATCGATGGATATAGCTAATTTGAGCAGCCGTACGTCTTATTGTTTTTGAGACGCAATATGAGCTCCTTGTGTGATGACTACACACCATTCTGCACTTTCCAGCCTGCTTATCTCGGTATTTTCATCCATCTTTTATTTTTGTATAATTTTGTTTATCATTTTCTTCATCTATATATTTTTTATTTCTATATTTTTTCTATTTATTTTTTATTTACGTTTTTTTCTTTTTTCTTTTCTTGTTCCTTTTTTATTTATTTATTTTTATCATTTATTCATTTTTTTTTATTTCTTTACATTTTTTTAAATTTATTTTTATATTTTTATTTGCTATTTTTATTTCTATTTTCATTTACATTTTCATTTTTATATTTTCATATCTATATTTATTTTGATTTATTTATTTTTATCTTCATTATTTTTATTTTATTTTTATTTCATTTTTTTTCATTTTTATTAATTTTATTTTATTTCCTTTACTGGTTTTTCTTTTTCCTTTTTCTGCATTATTCATTTTGTTTATCTATTTTTTATTTATTTTTTCGTTTTGACTTGCTAGTTTTCTTTTCCTGGATGAGCTTGCTTCACGTTTCCTGTTGGTTTGTTCTTGTCTTCCTGGTGTCCCCGTTGCCACGATAACATCGGCTTGCACTCCAAGCCTCGCTGTCATTTCCCCCTAGTTTGTCGGAGTAAGACCGAGGTGCGGCGCGCATACGTCATACGTCATGTGTTACCATCGGCGTCCTCCAGGCTCTTGCTCTGTATTCCAGACGCATGCGTGCATGCGCGGGATACGTGGCACGTTCTGACTGGCTGGAGGTGTTCCTATGGCCTCAGCACAACGTGATGTCTGTGGATAACTGGGGCGATCGTTTATATTGCGGGGGGAGTACTGGGGTCAATCTGCTGCCTGCCTATGGAGCCCGCACTCACACATTCAGCAGCAATTGTGGGTAAGTGACTCTTATCCACTTGCTCTGTTCCCCTTTGTTAATTACAGGTCCCTTTGTGGGGGGAGGGGAGGGGGGAGGAGGAAGTTTTTTTCTAATTTCACATGGTTTCATTGGTGACTGTTTCCTATATATATCATTATGTTGCACTATGTCTGTATCACTTGCCTGACGAAGAGGTCCTGCGCGACCTTGAAACGTTGCTGTTTTTGTGAATGTTTCCCTGCAATAAAAACTTTTTGGATGTTCTTTTAAACGATCCTTAGTGTGCTGGCGAATATATTCACATGCTCCTAACCACGCTGTGATAGACAGAATGCAGATCAAATGCTTGGATGTGTTCTGTCTATCACAGCGCAGGGTTAGGAGGCTGAGTGCATATGGGCGGTGAGTTACTTTCTAGCAGAAGATGTGTGCAGCCATCCGTCCCCCCCACCCACATACCTCTCTCAGCTGGCTCTGTCCCCGGGACGCTGTTTCTCCCCGCCCCTGCAATCCAATTGCTATTCTTCGTTGATTGGGGGGGGGGGTGCATTGCGGAACCTGGCCTTGGGGCAGCAGGGAAAGGAAATTCGGCCCTGCTGGCCGCCCTCTCACTTCCTCCGCCCTGGCAAGGCTGCACTTGGGGGCACAATGAAGCTGCAATTTTTTTTTGCTGATCCGAAAAATTATCCGATCCGTGACTCTGATCCAAGGAATGATCCAAACTGTGAGTTTTTTGATCCGTTGCACCCCTATTGGATGATGTGATCAGCATTTGCTTGAAGCCAGTTCACCTCTGTATTATGTTTCAGTAGCAGATGTACTGCTGCATCATGCATTTTGGCACTGCAAAGGCAGCGATTTTGAATAGGCCATAACACTTGAGAATGGCTCCCACTCTGATTTTTTTTTTCCGTCGGATGTTCCTTCGGAGATCCGGTGACATCACGGACACCGGCGGGGCTTACCGTGTCCATCTGAAGGGCTCCTTTGCTGTGCCTTCATATCTATATGCCACACGCAAGGGCTGTTACACTTCCCTCCATCACTCTGGGATTCTACAGCCATCCACTGGGACATCTACATGCCGACAGACTGATGTTAACCCCTCCTCATCTGGATTCAGCAGTGTACACTGTTTTTTTTCAGTATCATACATGTTTTTATGACTGCTTTTGCTACCGTTTGGTATTGCTCAGTTTATGGTATTTTTACAGTTTATGTAGCTACATCGATTTTTATCTCAAGTGCAATATTTATTTTGTTACCTACTTGAAGACTTAACAAGTTTTAATGCTATTCCCTATTGAGCGCTACTTTTTTTTTTCTGTATCCTGCTATCCATTTTTCCAGGGGTTGTTGGCTATACTGGGAATCGGCCTGCAAGGAGATCAGCTAAAAGTAGTTGGATCTGTATGTGTGTTCTAATTGAAATTAGTCGATTATTGGATTAAAAAAAATCAGTTAATCGAACACGAAAATTTTAATCAGTAACAGCTTTTAAGCTGTATTAAAAAATCCTATGTCTCTCTTGTCCATGGACGGACACAGCATCCTTAAATTCTTGACTGTAGGGTTATGTTCCGTCTATTAGGAGAGGACTAGGCAGACATGTTGATAGTAATGTAATGTTTAATCTTGTAATAACATGTAATCTTTAGCAACGCTGAACAGCCCACCCAGGGGGCGGTCCCTCCAGTCATAACCCTTCTTACTGCAGTGAGCAGCTCAGTTTTTCTCTGCCTAGTAGAGAAGGACGGTCATAACCCCTCTCACTGCAAGTGAGCAGCTCAGTTTTTCTCTGCCTAGTAGAGAAGGACCTGGCTCCCTTTGGGCCCATGGTTTTACAGATTTTTTTTTCAATTTTTGATCCTGAGATCTTCTATCAACTGCCGGCTGGGTGACAGGCTGGATAATATAGATCCTGTTAGTCTCCCCAGTCTGGCCATCGGCGTGAGCAGGCCTTAGTCATGCGTTGGGTCGGCCACGACATACCCCATTTGCTCTAGGGCAGTGTTTTTCAACTCCAGTCCTCAAGGCACACCAACAGGCCATGTTTTCAGCCCTTCCATTATTTTGCACAGGTGATTTGATGAGTTTCACTGCCTTAGTAATCACCACAGCCATTTAATCTGAGTGAAATCCTGAAAACTTGACCTGTTGGTGTGCCTTGAGGACTGGAATTGAAAAACGCTGCTCTAGGGGTGGCCGAGTGACGGTCTGTCTGAGTGACAGTGAGCCGTGGTTGACAGCTACTCCGTACTGCTCGGAAGTGGGTCTATCAGGAGCGCACTAGCAGTCCTCGCAGGATGGGTAAGCACTTTTCCTCCTGTCTGACAGGATGGATCAGCTGGGCTTTTCTAGGGGGGGTCGATTAGGGAGTCCCTTTCCTCTCCCTCCGCCATTTCCCTCCTTCCCATTCATGGGCCTACTGTTGCTAACTGGGGGTCTTTTCGGGGTCCTGGCTGGGGGCTGCTGGGGTGTCCGAGTCCGCTCTCTGGGGGGGGGGGGCTTCCGCTAGTGGGTCACTGCATCTCGGCCTTCTCATCCATCGTTTTTCATTTAAAACGGTGCAATTTTATTGTAGCCACACTGTCTTTATTTGGGAACAGCTGGCGGGCATTTTCTTGTAGCCGCGCTGTGACGCAGCTATGCACTGGGGCACCCGGTGGCCATCTTGGTGTAGGTTTTTGACCTCTAGTGCTGAAGTGACTTCCTGACTACCTGGTAAGGAGGGTGGGCACCTTGTTTTAAGAATACTATTGCGCTTGACTGTGGTCCCTGAGACTGTCACAAATGGGTCAGCATGGTGTCAGAATCTGGCGTTTCTTCCCCAGACATTTTGGTGGTAGCAACCGGTGCCCCTGCAGTTCCTGTGGACGCTTTGTCTGCGATCCTAGAATCATTTGTTGCCAGGGTGGAAGCTGTGTGTGGGTGCAAGAGGGGTAAAACGCCCCTTCCCCCTACCTTCTGGGGATAGCGCTGACTTAGACCCGGGTCTGCCTGTGCCCCAGGGCCCCAGTTCTGAGGTATCAGAGGATGCGGACCGGGACCATTCGGACAGTGAGGGTGACTCCACGTCCGGGGTCAGCGCAGGACAAGGCACTTGTTGGAGCATGTATCGCCGCAGTGCGGGACACTCTTAAACTGGAGGATGCGGCTGGGGCATCTGCTGAGGTGTCGGTTCCTTTTGGGTTCCACAGGCCGACCCGCAATGCTAAGGTCTTTTCCTATGTGACTTTGATAAGTTTATAGACAAGGAATGGGAACGACCGCAGAGGACCTTTTCAGTCTCTAAACGCATGGTGGTGTGTTACCCTTTTGAAGAGAGCCTACTGAAAAAAATGGGCATCTCCCCCGGTTGTGGACCCCCCAGTGTCTAGGTTAAACAAAGTAACCATGATTCCAGTAGAGGAGACCCCGCTGATAGGTCTGAGGCACTAGGTCGGTCCATGTTCACCATGCTGGGATCAGCATTGCGGCCCATTTTGGCCACAGCACTAGTGTCACAGACTTTGACCGAATGGGCAAAGTTATTGCAGCAGGAATTGGAGTAGCATCATGCTCCCCCGGGCTGTGTGGAACTCTCTGACCAGTTAGTGCATGGCCTCAAATATATGTTTGATTCTGCCCTGATGCAGATCCTTTGATTTCCAGAGCCTCAGTATCCGCAGTTGTTTTGCGGCGCCTAATCTGGCTAAAATGCTGGTCCGCGGATCAGACTTCCAAGAAGGCCCTGGCGGATTTGCCCTTCCGAGGAGAGGGAGGCTTTTTGGAGCCTCACTGGATGACATCATTAAGGACGCCACGGGAAGTAAGGGCACGCTTCTCCCTCAGCCCAGAAAGGGTTAGGAGCCACGCTGTAAGTCAGGACCCTAATTTTCTGCGCAGAAGCGTTTATTTTCGTCAGGGCCCGCAGGCAGGTGTTTCCAGACTGACAAGGGACCAGCGGAGGGACAAAAGTGTGTTTTGGTTCGCAGGCCAAACAAGCCTGCAGACAAGTCTGCTACTGCATGAAGGTTTGCCCCTATCCAACCTCCGGGTGGGGGGACGTCTTTTGCGAGTTTGCAGCTTGGTGGACCTCCCTGCTTTCTGACCAGTGGGTTTGCAATGTGGTTTCATCGGGGTACAAGACAGAATTTCTCTTTTGTCCACTGAATAGATTCTTTCCCTCAAACCTTCCTAATCTTCCGGCTCGTCGGGACACCCTAAGAGGAGCAGTACAGGACTTGCTGAAGTGCGGGGAAATCCTACTGGTGCCGCTGCAGGAAAGGTTTCGGGGGTTTCTACTGGAATCTGATTGCGGTACCAAAGAAGGATAATGTCCGTCCAATCCTGGACTTCAAGGCTCTCGACACCTTTGTAAAGGTTTGGAAGTTCAGGATGGAATCAGTTCGCTCTGTGGTCGCTGCACTCCATCCGGGGGATTTTCTGGTGTCCTTGGACATCAAGGACGCATACTAGCTTGTCCCTGTTTTTGTCAGGCACCAGAGGTTCCTGCACTTTACAGTAGGGGAAGATCACTATTAATTTGTGGCTTTCCCTTTTGGTCTGCCGTCGGCACCAAGAGTTTTCGCCAGGGTGCTTGTCCCAATTCTGGCCTTGCTGAGACAGCAAGGAATCACCATTGCTTCTGCGAGCTGCTTCAATCGCAGAATTGGAGGAGGATGTGGCGATTGCTAGACAGACCCTCCGAAAATTTGGCTGGGTGCTGAACTTCCAGAGGTCGGTACGAGTACCGACTCAGTGCCTAGAATATCTGGGTCTGATTTTAGACTCCTCAAAGGCAAGGGTTTTTCCTCTATGGACTGCGTTGAATCTGTTGGCGTCCCGCAAATGCATGCGAGTTTTGGGTCAAATGGTAGCCTCCTTCAAGGCGGTACCGTATTCTCAATTCCAAACTCAAGCTTTGCAGAAGGAGATTCTGTCCAAATGGAACAGGTCCCTGTTGTCCCTGGATTGTCGAATCTGGGTGAACCACCAGGTCAGAGCTTCCCTGGTCTAATGGTTGAGCTCTCCAGCTCTTCAGTCTGGAAAGTCATTCCTTTTCACTGGATGGTGATCACGACGGATGCCAGCCTCACCGGTTAGGGGGAGTTTGGGGTGTTCAGTCGACTCGGTCGCTGGACACAGGAAGAATCTCGCCTGCCGATCAATGTACTGGAACTCCAGGCGATAAGGCGGTGCCTCGCCACATGGTCACAGAAGCTACAGGGGCGTCCGATCAGGATCCAATCGGACATCGCCACGGCAGTGGCATATGTAAACCATCAAGGATAAACCAGAAGCGTGGCGGCTGCTTCAGAGGTCGCTCACATCTTGCGTGGGCAGAGAGGAGCGTTCCGGCTGGGCACACCCTAATATGTGTCCCAAGATCTGCTGTAATATGCTGCAAGAGAGTGTATAGCATGCTGCCTGTTTCACATTGAGCAGTCACAGAGGCTTGTAACAGCCACTCAGTGTGTGAAACTGTAATGTAATGTCACTGCTTGCAGAGACAATCTGTCAAATTTCGGACGTGATTTCGGGAGTGGGGGGGGGGGGTGCCAAACAGCTACCAAACACAAGCCAACTGGATAGGGGCTGGGCAGGCCACTTCGTGTATGTGTCCCCCACCCCCTTTCTATCAGGGGTATTAAACACCACCAGCCAACGAGATAAAGGCTGTGCGGGCCACCCTTTTTTAAAGCAGCCCAATCATTAGCTGGTGTTTGATAGCTGATAGAAAGGGGGCGGAGCCACATTCACAGAGCGGCCCGCCCAGCCCCAAATCCATTGGCTTATGTTTGATGGCTGTTTGGTCCCGCCCACTCCCGAAAATCACTGCAGAGTTTAACAGCTCCTCTCTCTGCAAGCATTTACATTACATAAGTTTCACGCACTGAGTGGCTCATACATGCCTTGCTGACTGCTCAGTGTGAAACTCCCCCCTCTCCTAGATCAGTGCCTATTGGTGCCATCTATCAATGCCCATCAGCTTCACCTGTCAGTGTCCATCTGTGCCACCTGTCAGTGCCAAGCGATGCCACCTATCAGTGCCAATCAATGCCACATGTCAGTGCTAGTGCCCATCTTTACCACCTGTCAGTGCCCATCTGTGCTACCTGTCAGCGCCAATTAGTGCCCATCAGTGCCACCTGTCAGGGCCACCTGTCAATGCCAATCAGTGCAAACCAATGCCACCTGTCAGTGCCAAAAAGTGCTTCCAATCAGTGCCGCCTATCAATGCCCACCAGTGTTGCCGATCAGTGCCAACAAATGCCACCTACAGTGCCAATCAGTGCTGCCCATCAGTGCTTCCAATCAGTGCCGCCCATCAGTGGCGATTAGTGTAGCTCATCGGTGCCCATCTGTGCTGCCAATCAGTGCCACTAAATGCCAGCAATCAGTGCCACCTATCTGCCAATTAGGGCCCATCAGTGCTGCCCATCAGTGGTGCCAATCGGTGCTGCAAATTAGTTCCAATCCATGCCACCAAGCAGTTCCCATCCGTGCCGCCTATCAGTGGTCATCAGTACTGCCAATTAGTGCCCATCAGTACTGCCAATCAAAGCCCATCAGTGCTGCCTATCAATTCCAATCAGTACTGCCAATTTGTGCCAATCAGTACCTATCAGTGCCCATCAGTGCTGCCAACCAGTTCCGCCTATCGGTGCCCATCAGTGCTACCAACCAATTCTGCCTATTAGTGGCCATCAGTGCTGCCAATCAGTGGCCATCAGTTCTGCCAATCAGTGCCACCTATCAGTGCCAATTAGTGCCCATCAGTGCTGCCAACCAGTTCCAACTATCAGTGCCCATCAGTGCTGCCAACCAGTTTCGCCTATTAGTGGCCATCAGATCTGCCAATCGGTGCCACCTACCAGTGCCCATCAGTGCTGCCTACCAGTGCCCATCTGTGCTGCCAATCAGTGCTCATCAGTGCATTGAGTACAGGGTTTGGGAGTTGAACTCCACAGACAGACACATTGTCCATTGGCCTGGTGGGGCACAACTGAAATCCGTTGATGTTTAATAATGCCACATGCCGATCTATAATAGGTAATCACCACACTACTATTTACAATAAACTATTGGAGGTAAATTAAAAAAGTGACAGGAAAAGGCTTGCTGCTAAGCACTGATATGTGTTCCCACACTACAAAAAAAATAAAGTGCAGCGCTAACTTACTAATCAATAACTTAACAAATAATGGTGGAACCCTCTAAAGTATTGAAATCTCAATAACCTTCAATATTACCACAATGCCGGTCTCTGTGATATGTAACGTCACATATAATACACATCAAACTAAAAAAAAACATAAAAAAAAAAAACTTGGCAGGAATGGTAGCGCCTATGTACTTTTTTCAGTACCGGTGCTAGTTAAATTTAGAGGTAGATCAGAGTGTAATCTGATCCAGGTTGTTAAGTGCAAAACAGGGTCTCTGTCTCAGCTGGGCTGTGCTGTGGGCTATTCTGTTGCGCTGGGGTGTTCTTCCAACCCCGGTGCTGCAGGTAGCAGCAGTGGAGTCGAGGTTTGGGTACTTTTTCCCAGTAGCCAATCAGGAGGATCTGGCCTCACTGTGAATGCTGGGGAGGGGTATTTATGAGGCAGACGCCATTGGTTCTGGGTCGTCTTCTTGGAGTGCGGCACCCACCTTCAGGGTGACCACATCACGGCGTCCCAGCGTTATGGTCTACCTGACCGGGGCGTGCATGCCACGAGGTGTTCCCGGTTTCCTGGGACCATGTTGGCCCGGAGCATCTGAACAGCGATGGGGACCCAGTAAGCGACTGGGTTCCCACCTTTGAGGATCCCAAGCTGTACTGCTGTCCAGTGTGGAGTCCGTCTGAGGAGCGCCATTGAGAGGCTAGCGGTCCAAAAGGGCCTTAACAAACCTCCGGGGATCAAGGTAGCTGGACACTGAAGGATTGATCACCTGTCAGTCGGTACCTGGGCAACAAGTTGAAGGAGATCCAGGCATACTTCACCTAAGGAGGATTACCTCTGTAACTACAAATCAGAAGGGGCCTGTGGCAGAGGTGTATCTCTGAGATTTAACAAGGAGGGTCTGTGGCAGAGACTTTTCCTACAATTGTTCGAGTGATACTCCGGCTGCCAGGTCAGTGAGAGAGGCCTGTCTGGGTACGCTAGACCCACTCACATAGGAGTAGTGCAAAGAAAGTGTTACTCTTGGGAGCAAGACTTTTTGTTTCCCTGTCATCGCGCCTGAACCTGCTGTTCATCTTTCTTCAACTTTACTTTCCTCACCGCAAGTTTGTTTTTACCCGGCTGGGTAATAAAGAGCACAGCAAAGACCACCTGTTGCGGACATTTCTTTACTTCTACCAAATGAAATACGCATCATCCACCCCTAGGAATTCGGGGGGGGGGGGCCCATGAGGTAAATGTGCCACGCAAAACCACCAGCAGCTCTTCCGGGGGTAGTGCTACATATATATACGCATGTGTGTTTGACGTGCACACCCTAATGCAATAGGCTGTGCATGCCTATGATCGGCCGTATACATTCCGGGAGTAGACAAGTGGCAAGCGGACTACCTCAGTCGACAGATACTGGACCAACAAAAATTGTCACTACACCGATGTGTTTCACCTCCTTTGCCTAAGATGGGGTGAGCCAGATTTAGATCTTCTGACTTCTCGACTCAATCGAAAGGTGTTTAGGTTCACGGCCAGACAGCGTTGGTAGCCTTGTGGGGACAGTATTGGCTGATTTATGCCTTTCCCCCACTGAAAATGCTTCCTCATCTGCTTCAGGGCAGAGGCCGAAGGGATCCCGATGATCCTAATTGCCCCCGATTGGCCTCGGTGTCCCTGGTACGCCGACCTGGTAAGGCTTGTGGCGGATGCTCCTTGGCGACTGCCGTTGCGAAAAGACCTTCTCTCCCAAGGTCACATTCTTCAACCTGCTTTACAGTCACTGGTTTTAACGGCATGGCTGTTAAAAGGCCTCGGTCCCTCAGCACCTGGCTATCGGATTCAGTAATTTCTACCATGCTGAGGGCCTGGAAGTCTTCTCGTAAGATTTACCATCGCACGTGGAAGGCTTGGATCTCTCTGTGAAGGGATGGGGTGGCATCCGCATACGTTTTTGGTTTCTAGAATCCTGCTGTTTTTGCAGCGTGGCATGGATCAGAAACTTGACTTGGGTACCATTAAGGGGCAGATTTCAGCCTTGGCTGTTTTCTTTCAGCGCACCTTGCCGACTCACTCACTAGTGAGCACTTTTGTTAAAGGGGTTCGACATGTGGCCCATCTGGTTAGACCACCACTACCTGCGTGGAATTTGAATCTGGTGCTCTCGGCACTTCAGGAACCCCCCTTTGAGAACATCAGAGAGATTCCTCTCGACACTTTCCCAGTAAGTTGCCTTTCTAGTGGCCATTACATATGTCAGACGAGTTTCTGAGTTAGTTGTCTTGCAAGTTCCCTTATTTGGTCCTCCATAGGGATAAAGCGGTGCTACGCCCGCACCCTTCGTTTCTTCCGAAGGTGGTTTTGGCTTTTCATCTGAATGAGGATGTAACTGTCACCACCGTTTACGACCTTCCATCCACCCAAGACAAGTTATCCGACACACTCCGACAATCCTGCATACACGATCCATATCAATTCCCCAGAATCAAGACGAGACTCAGCTCTGTACTTGTTCCAAAATGAATGAAACCTTTAATGGTTTCTTCTCAGCTTTTTATGCAGTTACAAGCATGTGACAGTAATCAAAGGGACAATGCAATCTCCACCCCCCCTAATCATACACTGGGGCTAATTACTAGAGCTTGACACATCACATTCTATCAATAGAATTCAAACAAAATACCATCATACAATGAGTTGCCCTTCAATCCACATCTTTAGACAGACGCCTGTCTCCGACAGAGGTAGTCACACCTGGGCATCAATAGGCTTTAAACCAGGAGTCTCCAAACTATGGCCCTCCAGGTGTTCAGGAACTACAATTCCCATCATGCCTAGTCATGTCTACGAATGTCAGAGTTTTACAATGCCTCGTGGGAAGTGTAGTTCCACAGCAGCTGGAGGGCCATAGTTTGGAGATCCCTGCTTTAAACCATGTTATCACACAATGAAATGTCTTTCAGGAGCCAGCCTCACTTAGCATTTCAATAGCCTGAGTTAAGCATTGAAGAGTCATTCTATTTGACTGGTAGGGTCAACATTAACCAACACTTGTAATATCTCAAGACATCCTGCAATATAAAGTATCAATAATGTCCCATCTCATGTAATACATGAATTATGATTTATTAGCCTCCCCATGCCCAAAGGGGCACAGGGTGGACTCAGACCCAAGAGTTATCAGGAACGCTGACACAGGAGTACCTCTCATCCTTCCAAAGTCTCTGGTTGTCTTGGGTCATCCCGTTACAGAGGACATTGTACTTCAATCCTTGTGTCCTCGGCCATCGCATCCAAAGGAGGCTGTGCATTACATTCGCTAGACGTGGTAGGTGCTCTGTGGGTGTATCTGTCTGCTACGGCTCAGTTTGGGAGGTCAGACTCACTGTTTGTATCGGTGTTTGGTCTAAAGAAAGGCCTGGCGGTCTCGTCGGCAACCATTTCTCGGTGGATCAGACAGATGGTGATTCAGTCTTACACCCTGAAAGGGCGGGCGCCTCCCTTTCCTGTCACGGCGCACTTGATTAGGGCAATTGGTGCTTCCTGGGCTTTCCGACATCAAGCGTCTGTCTCACAGGTGTGCAAGACGGCGACCTGGTCATCCGTTCACACTTTTACTACGTTTTACAAGGTTGATGTAAGTGCATCTTTGGATGCTTGCTTCAGCCACAAAGTTTTGCAGGCAGCTGTTTAAAGTTTGCAACTCCTCCGTTGAGAAGCACTGGTGTGTTGGGGTGAAGTTTAACTTTTGATTGCTATTCCCACCCCTCGTTTTTTTGACACTGCTTGGGGACATCCCTACAGTCAAGAATTTTAAGGAAGCTGTGTCCGTCCATGGACAAAGAAAATAGGATTTTTGTACTCGCCATAAAATCCTTTTTCTGACGCCCATGGATGAACGCAGCACCCACCCCTCCTTTGTAGGTTTGTACTGCTTTTTGACAAACTGAGCTGCTCACTGCAGTGTGAGGGGTTATGACCAGAAGGACCGCCCCCTGGGTGGGGCTGTTCAGCTTTGCTAAAGATTACGGCCCAGATTCACAGAGCAATTACGCCTGTCTAACTGGTGTTAGACAGGAGTAATTTCAAATTTTGTGCGCCGTATCACTAGTTTGAATCCTCAAACCATGATACGGCGGCTTCGGGCTTCGATCCGAGAGGCTTACGTCCTCGTAAGCCTTCGGATCTACACTGCGATATTTTTGCGGCCGCTGGGAGGAGTTTGCGTCGTTTTCATGCGTCGGGATATACAAATGAGTTTTTATGGCGATCCACGAAGGTACGAGTGTCCCTCGCAATCGCCTACGTCATTTTTTGGCTACGTAATGTTAGAGGAGCTTTTTGCTGGTCTAACAGTGCGTAACCCATGTAAAGTATGGCCGTCATTCCCGCGTCGATTTGAATTATTTTTTTTTTTTTTAACGTAACTCGTTCGGGAATAGGAATGTACGTAAACGACACTACTACGACGTGACGACGTGTTTTCGCGCAATGCACGGCGGGAAATTTGCAAACGGAGCATGCGCAGTTCGATCGCCGCGGGAACGCGCCTATTTTAAATGCTTCACGCCCCCTACTCGCTCAGATGGATTGCAACGGGAGAAATACACTACGCCGCCGTCGTTTACTGGACAAAATCTACCTGGATTCCACGTAGAGCCAGGTAAAAAACGGCGGCGTAGTGTATTTCTGATTACTCTACGAGAATCTAATTCTCTGTGAATCTGCCCCTACATGTTTTAACTATTAACATGTCTGCCTAGTCCTCTCCTAATAGACTGAACATAACCCTAAAGTCAAGAATTTAAAGGGTCACGAAAGGAAAACATTTTTGGGGCTGAAATGACTGTTTACAGGGTATAGAGACATAAATGTTAACTGATCCTTTTAAAAATTGATAAAAAATCAATCATATATTCAACCTACAGTTCTAGTTTCGTTTTTGCTGTTATTTCCTGTCTCTCTGATGTACAAAGCCAGAGAGCCAATAGAGGGCAGTGATGGTTTGTCTAAAACCCCTCAGCACCAACCCAGTTTCAGTTTACACACAGTAATCGCACCTCCTTGATTAGTGACCACAGTGAGAAAGCTCCCAGCACTGTGGTTATAAGGAACAGACAACCAGGAAGTGTGGAGATCAGTGCAGAATTACAGCAACATCAAAGCAAAAACCAACAATGAGGACATGAAAACAGCGCTGCAGTAAAGGAAGCTATTCGGCTAAAAAAATAAAAAAAAATCCTTTAGTGACCCTTTAAGGATGCTGTGTCCATCTTCAGAAAAAAGGATTTTACGGTGAGTACAAAATCCAATTTTTCTTGCTCATACGTCACGGGACACAGAGCCTTAATTACTTAATGGGATGTCCCATAGCAATGCTTAAATTGAGGGGAGGGAGACGCAGATCAGAAATAAGACCATTGGGCCAGAGGATCTATACTGCTGCCTGCAGTACACTACGCCCAAAGGCGGCATCCTCGTACCCTCTCGCATCTACCTGGTAGAACTTCGTAAATGTATGGACCGAAGACCAAGTAGCAGCCTTACAGATCTGAGCCGTGGAGGCGTGGTGATGCACTGCCCATGAAGCACCAACTGCCCTAGTCGAGTGCGCCTTCATCTGAAAAGGAGGAATCTTCTTTTCTAAAACGTAGGCCTGAATAATGACTAGTCGAATCCAACTCGCAATAGTGGACTTCGACGCTGCCTGGCCCTTCCTTGGGCCCTGTGGCAGAATAAATAGACGATTAGTCTTTCGTTTCCGAGCCGTAGCTTGCAGATAAACCTTCACCGCTCTTACAACATCTAGAGAGTGTAGACTCTTTCTCCGCAGATTGCGGATCTGGAAAAAGACGGTAGGACTATATCTTGATTCAGATGAAATCCTGAAACCACCTTGGGTAAGAAGGTTGGGTGAGGACGCAGCACCACCCTGTCATCATGAATAATCGTATACGGTTCTTTACACGAAAGAGCCGCCAATTCCGATACCCTCCTTGCTGAGGATATGGCTAAGAGAAAATAATGTATTTGTCAAAAGAAGCATGGTGTAATGGTTCAAAAGGTAGCTTCTGTTAAACAGACGATACCAAATTCAAATTCCATGGGCAAACAGTAGACTTGACCACTGGGCACTTAAACCCCCTTCCTAACCAGATAAACTTTTAGCTTTCGGTGCTCTCACAATTTGAATGACAAATACTCAGTCATACAACACTGTACCCATATGAAATTGTTGTCCTTTTTTTCCACACAAATAGAGCTTTCTTTTGGTGGTATTTAATCACCATTGGGTTTTTTATTCTTTGAGCTATAAAAGAAAAAATGCTGAAGGTTCGGTAAAAAAAAAAAAAAAGATTTTTTCTCGATTGTTATAAAATTTACAAAATTAGTAATTTTTCTTCATAAATTTTGGCCAAAATTTATACTGCTACATATCTTTGGTAAAACAAAGTACAAATTGGTGCATATTATTTGGTCTTTGTGAAAGTTAGAGTCCACAAGCTATGGTGCCAATATCTGAAAATTGATCACACCTGAAGTACTAACGGCCTATGTCATTTCTTGAGACCCTAACATGACAGAAAAGTACAAATACCCCCCAAATTACCCCTTTTTGGAAAGAAGACATTCCAAGGTATTTAGAAAAAAGCATGGTGAGTTTTTGAAGTTGTAATTTTTTTCAGACAATCCTTTGCAAAATCAAGATTTTTTTTTCACAACATTTTCAAATTGGCAGGTTATTTCGCACACACAGCATATGCATACCACAAATGACACCCCAAAACATTTGTCGGGGGGATTACGTGGTAAACGGCCGCTATCGGAGGCAATTTACCACAATTCGTGATGAAAAAATTGGCGTCCTTTTTTTCCCACAAATAGAGCTTTCTTTTGGTGGTATTTGATCATCTCTGCGGTTTTTATTTTTTGCGCTATAAATAATAATACAAAACTATTTTGAAAAAAAAGCAATATTTTTTACATTTTGCTATAATAAATATCCCCCAAAAAAAATATAAAAAAACATTTTTTTTCCTCAGTTTAGGCCGATTCGTATTCTTCTACATATTTTTCGTTAAAAAAAAAAAATCGCAATTAGCGCTTATTGATTGGTTTGCGCAAAATTTATAGCGTTTACATTAATATTTTATTAATATTAATATTTTTTTTTTACTAGTAATGGCGGCGATCAGCGGGTTTTTTCGGTACTGCGATATTATGGCGGAAACAAAGGACACTTTTGACACATTTTTGGGACCATTGGCATTTTTATAGCGATCAATGCTATAAAAATGCATTGGATTACTATAAAAATGCCATTGGCAGTGAAGGGGTTAACACTAGGGGGCAGGGAAGGGGTTAAGTGTGTTCCTATTTGTGTTCTAACTGTATGGGGGGTGGACTCACTAGGGGGAATCACTGATCTTCCGTTCATACATTGTATGAACGGAGGATCAGCGTTTCCCCCGCTGACAGGAACGAGAGGAATGTGTTTACACACATACCTCCCGTTCCCCGCTCTGTAACGAACGAGCGCGCGTGCCCGGCGGCGATCGCGCCCGCCGGGCATGCTCGCGGGCCGCCGGCGGCGCGCACGCGCCCCCTAGTGGCCGCGAATGTCCCGACGTAGAGCTACGGGCTCTCGCCCAGGAGAGCCGACCTGCCGCTGTAGAACCACGGCGGCTGGTCGGCTAGTGGTTAAAGGGGTTGTAAAGGTTTGTTTTTTATTTTCTAAATAGGTTCCTTTAAGCTAGTGCATTGTTGGTTTACTTTTCTTTCGATTTCCCTTCAAAATGTTTTTTTTCTTTGTCTGAATTTCTCACTTCCTGTTTCTTCTCTGTAAATTTGCCACCATCATCCGAGCAGTGGTTAGTCAGCCAGAACAGCTTACTGAGGAGGAACTGGAAGTGAGAAATTTAGACAAAGAAAAACTATTTTTGAAGGGAAATCGAACAGTTAAAGGGTCACAATTTTCTACCCCTGGAATGAAGACCGCAGGTAGGCAAGGAATATACCTTTCTGCCCAGGCCAGGATGTGATTCTCCTCTCTTTAAGCATCCAGACTTCTGGTGCCTCCCCTTTAACTCCATGATTACCCCTTGAGACAACAGGTGTTCCAAGGCCAACGACAAAGGCCTTCTTTTTTCTAGATCTTTGGAAATTCTTGATCTCAGAAAACGGGGGGGGGGGGGGGGAGGCGCGAAAGTTCTCTGAATTCTAGCTTGTAGCCTGAGCACACTGTGGAGATGACCCACTTGTCCTGAACTTCGTTTCGCCAGGCGTTTGCAAATTGCAGCAGCCTTCCCCCCACTCGGCCGAGCGGGGCGTCCCTTCATAGGGAAGTTTTATGGTTCTGCTTAGACTTTGAACCCCAAGTCCTTTTCTGCCCTTAGGCTTGGCTCTGGGCCTTTCCCCTAGTGCTAGACTGGGGAGGCCGTCACCACTGCCTGGAAAATGAGGTTCCGGGGGCTGGGGAAAGAACACTTAAATGAAGGACTTTTACTCTTCTTTTTTACCGGCACCAGAGTAGATTTGCCTCCAGTAATCTTTTAGATGTATTTTATCAAAGTCATCTCCAAACAGGCGTCCTCCCTCCAAGGGGAATGCTGCGAAGTATTTTTTGCAAGAAACCTCGGCCTCCCAATGTTTCAACCAAAGGGACCTGTGCATGTGTACCTGCAGGGGGATTCAAGCAAGATGCTTGCTAAACAGAGTCCATAATCGCATCAATCGCAAAACACAAGGCCTTAGGAATGTCCTCATAAACCTCAATCTCCTCTGTAGGGAGGAGGTTAATCATCTGCTTTATTTGTTCCTTGAGAAACGGACCTACACCAATAGCTGCAACTGCAGGTTGCACTACAGCACCAGCAATAGAGGAGGCTTTCAATAGGGATTCCAGCTTTTTAAAAGTTGGATTCTTAAAGAAATTGTAAAGGAAACATTTTTTTTTTTGCTGAAATGACTGTTTACATTTGATTAAAAATAGATAAAAATCATATGTGCCTGCAGTTTGTTTTGTTTTTCATCTAGTTTCATGTTTCTGTGAAGTACAGAGACACAGAGCCAATACAGGGCAGTGTTTGTTTTTAAAATGAAACTGGGCGTGTCCGAACGAGCTCTGAGGAAGACGTGCCTATACAGAGCTCCGTCGGCCCTGCATACAATCCTTGGCCATCCGTGCCTGGTCAGAGCCCTAAAGCTGTGACATCCCACCCTATCCCTACCTGGGCTTCTCCTACACCGAACCCAGCCGAAATCCTGGGATTTGGATGCTCCAACACTTCCTGCGGCGGCCTCGACTAGGCCACGGTCTGCCGCCATCTTCGGGCCTAGGTCATCCTCGTCACCCTCCACACTGGGGTGCTGGGAGCAGCAGAATCCATCCCCCGCAAGGAGCGGCATCAGTGCATCGGTCGGAGCAGAGCAGCACTCGGGGGGACCTCTGACGCCCAGCTCCTCCATCCCCGAGGCCTGACGCTGGCTTCAGGCCTACAGATCTCTGCCTCGGGATACAAGGCCTCCCCTGTCTCTCCTCCTCACCTGTGCCCTCGCACGGCTGATCTGTCACCCCCGTGGCTGCTGAGACCCGATTCCTGGCCGTGAGAAGAACAGCGGAGGTCCCGAACGGAACCGCGGCCCTCCGTGCGGCAGCTAACGCAGGTAACACTGTGGCTCCGGCCTAGTCGCGGAGGCCGGTGGCCATCTTCCTACACCCAGCCTCTAGTCCTGCACCCAGTCTTCTCCTCCCCTATGATGCCTGATTATCTTCCCATCCTGCTGTATTGTAATTCCTAGAGGGGACAGAAGATTTGGTTATTCCCGGGAGCCTACCTGCGAACCCCCTTGGAAGCCTGCACTGCTTATCACTGGCCTACAAGCATCCTGAAAGTCTCTGGAGACTGCCTCACCATCCCTCTGAAGGTACATTCTTATACACTAGTCTCCCCCATGGCCAGGTTCCTATGCTTGTCCCCAGAAAGATAGCCTTATAGTTACACCAACGCCTGTTGCCAGGTCCCAAGCCTTACAGCCCCATCTCCACAGTGCCTTTCGCAGATCCTTAAAGGGCCATACATTCCCCCCCTCCATCTTGAGGTACCCTGATGCCCCTATACTGCGCAGAATAGTGATACATGCACAGCCAGCAATAGTGATGGACATGTCTTAGTTATGTACTGATCCCTGCTCCCTTTCTACGGGATCCTGCTCCGCTTCTAAAACTTTCTCAGCCACAGGATCAATACTAGCTGCCTCCGGACACCCCTGGGCACTACATGGGCAAAGAAGAATTTCAGAAGAATATATATCAAGGTTTTATCCCGCCAGTCTCGTTGCGACCTGCACAAACCCTGGAGCGATTCTTATAGATCGCAATCCCCAGCTCTGAATATGCCCGCAGACCTCATGGCCTCTGCACCGGGCATTTTTAATGAAGGTAATATGTCCCAAACGCCGGGTCCTGCTGAAGTAGTTACAGTAACGGTACTAGACCTGAAACTGCAGGCACTGTTACAGGACCTGACACTCAACATAACTAAAGAAGTTGGAAAGCTGGCTCAGGAGCTCAGGGGGAGATCGATCTGCTCGGAGAGCGCAAGGCCACTTTGGAAACTAAATTCGATGAGACTGTACAGTATATACATGCTCTGAAAGAGGAAAATGCCTATCTTAATCACACAGTTCCCCAAATTCAGCTCCAGCAAGAAGATTTGGAGAACAGAGAACGTCGTTCGAACGTAAGGATCTGTGGGATGCCTGAAACTGTCAACGATAAGGACTTGCGGGTATATTTATTAGATTTGTTTGTCACGCTGGCTCCTCACATACACGACATAGACTGGCGCTTAGAGCCCATAGATCCTTGGCTCCCAAACCCCCTCCTGGATCCAAACCCAGAGACATAATAGTACGTTTTCACTATTATGATAGCAAGGAAGCCTTAACAGCTACACGCAACAAAAATTGCATTGACTTTAAAGGTTCCAAAATCTAGATCTTCAGTGACCTCTTTCCCATTACCCTGGCTAAAAGGCGCAAACTTCGCCCAAACACAGCGCACCTCCAACAACATCAAGTCCCCTACAGATGGGGTTTCCCATTCCAAATTTCAGCTTCCAAAGACACAATACACAATATTCCATCAGAGATCTCCACGAATGTGACCTTTTTTATCCGCAACCTGGGCCTACCACCTGTTCCAGAGGAAGAACTTCAGTTCCCTCCGCCTGCTCTGGCCACCAGATCCCTTCAGGCCCCCGCTGCTATTTGGACCCTGGTTTGACGAAGACAAAAGAAGGCTTTCTCTACTCCGCAACGCTCTAATTTGCCTAGACCCCCCACCTGAAGACCGAGACCTCCTTGATTTACACCCCCCTGTTTGCTTTTTTGATTCCCAGTCGCCTAGGATCTCGGCCATCCTCCTCTGGTATCTGCGGGGAGTGTTCTCCCCTATAACCCTACGTTACAAATGTGTGTTCATTTCCCACACTTATTGGTGGGCCAATGTTCTTTTGCTGGCTCCTTTTTTTTGTTTCAATTTAAGGTGCTATGTTCTGCACAGTGTTAATTGTCACTACGTCCGAGGACAAGAACTTCCTACAGGAGCGGGCCACAGCCCGTCATTTTTGCTGACCGTCATGTTTCTCTATATGTCCAAGGTGTCCCACCTTGGTCCCCTGAAGGACTTTATTTTTTTATGTATGTATTCTATTCTCCTTGCTTTTTGTTTTTGCCAAACTTTTTCAATTTTTATCAGGTCCTTTTTTGACCTGTTGTTTTATTTTGTTTCAGGTTGTGATGTCATCATACATTGTCTTATTGCTCAGAAATGCTGATATGTATGTGTTTCTTTCAGTTATCCTTGGGTTGGACTGTCTCCTACCCGTGAATTGTGTTCAACTATCTTCTGCTTCTTTACCCATGTATATACTATGGCTTTAAAGATTTTTTCTTGCAATGTCAAGGGCTTGAATTCCTTACGAAAACGTTGGCTGGCGCTAAATGAATTCAAATCCTCTGAAGCTGATGTGGTGATGGTTCAGGAGATAAATTTTGCTGTGTTTTTTCCCAACCCTCGAATTTTTTGACACTGCTTGGGGACATCCCTAAGGTCAATTGCTGCTGTGTCCGTCCATGAACGGAAGAGAAAATAGGATTTTTGTACTCACCGTAAAATCCATTTCTCTGAGTTCATGGATGGACACAGCACCCTCCCCTCTGTTTATATTGCTTGTTACGAACTGGGGCTGCTAAGGCAGAGTGAGAGATATACTTGGGGGGGGGGGGGGGCCGTCCCCTGGGAGGAGCTGTACTGAGAAGTGTTTTTAGGCCCCGTACACACGAGGAGATATATCCGATGAAAACGGTCCGACGGACATGTCTCCTGGGAGATTTTGGTTTGATCTGTGTACACACGATCAAACCAAAATCCCCGCGGTGACGTTGACGCCGCCACATCACCGAACCAGGAAGTAAAATACTTCCACGCATGCGTCGAATCCATTCGACGCATGCAGGAGATTTCGGTCCGCTGGTTAGGCGTACATATCCGACAGATGGCTTTCCAGCAGACAAGTTTTAAAGCATGCTTTAAAACTTTTGTCTGCTGGAAACCTGTCTGCTAGCTCGTACACACGATCAAATCTGTCCGCTGAAACTGGTCTGAGGTCTTGTGTGTACGCAACCTAACACTTAAAGTGCTGTTTTTTCTGCCTAGTCTCTCCTGGAAGGAAAGATATAATACCCTAAGGTCAATTGCTGCTGTGTCCGTCCATGAAATCAGAGAAATGGATTTCACGGTGAGTACAAAAATCCTATTTTTTGTGAGAGTAGGTCAATTTCCAGGCTTGGCTGGCACCTAAGCCTGGGTGTGTTTTTGATCTGGGTTAGGAGTGACTCGGAGCAGAGCTGGGTGACTCACGGGCAGCATCACCAAGACCTCCCACTTTGTTTTGAGTGTGGTATGTAATTTTAATGATAAGTATGGGAAATTTTAAAGGGTTTGGACGAACGGTACGTGATAAATAAGAGTAATGTCTGAATCTACGTATAATGAGTCGCAGTGCCTCCAGCCACTTGTGTAGCAGTTAATAAAAAATGTACTTTGTTCAATCAGTAATATACCACAATAATTTCCGGAGTTTTTTAATCTATGGGGAATTCTCACCAATGTATAAATATCTCCCAATTAAATAAGTAAATGCATTTTATTAATGTATAATTATACAACTTCATACAAAACCAAAATTTCTGGTGATTAATATTTCATACACATTACCAAAGACATCAACAATAAAAATAAATCCTTAATTCTGTGTGTAAACGCACAAATCCCTGTGCTGTTAGAGGAGAGGTGCCATATAGTTTGTTCCTACTAGGTAGGAAAAACTCTCTCCTCTCCTAGACACTCCCATCCCCATACAGTTAGGACACTCTGAGGGAACACATAACCCCTCGATCGCTCCTTAGTGTTAACTCCTTCCCTGCCAGTGACATTTCCACAATAATCAGTGCATTTTTATAGCCCTGATCGCTGTATAAATGTCAATGGTCCAATTAAAAATTGCAGATCACCGCCATTGCTAGTAAAAAAAAAGCCAAAACTCTTTCTTTCCCATAGTTTTGATGCTATAACTTTTGCGCAAACCAATCAATATATGCTTATTGCGATTTTTCTTTACCAAAAATATGTAGAAGACTATATATTGGCCTAAACTAAAGGTACTTAAAGGTAAAGGTACTAAAGGCAAAAATATTGTTTCTCTTTTGTTCATGGATGGACACGGCTCCTTTAAAAAACATGTAACTGCAGCGAAGCTGAACAGTACTGCCCAGGGGGCGGTCCCTCTGGCTATAACCCCTCACTCTGCATCTAGCATCCCAGTTTTTTTCTGCCTAGCATAGGAAAAGGACCTTTGGTCCTGGAGATTTATTTTTTGTTTCTACTTTTTTGATCCTGAGATCTACTATCAACTGCCGGCTGGGTGACAGGCTGAATAATATAGATCCTCATAGTCTCCCCAGTCTGGCCATCGAATGTGAGCAGATCTTTAGCTACGCGCTCGGGCGGCCACAACATACCCCATTACTCCAGGGGCGGCCGGTGAGCTATGCACCAGGGCACACATATGACCAGGTTACTGCTGTCTGAGTCACAGTGGGCTGTGGCCAACAGCCACTCCGTACTGCTCGGTTAAGGACGGGACGGTTAAGTAGGGTTCCTCCTGTTTCAGCAGGATGGAACAGCTGGGCATTCCTGGGATGGTCGATTAGGGGGTCTCTCACCCTTTCTTCTCTCCCTTTCCCTTCCCTCCTCCCCATGCATCTGGGCTGGGCCTGCTGTGTATCTAACCAGGGGTCCTCCTGGGGGAGCTATGGGTCCTAGCTGGGGGCTGCACGATGTGTTTGGGGTCCGCTCTTGGTGTGGGTGGTGGGCCTCCGCTCGGAGGCCCAGCATGTTTGCGGCCTTATCTTTTACCTCAGAAACGTTTCGGCTGCCATTTTGTAGTAGCCAGCGCCATTTTCTTGTAGCCGCGCTGGTTCTAATGCAGCTGGCAGCTATTTTCTTGTAGCTTGCGCTCTTTTCCTGAGGTGGCCATCTTCTTGTAGCCCTAGCTTGGTTTTGGCCTCTAGCGCTGGAAAAAGGGATTTTTAAATACAGCTTACCTGTAAAATCCTTTTCTTGGAGTACATCACGGGACACAGAGCGGCATATTCATTACTATATGGGTTATATGGAGTACCTTCAGGTGTGGACACTGGCAATCTCAAACAAACAGGAAGTCCCTCCCTATATAACCCCCTCCCCTAGAGGGAGTCCCTCAGTTTTGTAGCAAGCAGTATGCCTCCCAAAATGTTCCCAAAAAGAGGGGTGGGAGCTCTGTGTCCCGTGATGTACTCCAAGAAAAGGATTTTACAGGTAAGCTGTATTTAAAAATCCCTTTTTCTTTCTCGTACATCACGGGACACAGAGCGGCATATTCATTACTATATGGGATGTCCGAAAGCAATGCTTTAATGAGGGGAGGGAGACATCTTCCAAAGAAGGATTTAATTTAGAGGTATACTCAAATACTAGTAAATCCAACTTAAACGAGAAATGTAAATCTCAAATCAAATCAAGGGAGCCCCCTCAGATCCTGAGGAGCTTGAATCGCGGCCTGTAGTACTGACTGCCCAAAGGCTGTATCCGCATTCCTTCTTACGTCCATTTGATAAAATTTTGTAAACATGTGGACTGACGACCACGTTGCTGCCTTGCATATTCGAGCCATAGAGATCTGATGATGTGCTGCCCAGGAGGTGCCCATGGCCCTGGTAGAATGGGCCTTTGCCGACAAAGGAGGAGGCAACCTCTTCAAACCGCAGGCCTGAATGATTAATTGTTTAATCCATCTTGCGATGGCGGATCAAGCAGCTGCCTGACCCATCTTGGGCCCTTCCGGTAAAACGAACACCACATCTGTTTTCCGAACCTTCTCTGTAGCTTTAAGATAGGCCTCTATGGCCCTGACAATATCCAACGTATGCAGCAACCCCTCCTTTCTAGAGGTGGGTTTTGGAAGAAGGATGGAGGTACCACATCCTGGTTCAGGGGGAAACTGGATATAACCTTTGGTAGAAAGGAAGGATGAGGACGGAAACCCGCCCTATCCTTATGTAAAATGAGATATGGTTCCTTACAAGATAAGGCTGCCAATTCCGATACTCTCCTGGCCGAAACTATGGCGATCAGAAATACCGACTTTCTAGTCAGTAAAACCAAAGGTACCTCAGCCAACGGCTCAAGGGGTTGTTTCTGTAGAGTTGACAGAACAAGATTTAAGTCCCATGGACAAAGTGGTGATTTGACCGGAGGATTAACACGTAAGACTCCCTGTACGAAGATCTTAACCAGCGAGTGGGCGGCCAGCGGCCTCTGAAACCACACTGATAAGGCTGAAATCTGTCCTTAGATCGTGCTTAATGCCAGGCCTTTATCCACTTCTAGCTGGAGAAAACGTAATACTCTATCAATGGTATACTTGCGGGAAAACCATCTCTTAGACTCACACCAGCCTACGTAGGCCCTCCAAACCCTGTAACAAATTACCCTGGAGGCCGGCTTTCTAGCCTTAATGAGGGTAGGGATTACCTGCCTAGACAGACCTCTACCCCTGAGAATCAGGGATTCAGCCGCCAGGCCGTCAAATTTAGACGCCGTAATGCAGGGTGGAGGAACGGGCCTTGTGAGAGTAGGTCTGGCCCTAGAGGAAGAGTCCAAGGGCCTCCCGCTGCCAATTTCAGGACTAGTATCATGCCCTCCGGTACCAAGCTGGGGCTACCAGGATAACCAGCCTGTGGTATGATCCTGCGCCGCAGGCGGGGTAGTAACTGCAGTGGGGGAAATGCATATAGAAGTTATGATTGATGCCAAGGGCAAACCAACACATCGGTTCCGCAGGCCATAGGGTCCCTCGCTCGAGACACGAACCTGTCTAGTTTCTTGTTGAACCTGGATGCCATTATATCTGTCTGGCATTCCCCACCTCTGGCAGATTGTCTGAAAGACCTGGGGATGCAGAGACCACTCCCCTGGCAACAGTCTCTGGCGACTTAAGAAGTCTGCCTGCAGGTTGTCCACTCCGGGAATGAATATCGCCGAAATGCAGGGTACATGAACCTCTGCCCACTGAAAAATCAAGCTCACTTCCCTCTGAGCGGCCTGACTCCTGGTTCCCCCTTGGTGGTTTATGTATGCCACCGCTGTGGCATTGTCTGACTGGATTCTCACCGGGAACCCCTGTAATCTGGAGGTCCATGCCAGAAGGGCTAGGCGAGCAGCTCTGATCTCCAAGATATTGATGGGGAGCTGCCTCTCTGTTTTCACCCAAGTTCCCTGGCGAGAGAACCCCTCGAAGACCGCCCCCCAGCCTGCCAGGCTGGCGTCTGTGGTAACTACCTTCCAGACAACAGGGCTGAAGGATCTTCCCTTTAGAAGATTCTGAGGGTTCAACCACCAGGCCAGGCTTTGTCGGACCCTTGATGATAGCGTCAAAGGGGACTCTAAGGCATGTGCTTTCTTGCCCCAGGCTGCTAGAATGGCTGCCTGTAGGACGCGAGTGTGGATCTGAGCGTATGGTACTGCCTCGAACGTGGCCACTAGCTTGCCTAGTAATCGCATACACAGGCGAATAGTTGGTTTTTTCTTGCTTAGAACCAACTGAACCAACCCTTTGATAGCCTCGATCTTTACCAGGGGCAGGAACACCCTTTGCTGTTCTGTGTCTAACCTCATGCCGAGGTATTCCAACTGCTTTGTAGGTTGGAACGCTGACTTTCCCCGGTTTAGGACCCAGCCGAATCCTTCGAGGTACCGAACCGTGAGGTTTACTGCCTGTTGCAGACACGGCCGTGAGTGATCTATGATTAAAAGGTCGTCCAAGTACGCTAGGACTGTGACCCCTTGGATCCCTAAATTGGCCAGAACTGGGGCTAGGATCTTCGTGAATACCCGGGGGGCCGTGGCCAGCCCGAAGGGGAGCGCCCTGAATTGGAAGTGTCGCTGCCCCACCGCGAAGCGTAAAAATCTTTGATGCGACTGAAAGATTGGTACATGAAGGTAAGCATCCTTTATGTCTATGGAGGCCAGAAAATCGTCCCTCTGAAGCGCGGCGGCTGCTGACCGGATGGATTCCATCCAGAAGGAACGAACCCTTAGGTAACCGTTTAACCTCTTTAGGTCCAAGCTTGGCCTGACATCGCCGTTGGGCTTTGGTATGACAAAGAGATTGGAATAGAAACCTAGCCCTTGCTCTTGGGCTGGCACCTCTATTATTACGTCCTGGCAAAGCAGGTGATCCAAAGCTGCCAGCATCGAGGCCTTCCTTGCTGGATCCTTTGGTAGCCTTGACTCTTGAAAATGAGGCGGAGGAAAGTTTAGAAACTCCAGTCTGTAGCCTGCGGTTACAGACGCCCGGACCCATTTGTCGGGGATCTTGGCTTCCCAAACTTCTGAGAAGAAACGAAGCCTTCCCCCACCCGCGAGAGTGGGGGCGCCCCTTCATAAGGCAGACTTAGGGGCTGTCTTTGTCGGCTTGCGATACCATGGCCTCTTACCCCCAGGGGCCTGTCCCTGCGATCTACTGTTAACGTTGGATCGTGCAGGCGGCCGTCGATACTGCCTGGAATTTGAGGGCCCTGAGACAGGAAAGAGCTGCCTTTTAAATGTAGGACCCCAGAATGTCTTTTTGACCGGTAAAAGGGTACTTTTGCCACTTGAAATAGTCTGAATGTATTTATCCAGATCCTCCCCGAAGAGTCGTCCTCCATGGAAGGGAAACCCTGCCAGAAGCTTTTTGCATGGGGGCTCCGCCGCCCAGTTCTTCAACCATAAGAGCCTTCTCATGTGCACCAAAAATAGTGATAAACGAGAGGCCTGCTGGATGGAATCCTTTATAGCATCTACAGCAAAACACAGAGCTCTGGGAATGTCAGAAAACTCTTCTGCTTGTTGGGTAGGCATGTCCTTTAACATTTCTTTTGTCTGGTCCTTTAACGCCTGACAAACTCCAATTGCAGCCACAGCTGGCTGTACCACTGCTCCTGCCGTAGCAAAGGATGCTTTTAAAAGTGTCTCTAACCGTTTATCAACCGGATCTTTAAACATATGTATGTTTTCCACCGGGCAAGTTAGTGATTTATTCACACATGAGATGGCTGCATCCACCACTGGGAGCCTCCACCTCTTGGAGAATTTTTCCTCCATGGGGTAAATGACCGCAAATCTCTTCGGTGGCAGAAAAATCCTGTCCGGCCGTACCCAATCCCGAAAGATCAATTCCTCCAAGAGAGGATGGACCGGAAAAACTGCGTTGCTTAACGGAGCTTTCAAAGAGCCCAGAGAGGATACCGGAGGGACCTGAGGCTCTGGCAATGGTAAACTAAATGCCGAGCGGACCATGTCCGTCAAAGACTGTACCCACAGTCTCTCTGTCTGGGAGTCTGAAAATGGTTCCTCAGAGGTAGATCCCTCAATCCCTGAACCCTCTTGGTTCAGGTCTAGTTGATCCTCCTGCGATTCCAATTCCTCCGGAGAGAGAATCTCAGCATCTGAGGATACACCTCTTGGTGATGGGGATCTAACCCGTTTCTTGCCAGGAATAGCTCTAGCGATCAATGCTGCTATTCTCTTTTCTAGCCCCCCTAGGGATACGGCTAGCATCTCCTCTGTGATAAACACAGGGCTGGGCTGATCTGGGCCAGCCTCCGCACCAGACCCCCCTAATGGCTCATCCAAGGCGCCCTTTATGGGAATAAGTTGCGGGGAAAGTATCGGCATATCATCAGAATCAGAGGGGGAACCCCTTTGTTTTTTGGTCTTTTTTGTACCCTTTGACCCCGAACCTTTGGAAGCCATAATACCAAATCGAGGGACTCCGCCAACAACAACAGACTGTAGTGGCCAGGAGTACAAAACTAGAGCTTAGGGGACAATAGATCACTAATGCCCAAAAACTGATGGGGCCCCGTATGTTTTTTTTTTTTTTTTTTTTTTTTTTAATATATATGTCTCTTTCTTTTTTTTTTTTCCAAACATACAGTGACCCCAAACTTAGTTTGCCAGCCTCCAACCTGCTGCAAAAAGGGGAATTTCTTGGCTTAACAAAAAAGGCATTGGAACAAAGTCCAGCATGTACTACCCCTCTTCCGCCACCGGGAGTCACTGTTCTGCCGCTCTGCGTCCTCTCCCTCTGAGATCAGCCTCAGACTGAGCACTGAAAATGCCTGCTGATCTATAACAGCACAAGGCGCGCCCCTGTATGACGCTGCAGGCACGCCCCCCCCCGCCCTCCTCTCCGAACGGCGCGAAAAACGTCTATAAGACGTGCGCGCGCATGCCGGAGCAGGAGGAACATGGAGGAGCCGCGCTGCTGGAGACCCAGGACTGCAGAATCAGGCGGCAGATTTAAACCCCCGGCCAGGTAGGACTCTTCAAAAGGCCCCATAGGGATCCTTACCAGTCCTAGGAAGAAAGCAGCAGGTAGCTAGCAACACCATTCTTAGACAGGGGAACCTAGTGATGGGGGAAAAGGGATCATCCTGTCTTTCTCAGACATAGTGAGCAAGGTTGCCAATGCAGAGCATACTTAGGCTACCCCCCTTTTAGGTTACCCCGGAGAGCCTGCTGTCGAACCAAGTCCCGCAGGCTCCCCTCTTACCTGCTCCATGCTGCAGGATGTTTGTCCAGCAAAACGATCCAATCTTCTCCCATCTCCGTGGGTAGCGTAGTAGACCTTCAGGCCCTGGGGTCCTATGAAGGTACCCACTGTCCTGGACCTATATAGCACCCTGGCAAACAGGAACTTATGGTTTTTACAAACTCCAAGTCCTGGGCCCAGGGTCCAGCCCTCCAAAGAGGAGCATTATAGGCAAAACCCCACGGTTTGGGGCCCGGGTACTGTCCACTTTGGCACTGAGGCTCCTTGGACAGATCCGGTTAGCCCGCCCTTAATCCCAAGGATGTGGAGCAAAGCTATTCCGTGACCAACACCTAAGACACTGGCGAAAAAACTGAGGGACTCCCTCTAGGGGAGGGGGTTATATAGGGAGGGACTTCCTGTTTGTTTGAGATTGCCAGTGTCCACACCTGAAGGTACTCCATATAACCCATATAGTAATGAATATGCCGCTCTGTGTCCCGTGATGTACGAGAAAGAAATGTCTTTCTGAACTGCACGAACAGCACAGAACACCTCAAACACCTTAGGCACAGTCTGTGCAGGAGAGTGAGCGGACCACAGCTCTAAGCAGTACCTGGGTCAGGGCGGTGAGTCCTCTGGGGAGCCCCTCGGTCTGTAGCAGCTAGGAGGGTGGGCCTTTTGTGTACCTTGCCTTTAGTCCCTAAGTGGCTGTCAGGTAAGCGTAGGTCAGCATGGCGTCAGAAGCTGGCGCTTCCTCCCCAGAGATTCCTGTGATAGCAACTGGTGCCCCTGCACCTGCGGTACCTGTGGACGCTTTTTCTGCAGTCCTGGAATCCTTTGTTGCCAGGATCAAAGCGATGTGTGGGCGCAAGGGGGGTTAAAAAACGCCCCCTCCCCCACCATCTTCTGGGGAAATCTCTAATTCAGAGTTGGGCCTAGCTGTGACACATGGCCCCTGTTCTGACGTGTCAGAGGATGCAGATCAGGACCATTCGGATAGTGAAGACTCTGTGTCCACGTCAGCGCAGAAAAAGTCAATTGTTGGAGCACTTATCAATGCAGTGCAGGAAACCCTCAAACTGAAGGATACGGCGGGGGGCATCTACTGAGGTGTCGGTCCCTTTTGGGTCCCACAAGCTGGCTCACACTGCTAAGGTGTTTCCTTACATAACTTATTTTAAAAGTTTATAGACAAAGAATGGGAACGACTGCAGAGGGCCTTTTCGGTCCCAAAATGCATGGCGGTCCATTACGCCTTTGAGGAGAGTCTCCTCAAAAAATGGACATCTCCCCCAGTTGTGGACCCCCCCGGTATCCAGGTTAAACAAGGTAACCACTATTCTGGTAGAGGGGACCCCTGCCTTTAAGGACCCTGCAGATAAGGCGGTGGCCCAGTCCATGTTCACGGTGCTGGGGTCAGCATTGCGGCCAGTATTGGCCGCAGCCCTGGTGTCGCAGACACTTACAGAATGGGCAAAGTTGTTGCACCGTGAGTTGGAGAAGCAATAGACTTCCTCGGTCTGCGTGGAAATGGCCAACCAGTTGGTGCATGGCCTTAAGTATGTCTGTGATGCAGCCTTGGATACAGCTCCCTTGCTTTCCAGACCCTCAGTATCTGCTGTGCTGCTACGTCGCCTGATTTGGCTAAAATGCTGGACCGCAGATCAGACTTTCAAAAAGGCTCTGGCAGATTTGCCCTTTCAGAGAGGGAGGCTATTTGGAGCTTCGCTGGAGCACATTATAAAGAATGTCACTGGGGGTAAGAGCACTACAATCCAGAAAGGTTTTATTTTTATTTTTTTTTGTCAATCTGGGCCCGCAGGTAAGCCTTCCCAGGCCCACAAAGGGCCAGCTGAGGGACAAAAGCGTCCCTGGCTTCACAAGCCAAACAAGCCTGCAAACAAATCTGCTAAAGCATGAAGGTTTGCCTCCGCCTGACTCTCGGGTGGGGGGGGGTCGCCTTCGCGAGTTTGCAGCTCGATGGACCTCCCTGCTTTCCGACCGGTGGGTTTGCAAAGTTGTTTCATCAGGGTACAAGATAGAATTAATTTTTTGTCCACCAAACTGATTTTTTCCCTCCAAACGTTCATCTTCTACCGGCTTGTCGAAACGCCCAATTTGGGGCAGTGCAGAACCTGCTGAGGCGCGGGGTGATGGTACCTGTGCCACTGCCGGAAAGATTTCAGGGATTCTACTCCAATCTGTTTGTAGTCCCAAAGGACGGCGTTCGTCTGATCCTGGATCTCAAGGCCCTCAACACCGTTGTAAAAGCACAAAGGTTCAGGATGGAGTCAGTCTGCTCTGTGGTCGCTGCTCTCCATCCAGGGGATTTTTCTGGCTTCTTTGGACATCAAGGACGCATATTTGCATGTCCCCATATATGTCAGGCATCAGAGATTTCTGCGATTTGCAGTCGGGGGCAACCACTACCAATTTGTGTCTCTCCCCTTTTGCCTGGTGTCAGCACCATGGGTTTTCACCAAGGTGCTCGCCCCGACTCTGGCTATGCTGAGACAGCGAGGAATCAATATCGTGGGCTACCTGGATGACCTCCTCCTGAGAGCCGCTTCAGACTCCGAATTAGAGGAGGATGTGGCGATTGCCAGTTAGACCCTTCAATAATTTGGTTGGGTACTGAACCTCCAGAATTTGGTGTTGGTGCCTGGAATACCTGGGCTTAACTCTGGACTCCTCAGAGGCAAGAGTTTTTCTCCCCTTGGAAAGGTTGCAGACTCTTCAGACTGCAGTGAAGCTGTTGACATCCCGCAGGTGGTAATCGCTACGAGTCTGCATGCAAGTCCTGTGTTTCATGGTGGCCACCTCGAGGCAGTACCGTATGCTCAATTTCACACTCGAGTCTTGCAAAGGAAGATCCTGCCAAAATGGCACAAGTCTCCGTTGTCCCTGGATTGTCAAATCTGGATGAGTCAGGGTTTCCCTGGTCTGGTGGCTGAGATCTCCGGGCCTACAGCCCGGGAAGTCATTCCTTCCCTTTTGCTGGACGGTGATCAGGACGGACGCCAGCCTGACCGGCTGTTTTTTTTTTTTTTTTGGGGGGAGTACAGTCGACACGGTGCAGGAAGAATTGGTTGTATGCAGAGCACACAGACATTCTCCTTGTGCTAAATAAGCACACATTTCGTCTTAATGATATAATGCATCTTATGCTAAAAGTCCACTCGCCATACGTTCAATTTCCCATTCATTCAAATCGAGAGACACCACCAGACTGGTATGGTCTCATCTCAGCATCCCAACGTAAGCTAAACAAACATGGATGCCATCTCTGGTCATAACCCAAGACTCCCATTTTACTATTGATAGGAATCCTTATTCTGTGCCATTCCAGAGAACAGCGCATACTCGGATTGTACTATTATTGCTTGTGGAATGGAGGCTATCTGCAGGCGTGCGCTACGAATCCCGACCATGCTGATCAGACACAGCAGAGACAAGAGCGTACATCTGCCTATAACCAATATTGTCCTTGCAGAGCGAACATATCGCCTCCTCGGCCGTCCATGCTAATGCATAGAGGGCCCTTCGTCGGCGGACATATCCCCACTCTGCAAACAACACTTCAACACTAATGCCGGGTACACACGATCACTTTTTGTGATGTAAAAAATGTCGTTTTATCTCACGAAACAAAACGACGTTTTTCAAACATCATTTTAAAAAACGACGTTGCATACACACCATCGGTTTCTGAAAATGCTCTTGCAAAGCGTGGTTACGTAAGACACTTTCGACGGCACTCTGTTCCATTGAAGCTCCCGTCTCATAACTTGCTTCTGAGCATGCGCGGGTTTAAAAACGTCGTTGTAAACGTCGTTTTGCCCACACACGATCATTTTTTGTGAAACAAAAGACGATATTCTGAAAAACGACATAAAAAATTCAAGCATGTTCAAATTTTTTTTGGTCGTTTTTTAATAAGACCTAAAACAACGTTTTGACCACACACGATCATTTTAAATGACGTTTTTTAAAACGTTGTATTTCATCACAAAAAACGACCGTGTGTACGCGGCATTAGACATTTTCCACTACCAGACAGTATTCAACCAGTGTCTGTCTGCCCCAGTGAGCTCTTTAGAGAGGGTTGCCGGAGAACTAACACTGGGAGACACCGACGATACATATCAGCCACCACTGATATACTTACTGTATTTATTGGCGTATAACGCTCACTTTTTTAACCTGAAAATAGAGGGTAAACTGTGCCTGCGTGTTATACGCAGGGGGCCATGGAAAGTTTTTTTTTTTTCCCTGAAACTTCCCTCTACTTCCCTCTAAAGCCCCATACACACTATCAGTTTTCCTGACGGTTTTCTCTTCAGGTTTACCAAAACCATGTGGTACAAGGGCCTGCCTGATTGCATACAAATTGAAACTCTTGAGGTTTGACCTCATATTAGATGGTTTTGGTAAACCTGAAGAGAAGACAGTCAGGAAAACTGATAGTGTGTATGGGGCTTTAGAGTTGGGGTGCGTGTTTATAAGCCGATAAATACGGTAAATGTTTTATGCAAAAATAAGTTAAAAAAATAAATATTAAAAACAACTTTATCAGTGCAGCCTCATACCAGTGCAGCTCTCTCTCCCCCCCTCTTTTCTCTCTCTCTCTCCCCCCCTCTTTTCTCTCTCTCTCCCCCCCTCTTTTCTCTCTCTCTCTCTCTCCCCCCCTCTTTTCTCTCTCCCCCCCCTCTGCCGCCGCCTCACCTGTGCCCCCTGTTGCCGCCGCCTCACCTGTGCCCCCTGTTGCCGCCGCCTCACCTGTGCCCCCTGTTGCCGCCTCACCTGTGCCCCCTGTTGCCGCCTCACCTGTGCCCCCTGTTGCCGCCGCCTCACCTGTGCCCCCTGTTGCCGCCGCCTCACCTGTGCCCCCTGTTGCCGCCGCCTCACCTGTGCCCCCTGTTGCCGCCGCCTCACCTGTGCCCCCTGTTGCCGCCGCCTCACCTGTGCCCCCTGTTGCCGCCGCCTCACCTGTGCCCCCTGTTTGCCGCAGCATCACCTGGGCAGAGAAATGCATGGCTGGAGGAAGAGGAGAGGGATAGCACGCTGTTACCAGCGCTTACATTAACTGTCTCTGCTCTGTTCAATACAGCCCCGCCTCCTCCTGACCCTGTGCCTGTGATAGAACACATCGCAGCTTTGGACCAGCGTTCTGTCTATCACAGGCGCAGGTCAGGAGAAGGCAGGGAGACACAATTTACTTAAGCGCCCGGAACAGCGTGCTATCCCGTGCTTCGCCTCTTCATGCTCTCTTCGCCCTGGGGAGATCGATGGGAGAATGGCCGCCGCGGTGCTTCCCCCCCTCTTCCAGACAGGCAGCCCAGCTCTCAAGCCCTCATTTTCCACTCGTAAAATGCGAGTAGGCGAGTGGAAAATTTGAGGGCTGGTATACTACTTTACCTCACTCTGCATTGTTATCGGTAAAATAGAAAAACATTCCTGTTTAATCTCGGGTCCACTGTAAGGCTCCATGCGCACTGAAGCTGATAAGCTATTAAAAAACGCCAGTAGCTTTGCATGGAGCCTTGCAACGTTTTTTAGCGTTTTTGCAATAGCTTTAATCAGCGTTTTTCAGTGTAACTTTTATCAGCTTTTTTATTTTTCTGGAAAAAAACCACGCCCGCGTTTTGCGTTTTTAGTGTTTTTTTTTCCCGCTGAAAACGGCACTTTGAACGCAAATTTCGGGTGTTCAGAAAAAAAGCCAATAAACTCCAAAGCTCATTAACACTGAAAAACGCCCAGGTGTGAATGGGCTAACATAGAGTTTCATTTATGGGCTTTAAAAAAAAAAAAAAAAAAAACGCCAATAAACTGCAGTTTATCAGCTTCATTGTGCATGGAGCCTAAGAGTAATATATTTAACCACTTCCCCTCACACATTAAAATCTGCCTTTTTGGCTATAAAATTCTCAATCAGCTGTGCGCCTATTTTTAAGTTGGGATTTTGACAGCTCTGAACCAGAAACTAAAGCTGAGCCATTTGGTTCACATTGCTGCCACCTGATGTTATTTTGTTACAGGGCTTCTCTCTAGCACACAGTGATTTCTCGTGGTGTGTGCTCAGACTCCTCCCCCCAATATGTTTAATCACTCCTGTATGTGTTTATCATCACATCTGATCCAGTGTAATCTGTTTGACCTTTTCAATGCAAATACCTCACCTAAACACCTGAATGAAATTTCTAAAGATGTTTAAAAACATTTCCAACACTTGGCACCTATATGTCTTGATACTGCATGGAACACATACCCTTTAACCACTCCAGGTGTATGCCCACCATAACAGGCAAAGCCTGGACCCTATATTGGGATCAGTGACATGGACAGTGGACAAGTAAGACGGGGGTCACCCTGCATCTTTGACTGTTGCTGTAAAACTGGGGTTGTTTGGAATTGACTTTACAGTGTAAACTCTTCAAATGCCATCCAAAACGCACTCAGAACTTAGTCTTATGTGGATAACCAGGTTTTGCATCACACCACAGGTCTCGCACTTTACCACTGTTCCTGCCTAGAGACCTTTTAAGATACTCTGGCACTTCCTCCCGCCTTTTTGCCACAAGGACTTTGCTACAGGAAGGTCTGCAACCAGATAGCTGTGTATTTCTTTTTGGACTGCATACCTTACATGCCACACCATATTCTGTTAGTACCCAACATACCTTCCCCCATTGCTATGGTGGAAACTAGGCAAAAGGGAGCTACAGCAAAAACAACACTAAGGCTCCTTTCACACGCGGCGGATCAGTAATGATCCACCCTGTGAACCTCCGCTTGCTCCATAGAGGTGCACGGAGCGCCGTTCAGGTCCGCCTAAAAAACTGGCAGGCGGAACTGAACGGTCCGCCCGTGTGAAAGAGTCCTAATTCTCCAGAAAACTCGCACAGCACTTCCTTTGCAGCAGTCTCTGCATCTGAGTCTAGTTGTATTTCAAGCAGTGCAGCAAGTGACCTACCTGACTCTCACACGTATGGACCGTTTGTCTTTTTTCATCCATCCTTTGACAGATGAAAAATGAAATTGTGGAGCAGATTTATGAATAAGGCTTACCTGTAGGTAAAAAGAATCTCTTAAACCTGACTTTAGCGGCTGGAAGTCTTCCAAACGCCGGCGCGGGATTAAAGACATCACGGCTCTGGCCACTCAGTGCCGGAGCCACGATACCCGGAAGACACGCCAAGAGAAAATGTCCACTCCCTTGGTGTGGACGGGTGAGATACTGACGCCTCGTACTAAGGTAGGTATTTTACAATGAGCTAGTATGCGGCGCCACTTCCTGTCCCTCTGGTTGTGGAGGGGCTTGCTCAGCGCCGCTGTCTCCTATGGAGAGATCTCATGAAAATGGACAGCATGTCTGTTTTCATCATATCTAACCTGATCCGATTCGCCATAGAAGGATGGCGATGTATCACCATATGTCTGATTTTAGCAGATCGGATATCAGCGGACATGTCACCGCTGACATCTGATGCTCCATAGAGATGTATGGTCCGCGAAAAAACTGACAGGCGGACCTGAATCGTTACAGGTTTCGAAAAAAAATAGTCAGCGGGTTTACTACTGCTTTAAAAGAAAACTTTCAATAGAGGTAATGAGAGATTCTGGAGGACAACAGAGGAAAGAAGGGGAGTGAAAGATTTGGGAGAGAGAGAGGGCAGAGTCTGGACACAGTGACAGTGCTGCTAACCCACTTGGATGTTCCCAGGATCAGGACGCTCACAATAGTTCAGTCAGTGGTTTCTGTAGCTGCTAGCTACTTGTTTAAATGTTCCCACCCCCACATTTCTTTCAGACCCAGCACACAAGCTGCATGGAGCATGGACTGGACACAAGAACAGAGGGGAGGGGGCAGAGCCGATGCAGCCTCTTCCATTTCTGTGAAAAGGGGGGGGGGAGTTGTACTCGCTGGACTGTTGGAATGTAATGTAGAATGCACAGCATTGTGACAACTGCAGCCAGGCAGACATCCCTATATTTATGCCCGATGGGTCAGTCCACCTGACCTGGGATCTCCCTGCACTGTAGGCTGTCTCGCTGCGCCACCACTACCAAGCCTGCCCGTTGTCACTGTTTCTTACAGGGGAGGACAGTGGCGCCGCCTGACACCCCTCCCCCAGCGCGTGGCACCTGGTGCGCAACGCCCCCTGGTTAGTAAGCCAGTGTTGATTATAATTATAGTGTGCTGGCATTATGAGAAATGGAATCATCCAATGTGTGTAAACCTTTTGGTATATACTGCCATCTAGGGTCCTCATTGTAGGCCTAGTGTGTGTTTTGCAAATTTTTTATTTATCGATGGGCAAAGTGTTTTTTTCCCCAATAATAAGAGATGACTGCATTTCTCTATAATTTATTTGTAGTCAGAGTCTTCGAGTATGAAATGTGATCACCCTAACAACCAAGGCCTGAGGTGTGCCTTGGCCTAGCTGGTCGGTATGCCTGAGAAGAGGGCATACCCTGAATATGAGAATAAGAAAATGTACAAAGAGAAATAGTGTGTGTGTGAAAGCTGGGGGAACGGGTGGATGGGAAACCTGAAATGGCGCCAACACCGGACCCGACGTGAGAGGAGGTTTAAGTGCTCAGCAGACTCCTCCCACAAACACAGGCTAGCCTACAGCCAGCCTTTACACTTGTAGTCAGAGTATGAGATGTGATCACCCTAACAACCAAGGGCTGAGGTGTGCCTTGGCCTAGCTGGTCGGTATGCCTGAGAAGAGGGCAAAAGACACATGTTTAGGTGAAGAAGGGTAGAGAAAACTCCGTCCAGTGGAGTAGCGTGCGCCTGGAAGGCAACCGTATACGTATCTGTTATGACAGGAGAAACCCACCGACACATGACTTGTGACAGAAGGAACCCCCTATGGCCTGCGAAGCCGCTCAGAACTCAATGACCCATGAAAGATGAATCGAGCCTGATGCCCAAGACAACCCCGGCTTGAGGAATGAATGGTTTGTGACAAGAGGATGCATGGGGAAATGGAGCAAGGGCCAAGCGGATTGAAATCCTTTAACCGGGCACTACCTGCGCTGTTGTGGGGAAGCGAGAGGGTAAGTTGCAAAAAAGGACAACAGGCAGGAGACTAAGTGTCAGCTACTTGGGAGAAGGCGGATAAAGCCTATGCACTAGACAATAGCAGCATCATGGCACCTGGGAACCAAGCCAGACTCAGACTTAGCAACATAAACTTGCAAACAAGACACCAGACATGCAAAAACCACCACCCCCTCGGCACCTACCTAAGTACGAGAACATGAGCAGAAACGTCAAGACCACAGCGCGTGAATGAACCTGAAGACAGGCCCCCCCACCCTTGTGTGATTTGTAAATGAGCCCGAGTAACCTGCAGCGCAGACACAGGCAATAACTAAACACTCAGGGCTAGTGAACCCACGGAGCGTGGTGGGTAGTCATATAGGTGTAAGAATGAACGTGCAGCGTATGACGTATGGTATACGGGCGAGAAGATTGTGGTCAACAACGTATGGACCTGTAGACGTGACAGATCCCGAGATGCGAATACTAGCTAACTAACCCAGGTGCAACATGACAAAGTACAATGAGACATGATAACCAACGAACGACAACCACGCCATGACAGACAGATGCTATGACCAACATGGTGGGGCAGAAATGACAGAAACGTGAGACTGAGGCAGAAATGACTAACGTGAGACTGGGGCAGAAAAGACAGAAACGCAGAGACACTTGTCCTGGATTTCTGTGCCACTGAAAACTGCCAAAATAGCCCCCCCCCCCCCCCGCCCACTCGGCCGAGCGTCCGCGCCTCTTCATAAAGAGGCTTTGGGGTTTTGCTTGCTAGCCTTTGAACCCCACTGCTTCTTGTTTTTCTGGACTTGGTCTTCTTTAGCCTTTGTGGCTGGCTGAAAATGCTGTTGCCACTGGCGGGAGGTAGACCTACCAGGAGTCGGGGAGAGAGGACACTTAAGACGAGGACGCTTGTTTTTCTTCTTCTCTGGTAGAAGGGTAGATTTACCTCTCTATCTTTTGGATGTATTTCTCCAAATCTTCCCCAAAGAGGCGTTCACCAAGGAAGGGGAAGCTGGCCAAAAGCTTTTTACATGGGGCTTCTGCTGACCAATGCCTTAGCCAAAGAATTCTGTGCGTGAGGCGGGATGCCTGTTGGATAGAACCTCTAATGGCATCCACTATAAAACATAAGGCCCTAGGCATATCCTCCCAAAATGTGATCTGTTCTGAAGTCAGATCTTTCATCCCCTGTTTCGCCTTGTTCTTTAAGACCTGACACATACCCACCGCAGCTACAGCAGGTTGGGTTACTGTGCATGCCAGGAGAAAGGAAGATTTTGGCAAAGAAGGATCTTTAAATAACCGGCCACCGGACAAGTTAGGCTTTTATTTACACAAAAAATAGCTGTGTCCACAGCAGGCAGACTCCACTTATTGGTAAACTTCTCCTCCATAGGATGAAGCACTTCAAACTTCCTAGGAGGAGAAAAACGCTTATCTGGGCGTTTTCCAGTCTGTGTAAATCAGATTAAAGGATGAATCGGAAAAGCACAAGCTGCCTGTGGGGATTTTAACGAGCCCAGAGAGGAGACAGGTGATTCAGTAAACTCCTTAGAGGGTAATCTGAATGTGGAGAGCACCGCTTCAGTATAATATTGCACCTGTAACTTTAGAACCTGAGAAGCAGAATAAGGTCCCTCTGATAGCTCGGATCCCTCAGAGTCCTCATCCTCAGATCTTTCTGCAACGAGATTTAAAACAGGAGGAGATCTGCTTCTCTTTTTGTCCTTTTCTGAGGACTTTGTGATTAACGCAGCGATTCTCCCTTCTATGTTATTTAGGGCTGTCGTTAATGTGTTTTGGTATAAAAAAATAAGCGTCTTGGGTGGACCAGCAGTGAAGCTCTCTACCCTCATAGGGTCTTCTTAGGCAGAGCTTCCTTCAGCACATCCTACTCACGTCCAATACCTTAGACACTGGTGAAAAAACGAAGGTACTTCCCTGATGGGAGTGGTTATATGGAGGGGAACGGTCTTTGGTTGTGTCAGTGTCCAAACACCTCTGGTGACCATGCAACCCACTATGTAACCTTGCCTGTTTTTCAGACTTGGTGTTTGCAAGATTAAAACATTTTTTTCCCAAAACGGCTTTCAGGACAGCCACCTGAGAGATCATGGCTCCTCCCTCCACAGGAAACACCTCCACCATACGGTCTTTAAAGGGAGGCCTCCCCTTCCACTCGTCAGTTTTTTTGTGTTTCCTCCAGCTGGAGGAACACCTCCAGTGGGGAGCCATGATCTTTCAGGGTCTGCCTGGGAGACGTGAGGCTCTCACTGCAAAAAAAAATTCTGGAGAGTGTCCTTACCACCTGCCTTGAGCAACGATGGCGCAGTGGTCTCCTTCTTCCCCTTCCGTGCTCGGGGAGAGCCTGTACGCGCGGAGGTTGCGGCTCGTTTTTTCGGCAGAGCGGGGTCTGGTTATGTTTTTTTTTTCCCCATTCTGCAGGCTCTGGCGTCTGGGGAGGGCCTCAGATGCGCCCTGGAAGGGGAGAGGCCGCACTTCCGGGTCGGCGCGCGTCATTTTGGCGAATGCGCAGAGGGAGAAGGCAAGGTCACCTGGTGCCTTTTAGAAGGACTTCCGGTTCCGGGTCAGCGCGGCGGCGTTTTTGAATCCTGGAACCGTGTCCTAGCAAGCACGCTAATGCAAACGCTCCTATGGAGGAAGATATTGCCGACAAGGGGATAAGCCAAGGCACCATTGCACTCGCCACTTAAGCCACCTTTCTTTCTGAAGCCCTAAATTTAATCATTCAGACCTCCTCTGTTACCTTCTTGGTATTGAAAACATTTTACTGTATCAAAAGCAATCCCCTCTGTCAGCTGCAGAGCACAGGCGCCAGACAATGTTTAATGCCGGCAGCCAAGCCCAGGTGGAGAATGTGTACTGCCCCACACGTCCCCTTTCCGCTAGTACTGTCATCATTATACTCTTTCCCCTGACCTGACACCTTCACCCAAATATGTCCCCTTCCTCCCCTACCCTGAAACCTCCACACTACTTTACAGCTGGTAGGGGAGATTGGCTGGCCCCATGCTGTGTAGCCAGCTACAGTCATGCTGAAAAAAAAGACTGAGCCCAGCTATTCAATAGAGTGAGACTGTAATAGTAGCTGGAAGCCTGTGGTGTTGAGTGATAGCAGCTGGGGAGGAGTAATGTCATTCATAAAAACACAAGCCCACAACAACACACTCCGTCGGCTACTACACAAATCTGTATGCACAGAATAACAGCATATGAGCTCAATTGTTGAGAGTAGTGTAGTTGCTTCTGCCATGTGGTATTATGGCCCTGTGTTTTTATTAATGACAGCGCTCAGCTGCCATTATTCACAACAACATAAACTGACAGCTACTTATGCAGTCGCTCTCCTAAGAATAGTTGGCAGGTGGGCTGTCTTTACTTTCAGTAGACTGAAGGCACTTCAGGAACCACTCTAAATAGCTATTTGTCTCCTCACTAGCAGTGGGGATAGAGGGTGAGTTGTCCGACCACGCTGTCGAGACTTCAAGTTTGTGTTGTCAACAGCTTGACATCCCTTCCCCCACTTCTGTCTGACCAGTTGCTCACAAGGATATGCATTTATAATGAGCTCTGAGTGGCAATGAAACAGATCATAAAAATCTGCTGGCTGCAATGAAACAGTGATTTCTGTGATCAGGGCTGTGCCGCCGTTGTCAGGTTCAGAAGGAAAGAGAGGAGATGGGACAGTGGGATACAGATTACAGTACATAATACAATGATCTGTTGTCTGCCAGAAAACATGGTACAATGATTCTTGTGATCAGAGCTCCACTGCCTTGCTTTCCAACATAGAGAGGAGAGGGGTCTGTGAGGAAAATATTACAATACTGAATACAGTGAATTCTCAGTTGCCAGTGAGTACAGTGATTCCTGTGATCAAAGCTTCTCTAGTTTATCATTTAGAGGGAGAAAGAGGAGAGGGCCCGCGAGACATTACTGTACAATGGGACTACAATCAGAACAGGATCAAATGCTACACACACTTGGTCCTCTTGGTAACAATAATAAATTCTAATTGCTTTGGATGTTTTGAACGAGCTAGGCATAAGATTGATGTGCCATGTGTTAAATATGGATAGTATTCTGTACAATTGCAGTGCTGGAATGTTTTCAAGCTATCGGTCTTCCTCACTTGTGCCTAGTTTTACTGTGAATTTGTGAACACTTTCTCATGAGTGTGGATTCACAATGTGAGAGTTTTACTAGAATGTTTGGGGACCAAGATGTATTGATAGAGAGGCTCTTTCCACTGACTTTAAATTCTGAATATGCCCCCATGTAATATGGGTGCTGCTCCCATAGTACACTTCACCCATACTTCCCATTGTATTGGAAGTAAAATGTCATCCCTTGTCTGATTTGTTGAATTCTAAGACATGTTCTTTTAATCGTACAAGACATAGTCAAAGTGTGTTTTGATGCAATTCCTATGAAGTCTATTGAACCGAAAACGCACTGTTCTGTGTCCACCTAGGTGAGTATGTATTTGCACAGTTGCCAACAATTTAACCACTTAATCACCGCCCTATAGACAAAATACCTCTATAGGGCAGTTCCTGTACTCTAACAGGACGTCCATGGACGTCCTCCGTTAGTCAGGTGTGCGCTCCCGACCGGGCGCGCACACGCGATCACCGGTGCTCACCGGGTCCACGGGACCCGCAGCATCAGTGATTGCGGTAAGGAGCCAATGGCGGCGGCGGCTCCTTACCACGTGATCGCGCCGTCCAATGACGGCGCGATCACGTGTGTAAACAAATCTGACGTGCGTCAGATTCGCGCGCCCGAGCGGGCGCGCACACGCGGTCACGGCGCTCGGCGGGTCCACGGGACCCGCAGCGTCGGTGATCTCGGTAAGGAGCCAATGGCAGCGGCTCCTTACCACGTGTTCACGCCGTCCAATGACGGCGCGATCACAGATGTAAACAGTGTCTCCTCTCCTCACCATTGCAGCGTGAGAGAGACGCTGCAATGGAGGAGAGAGATCTGTGCCCCACCAGTGCCCAACACTGCCACATCAGTGCCGCCTGTGCCCATCAGTGCCACCTGTGCCCATCAGTGCCAATCAGTGCTCATCTTCCCCCCCCACCAGTGCTGCCTGTGCCCCACCAGTGCCACACCAGTTCCACCTGTACCACTGCAGTGCCGCCTGTTGGCTTGAAATGAGAGATGCTGTCAGTACTTCAGGTGTGATCAAATGGATCAATTTTCAGTAATTGGTACCATAGCTTGTAGACCCTATAACTTTCATCCAGACTAAATAATATGCAACATTTTTTTTTTTACCAAAAATATGTAGCAGTATACATTTTAGACCAAATTTATGAGGAAGAATTACTTTTTTACAAAATGTTATGATAGAAATGAAGAAAAATTCATATTTTTACAATTTTCGTTCTTTTTTCATAGCGAAAAAAATAAAAACCGCAGAGGTGATCAAATACCACCAAAAGAAAGCTCTATTTGTGGGAAAAAAAAGGACAACAAATTAATTTGGCTACAGTGTTGTATGACTGAGTTATTGTCATTCAAACTGTGAGAGCAACGAAAGCTGAAAATTGGTCTGGTTATTAAGGGGGTTTAAGTGCCCAGTGGTCAAGTGGTTAAAATAATTTAAAGGGACACATTTTTGTGTGCATCCAGCAAGCCATTGTCGGGGGAGAATGAACTTTAATTAGGAGCGGTGCATTCTTTTAAAATGGGAGTGGCTCTACAAGAGGCATATCGTTTTAAGCTATTGTGCAATTTTTGTACAAACAAACCACAGTAAACCTGCCACAGCATTGGGACTAGACCCATGCAGGGGTCAGTGCCAGCCGGCAATTGGGCTGCTTCCATCATTAGTAAATACAGCTGTAGCACGTCCACAAAAAAAAAAAAACAGACAAACAACCTAGTGCTGTATTTGCTCCTGCTCAATTAAAATGACTAGGGATTAAATCTTTGTCGAGAACCACAGGACAATAAAAGATATCCAATACATATGAGGTTACATTACAACAGATCACCCAATGTATCAAGATCACATCCGCCCGTATAGTGGCATTAAGTACATTCTCAATCAGTCTGCGGTTGCCGTGGAGGGCTCCGCTAGCCATTTGGCCCACACTCTATGATTCTTTTTGGGGCATCCTCTATTGTGGTAGGTTTCCTTATAGAGTGGTAGTATTTTATTGATGTGTTTTCCATAACAATATGGACGGCGGGACCCGTTTTTTCCAGCAGAGAGTGATAATTTTCCTTGCATAAAATATCAGGAGTCCTATCGGAGTTCTCTCTGCTATCCTGGGGGCTAATTCTTCTACTAAGCCTAGAAGGCATGTCTGCAGGGTCTGGACTATATCTATTCCCACCACTTCTTGTATTGCAGATAGTTTTTAATTGCTGGGCAGGACCAGAAGATGTGTATAAAGTCGCCCGGATCCCTAGTACACCTCCAACACTCAGAGGACAGGGAGGTTCTCATTTTGTGCAGTATATTCAGGGTAATATATGCCTGGTGTAGTATTTTGTATTGTACGAGACGGTCTCGAAGTGACACCAAGATTTTCAAGGGGAAGTCCCACATGTCCTCCCAGTCCACGGAGTCCAGTCCCGGGATGTCCTGCATCCATCGCTGACGGAGCTTTGACAAATCAGGAGACTCTAAGGAGATGTGCATAGAGGGCCGAGGTCGATTTCCTGGAGCATTCATATCTGACCCTCTCCAGATCGGATTGCGCCATTGGCAAATATTGGGTAAAATTTGGGCTTTAAACGCATGAGACAGTTGCATATAGCGAAATAGATGCGAGGGGGGCACATTGTTGTGGGATACTAGATGATTGAAGGAGTGCATAGCCATGTCGGTTGTTAGGTCAGAAAGCAGTTACATTTGGCCCATATTTTGGCGTCTGGTAATGAGTAAAGATGGGGTAAGGTAGGGTTGTTCCATAGGGGGGTGTGTGGGGAGACTGCATTTCGTGGGAACTTCTCAAGTCCCAGTCCCGCCCTCCAGGCCTTCAGAGTCGTGTGCATGGAGGTGGTCAAATCGTATGGGGCTTTGGGACCTCGAAGGGGTAAATGTGTTAGGAACTCCACAGAACGGACCACCGCTGCCTCCAGAACTGCCGCTGGGTTGGACGCGTCTGGCACTAGCCACCAAACTGCTGTGACCAGATGAGATGAGATGATGTCCGGAAACACCAAACCCCCCCCCCCTCCCCTGCAACACCGGAAGCATCAGTGTGGACAGTTTAAATCTATGGGGGTTTGGGCCCCAGAGGAAGGAGGAGAATTGTTGGTTCAATTTAATAAAAAAAAGCAAGGTATCCATTGTGGAGAATTACAGAACAGATAGGTAAATTTAGGTATGGTTGTCATTTTAATTAAGTTAATGCGGCCTAATAAAGGATAGAGGAAGGATCTCCCAGGCTTTTTGTTTGGCCTGGACCACCGGCTCTGGGTTAAGGGGGATAAAGCTGGATGCATCTCTCAAAATGCAAACCTCCAAGTACACCATTTCATCTACCCACTGCAGTTGGAGATTTGGTGGGGCTAGCCTTTTTGCCTGAGGGTCAATAGCTAGCAACTGGGATTTTGTCCAGTTCACTCATAATCCTGTTATGTTGGAGAACTCTAAGGGAGGAGTCCGCGTCGTTCAGAAAGAGTAGGTCATCCGCGTACAGAGCTACCTTCTCCTCCACCCACGCTATTTTAAGTCCTTTTATGTGGGGGTGAGACCCACAGTGCCTCCTCCACCGGCTCCATAGCTATAGCGGGCAGCCCTGCCTGTTACCCCTGGACAGCAGGAAAGGGGGGAGAAACATCGCCCCCCAGTCTGATGGCTGCCTTCGGGGATTTGTACATAGTTTGCAGCCAGGCAATAAAAACGGAAATCCCATCCTTTGCAAAGTTTCCCAGAGAAATGGATATCAAAGTAGGCAAGCTATTGTGCAATTTAATATTTTTATGTTTTTAATCCAATGGAATTTAATTTTAAACACTGTACATAAAGGAAGAGTTATGACAGACCCAACCAATAACAAGTAAAATTATTTATGTATTTGTTTCGATAGCTACCACTTTTAGCCTGTACAATCTATTTAAAGTGTGACATCACAACAGCTCTTGAAGAAAATGTGTTAAATACCAATTATACTGCAAACATATTTGGCATAAAACATAGTGAGTACTGAAACTGGTGTGGCTGCTTATGGGTTGAAGGTTGCAGGACCATAGGGGTGTGCCTGGGCACACCCTAATCGCCTAGCGCGCATTAGCACTATTGCTCTGTGTAGCAGTGGGGAGATGGGAAAGCTCTCCCTCTTACCACCTCTGCCATAAGATAAGGGCTTAAAGTGGATGTAAACCCACTCTCATCCTTTCTAAACTACTGCCATAGTGCGGATCTATAAGGATATAGATGCCTCCTGCATGAATCCTTACCTGTCAAATGTCTCCCCTCTGTTATAAGAACTGAAAAACTGCAGATTCTGTGGGTGGATCTGTTGTTTGGAGCTCTGTGGGTGGAGTCGTGATGTCCGTAGACTCAACGCCATCCTCTACACTCCCCTACACTAAATTCTACTATAATCACTAACATCCAGTCAAAATCTAAAAAAGTAACCACATGACTTCAGAAAAGGAGTGGGGGTGGGAATTAAAAAATAATGGCTGTCTCCAGGCTAGTGCGTGAGATATGTAAATAACCTGTCATTCACAGCAAGGGGGTAGAACGGACTAAGGTTTTTCTTGGTCCGTTTTATTTCACTAAACAAGAGGATTGCTCAGAGATGAATTAACTCTGTGTGGCAAGACTGGGCACAGATGATAGGAAATCTTATACTCTACATTGTGACATAAAAAATAAAATAAAACATGTAGCGCCCCCTTACTTTCAGTATGGGAACTACGCTAAAGTTAGTTAGAATGGGAGAGCTACGTTGCTCCCATTTGTGATTTATTTAAATTATGACCCCTGTCGGTCCAGAAAGGTCTCCTGGACCAATCTACATTCTAGGGATGTGGTATCATCCATGGCCAGCAGTTGGCGCCAGCGGGGTTTCTGGCAGAGCAAGTCTTTCCCAGCAGCCAATTAGAGGAGTTCTTCCCTCGCAGGGCATGCTGGGGAGGGGTATATCTGTTACAGGTGTCATGTGTTCTAAAATCTTCGCGGGGTCCCGGTGCTGGGTGCGGCATCCACCTTCAGGGTGTGCGCACCTAGGGGCCCCGCCGGCGCGGCCCACCTGGCCAAGCTTGCAGGCTTCATCGAGCCTCAACCGGAGGCGAAAGAGGACCCCAGTAATCCACTGGGTTCCAGGTTCCATTGAAACGGATCTCAGGCTGAGTGCCGCACTAATCGGGGATCTGGTGACCGGGGTGCTACAGGTACGAATTATTGTCTCCCGGTGACCGGGGCTGGAGCCCATTGGAAGGATTCGCCCTCCCTATTCATCCATTACAGACCATTGTTACTAAGGGCTTGATTGCCCATTCACATCCAGGCCTGACGCTGCAAGTTCATCCCTTTTACTCTCATCAACCTTTTCTCTCCTAACTGAAGTTGATGTTGGCTGTGTTGGCCTAGGAATAAAGCCTTAGAAAACTTTATTGAATGTCTGGACCTCCGCTCACTACTTTGTTCCTGCATCACACCCCTATACAACGATAGTGATGTAATGTGCCAAACCCAATAATCAACCAGCGGCTCCTCTGGGGGTAGCGCTAGGTTTACATCCACTTTAAGCACTCCTCTTACACTGTGCTGGCAGGGAAGTCAATGTGTCACCTATAATTTTATATATATATATATATATATATATATATATATATATATATATAAAAAATTGTGTGTGTGTGTGTGTATATGACAAATACACACACGCATGTGTGTTTCAGCTTTTGAGTGCACACCCTAATGCTATAGGCTGCACACACCTATGTGCAGGATGATGGATCAGTGAAGAGGGGATTGGGGGGTAATGGGGACATGAGGAGGGGCACCGGGCAGGGCTGCTCCTAGGTTTTGTAAAATATCCAGGGCACCTTTTGGGCACGCCTAGAAGAAGAATATAATAGCACGTCATGGTGAACAGTGGGTTTGGCCAAATTTAACCACTTGCGGACCGCTTCACAAACATATACATTGGCAGAATGGGTCCTGTGGGCAAAACAACGTACCTGTAAGTTGCTTTAAAAAGCCAACTGTGCGTGACCGTGCCTGTGGAACCCGGGGTAAAGTGGTTAAAGGGGTTGTAAATGTTTTTTGTTTTTTCATTTTCTAAATAGGTTCCTTTAAGCTAGTGCATTGTTCGTTCACTTACCTTTTCCTTAGATTTCCCTTCTAAATGTTTTTTTTCTTTGTCTGAATTTCCCACTTCCTGTTTCTCCTCGGTAAGCTTGCCCCCATCATCCGAACCGTTCTGTGTCCACAGCGTCTCCCTGCAGGGATGTCCCAAATAATCCCAAGGGAGGGGGGAGCACGCTGACTAGCCCCCAGCCAGAACAGCTCCGATAATGGCGGCGCCGCCGTTTGTTTGAATGTAGAAGCCGAGTGTGACGTCATAACATTGCGCCTGGCCCCCGAACGATCCGCCGCTATGATCATTCTTATGGTGTAGATAATCGCCGGATGAAAAAGATGGCATCATTCAGATATCCCCACTTAAAGTCAAGAATGTCATATGATGGCCGGCAGGTGGGAAGTGGTTAACATGGCTATGAACTGCTTAGCAGCCAGCAAGACGATGAGCACTTTGGCAAGAAGTATGCAATGTACAATATGTTTTGTTTTATACAGTATATACTGTAGTACAGAAGTCTGTAACACGCAGAGTGTAGGGAGTTAGAGGTATGTAATGTACATAGTGTTGCGATTAAGAGTACGCAACACACAGTCCAAGGTATACAGTAGTTGACCGCGATATTGTGTCAATCTCGCTCCCTTTCTCGGCGAGATTGACTACCTACGAGACCCGTTGCGGAAGGCAGTGCCCAGCCGGCTTGCCGCGATGGGAAAAAGCCATCATAGAAGCGACGGGGATCCGACTTGGATTCCCGCCAATTCTAGCCGCGGCGTTTGGTATGAATCATGAGGGGGAACTCCACGCCAAATTTGAAATAAAAAAACGGCATGGGTTCCCCCCCCAAGGGTTCCCAGGGGGGAAAAAACGGTGTGGGGGTTCCCCCACAATCCATACCAGACCTGTATCCAAGCACGCCGCCTGGCCGGTCAGGAAAGTAGTGGGGATGAGCGAGCACCCCCCCTCCTGAACCGTACCAGGCCGCATGCCCTCAACATGGGGGGGTTGGGTGCTCTAGGGCAGGGCCCCCCCACCCCAAAGTACACTGTCCCCATGTTGATAAGGACAGGGCCTCTTCCCGACAACCCTGTCCGTTGGTTGTCAGGGGCTGTGGGCGGGGGGCTTATCGGAATCTGGGAGCCCCCTTTAATAAGCAGGCTCCCTGGATACCGGCCCCCCAACCTAGGTGAATGAATATGGGGTCTTCTCTCTCCGGGGGGGGTCTTCTCCTCTCTCCGGGGGGGGTCTTCTCCTCTCTCCGGGGGGGGGTCTTCTCTCTCCAACCCCCCCATGTTGAGGGCATGTGGCCTGGTACGGCTGAGGAGGGGGGGTGCTCGCTCATCCCCACTTCTTTCCTGACCAGGCGGGCGGCGTGCTTGGACACGGGTCTGGTATGGATTGTGGGGGAACCCCCACACTGTTTTTTTGGAGTAGGGGGTTCTCCTTACAATCCATACCCTGGGGGGAACCCATGCCGTTTTTTTTATTTAAAATTTGGCGTGGAGTTCCCCCTCATGATTCATACCAAACGCCACGGCTAGAAATGGCGGGAATCCAAGTCGGATCCCCGTCGCTTCTATGACGCGCTCGCTGGAATGTGCTTTTCCTATTCCAGCGAGTGCGAGATGTCGGCACCATGTCGACAGGTACTGTAAATGTGCAAAAAAGCTTGAGTGAAGGGTCAGGAGTGTGTAAGGTACAGAGTGCAAGGGTCTGGAGAATGTGATGTACAGAGTGCAGGTGTCAGGGCCAGATTAACATAGGGGCTATTGGTGCTGCAGCTCCAGGCCCCTGCCTTAATCTATTATTATTATTATACAGGATTTATATAGCGCCAACAGTTTATGCAGTGCTTTACAATATAAAAGGGAGACAATACAGTTACAATACAATAAAATACAAGAGGACTAAGCGTAAGGTGACCAGATTTTTTAAATTAAATCTGGGGACATATTTCTTTTTTTTTTGACACAGTTAACTATTTTAGAAGCATATTTTCCTTACATGATATATGCAGTGTATGTGGTGTGTTTATGGAATGATTTATGATATATACGTTATTTCTCATATTTCGACCATGAGATAATTAAAATATACTTCTTAGAATTTTTGAGGATAGGACTATTAAATGTTAAAAAGATAAGATAGAGGAAAAAAAACTTGGAGGTAGGGATAGGTCCACAAAATTCTAATTGAATCCAGGCAGTGGTGGCTCCAGACAAATTTTTTGGTGAAAGTGAGGGTGCTAATGCGGTGCGCTACCGTACACCTGTGGTTATGGTCAAAAAGTGGGTGTGCCCAGCAGGTGGAGGTTTCCTCCTAATGGCGTCCTAGCCTCTGTATACCAATAGACAACCCTACACTTCCTTTATACAATTCTACAAATGGACTTATAAGTGCAATGGTAAAACCTATAAGTGAATATCTAGTTCAAATCAACCAATGTATTGCAATATAGTAGTGATGGTGTCACCCCCGCTGGAAAAATATTTTGAGAAATTGCAGAGCTTCAATGTGAAAATATTGGTGAAATCCCTTACATAAAATAAGAAGAGATTCAAATCAACCTGTGTATTAGAATATAGTAGTGATGGTGTCACCCTCTCTGCAAAAGGTAAGAAATATTGCTGAGCTGCAATGTGAAAATAGTGGCGAAACCCCCCCTATATATAATTATAATAAAATGTACAATTGATGTACATATTTTACATTTTATTATAAATATAAATGGGGGGGGGGGGGGGGGGTTCACCAGTATTTGCACATTGAAGCTCTGCAATTTCTCAAAATATTTTTGCAGAGGGGGCGGCACCATCACTACTATATTGCAATACATTGGTTGATTTGCACTAGATATTCATTTATAGGTGTTACTATCGCACTTATAAGTCCATTTGTACAATTTTATAGATGCAGTGTAGGGCAGTGCTGCATATTTTTGCTTTTTATTGATTTGTGTTAGATGAGGGAACCAGCTAAAAACATTCTCTTATTGAGTTTGACATATTTTTTGTTGTATGGTAGTTGTTTTACCTGATTTGTTATGTCCTCTGTATACTGGTAACCAGTGGCCCAGCATATTGGTGGTCAGTGTGCCCCTGTATGCTGGTGCTATGTGCAGGAGGATGCTACGTACAGAGTGCAGGGCTCAGGAGGATGCTACATACAGAGCTCAGGAGGATGCTACGTACAGAGTGCAGGGCTCAGGAGGATGCTACGTACAGAGTGCAGGGCTCAGGAATGCACCCTCACCCCTATCCTAAAAACGACCCCCTGGGTGCTAAGAAAAAAAAAGCTGCTGCTGGGTGCACAGGGGGATTAGGTCTGCTGGGGGGGGGGTTTGAGAGTTGAATCCTGGACAGGAAGAAGGATAATGGCTGATTCCACAGAGGGATTGGTTTTGGAGATCAACTCCCCCCAAACACACACACAGTCTAATGCTTATTAAATATCAATAAAAAAAATGTTTTAAAAATTATGGAAAAAAATTGAAATATCCTGAAATGATTAGGGCTGGGTTCACAGTGGTGTGATGTGGGTTACCCTGCGAATCATGTGCGGGTTCCCGCATCACACCTGAATCACAGACATCAGCGAACCACTGTGGGTGTCAATATAAAGCCAATGACTCCCCTATATTGGTTCGCAGGTTGCAGTGCGAACTGTAAAATGGTGCAGGAATCGGATTGCATTGGGTGTCAAACACCCATGCGATCCGATTCCAAAAAAGTCTTGCACCATTCTGGTGTAAATGTGATGGGATTTACAGTTGCACAGACATCGCATGTGATGTACATGGCAATGCGGTGCGGATCACATCAATGTCTGTGATTGCACAAGTGTGAACCTGAAGTTATGGATGCAATTGAACTAGTGCCCAGACTCCTATAATAATCCTATAATGACAGATCTAAACTATAGGTGATAGAAAATTACACATTAACCAGATGAGTCAGTAAAGGGTTAATTACTGGTGTCTGAGCCCTGTGATAGAGATTTGTAGAGGGGTGATGTTAGTGTAGAGGGGAGTAGACGTTACATTGGATGGGGGGATGGAAGATTTATAGCAGAATTGAGGGGGAATGAGATTAGGAGACAGGAGTGAGAAGCCACACTAGATAAGATGAGGATAAGACCTGAATGTAGGGGATAGTCTGTGATTGTGTCAGGGAGGCAGAGTGGGGGGGGGAGCAGAAGGGAATACACAGGCCGGGGCAGTGAGTTGGAGGAACAATTCACCATGAGACAGAGGAGAGTACAGGAGTGACTGCAAGTATCTCAAAAGGGGGAGGGGTAAGAAACTTAAGGAGGTTGATAGAAGATCATGCAGGAAGGAGAGCTGATATCACAGCACCGAGCCATGCAGGGAGAATGCCAGGAGATTGTGAATCGTCAGCTAATGGAGCAGAAAGGCAGAGGGAGAGACACTTGTCAGCAGCTGGGCTCCTTCACTTAATGTTCTTACCGCTCACTAAACGCCGGTATCTATGCTCCGGGTTGCTTGACAAAGGGGCAGAGCTCCGGATATCGGCCCTGCCCATCCCCGACATCAGATCTTCAATCCGACAGCTTCCTTACTTCTCTCTGCAGCCATACACCCCGGCTTGCTCCCCAATCACTCTCTGTACTGGATCCAGGATCACATTGCTGCATTTCCTGTTAGGCTATCAGCAACGGGTGTGGGAGCCACCCCTGAATCCGGGGACACACAGGCTCTGGGCACAGTGTTCTCAAAACGGGGACTGTCCCCGGAAAACGGGGACGTCTGGTCACCCTAACTAAGAGGGCCCTGCTCAGAAGAGCTTACAATCTAATAGGGTGGGGCAGGTGATGCAAAAGGTTGTAACTGGGGAATGAGCTGATGGAAGTGTTTAAAAGATTAGTTTGAGACGTGACATAATCTAGGCCCATGCTAGTGACTTATCAATATCTGTGTGCAGTCCTTAAGGAAGAGGAGCCCTCTGTGCACTGCATACATGGAGGAGACAAGCGTCAGTCAGTGCAGCTGAGTGCTGTTTCTGCCGATGCCTGCCTCCTATCACAGGATCTGTTACACTCGCACAAATTCTCAGTGTCTGAGAGTTGCAGGCAGCTATCTAGGGGAGGGGCGCTGATGTCATCCCAACTTGAAAATGACCTGGGGGGGGGGGGGTTTGTGTAATAATTGTGCTAAGACTGCTGCTCCCACCGTGTAATGTGCAGTGCTTTTTTACGCAGTGCCTACCATGTAATGTGCAGTGCTCACCATCTTGTGCTGTGCCATGCAGTGCCCACCATGTCATGTGATGTACAATGCAGTGACCCCCCCCATGTCATGTGCTGTACATTGCAATGCTCACGATGTAATGTGCAGTGCCCACTGTCATGCTGTGCCTTGGAGTACCCACTGTCATTTACAGTGCTCACATGTCGTGCGGTTCTGTGCCCACCATGTCGTGAGGTTCTGTGCCCACCATGTCTTGTGCTGTGCCATGCAGTGCCCACCATGGCATGTGCAGTGCCCACCATGTCATGTGCTGTGCCATGCAGTGTCTACCATGTAATGTGCAGTGTCCACCATGTTGTGCACTGCCATGCAGTGCCCACCATGTAATGTGCACCACCATGCAGTACCCACCATGTAATGTGCACTGCCATACAGTGCCCACCATGTCATGGCTGTGCCTTGCAGTGCCCACTATGTAATGTGCAGTGCCCACCATGTCATGCATTGTTGTGCCCACCATGTGCTGTGCCCATCATGTAATGTGCTGTGCCCACCATGTAATATGTGCCATGCTTGCCAATAATTGTGCTGTGCAGTGCCCACTGTCATGTTATGCCCACCATGTAATGTTATGTATCCACCATGTAATGTACTGTGCTTTGTGCCCCCCCCCATGTTACATACTCTCCTGCCCTGTGCCAACCATGTAATGTACTGTTCTATTACACCCCCCCCCCCCAAATGTAATGTACTATGCTGTGCCCCCCACAGACTCGCGCTTTTTTTTTTTTCCCTCTCTCTTTTCCCCTTTTTATTCTCACCCCCTCTCTCTTTCCTCCTCCCTCTCATCTCCTCCGTTTAGTTTTAACCAAAAAAGTTTTCGTTTTCATTTTATTTATTTTCATAAAAAGGCCCACCAAAATCCTTTGCACCAGGCTCATGATGCTTTTAATCCGGACCTGGCAAAAGTGTGTTAGGGCACAGTTATACAGTTTCATTTACTGTCTATTGAGAACTCAACCTGCAGGTGCTGCATACTTTGATCCCTGGGGCACAGACATCACAGGACCGATAACTCAAAAGTGTGACCAGTAGAGTTGACAGATATGCCATAAATAGAGTGATAGGACAGGAATAGAAAGTTTAAAGTGGATGTAAACCCAATTTGTTTATATTTTTTTTATGTCACAATGTAGAGTATAAGATTTCCTATCATCTGTGCCCAGTCTTGCCACACAGAGTTAATCCAGCTCTGATCAATCCTCTTTTATTGTTCAGTGAAAATTAACAGAGTTCCAGATAAAAACCTGTCTAAATAAAAAGTTCTTTCCTCTCTCCTTGCTTTGAGTGAGAGGTTATTTACATATCTAGCTTGGACATGTTTATCATATGTTATGTTTATCATTAAACGAGGAGATCCACAGTATAAAAAGTGAGAAATCCACCCCTCCCCCACATAACACATCCTGGTAATATACAATGAACTACGGATCACCTCATATTATGATAAACATTTCCAAGCTAGATATGTAAATAACCTGTTACTCAAAGCAAGGAGGGAGGAAATGACTTTTTATTTAGACATGTTTTTATCTGGAAGTCTGTTAATTTTCACTGAACAATAAGGCCCAGTGCACACGAGACGCTGGTAAACTCGAGTTCAGAGGCGTTTGGGCATTTTTTTCAACTGCCCCTGAACCCATTTAATGTTATCCTATGTGTCCATGCACACAATCACGTTTTTTGGCGGTTAAAAGCAGTTGGGTTTAGGGCCGTTTTTTCAAACGCAAAATTTTGGGTTCAGAAGCGTTTGCTTTTGCGTTTTAAACGCTAAATGCCGCTAAACGCGTCTAAACGCGGCACCCGCGTTTAGCCGCGTTTCCGTTTATAAGCGTTTTTAAAGGAACCCTTTTTTTAACATAATAAAATAGGGAAATATCATTAAAAAATGTTAAAAAAAATTTTTTTAAATCGTTTTAAATTATGTCTATCATTCAAATAATTCAAAGATGATATATATTCATTCAATAATTCAATACACCACCAGCACTGCACGTTCCAAAATTTTCCTTTTGAATTTAAACCTATATGTTGTACTTTCAACGTCTGTCCACCTGCATTTCCATTCAGCCCAACTAATCTAATCAGTGTCTAATTTGCATATGAATGCCTGGCATGCTGTCTAGCCAGCAGACAACCCCAAGACATGTGTTTTTCCTGACCTTTGTCCACAAGCCACCTCCCAAAATCTTCATTTTTGGTTAGAAGTTGAAGAGGTGACATCTCCGAAAATGACTTCTGAAGTTACTTCAGTACAACTTATAGAGGCAGTCCAGGTTTGTCCCCAAATATGGGACAAGTCCCATGAACTATATTCAGACAGGACAGCCAAGCAAAGGACTTGGCAAGAAATTGGAAAATAATTGACATCCAACTGGAACCAGTTGAACCCATATCACCACGAAAAAAGAGGTAAGATTAATACAGCTTTGGGCTTGGTTGGGATGTAAACAAAACTAAAAATTCGAAATTTTTAAAAATTCGAATTTTTAAGATTTCGAATTTTTAAGATTTCGAATTTTTGAGATTTCGAATTTTTAAGATTTCGAATTTTTAAGATTTCGAATTTTTAAGATTTCGAATTTTTAAGATTTCGAATTTTCAAAATTTCGAATTTTCAAAATTTCGAATTTTCAAAATTTCGAATTTTCAAAATTTCGAATTTTTCAAAATTCGAATTTTCAAAATTTCGCATTTTTCAAAATTTCGCATTTTTCAAAATTTCGCATTTTTCAAAATTTCGCATTTTTCAAAATTTCGCATTTTTCTAAATTTCGCATTTTTCTAAATTTCGCATTTTTCTAAATTTCGCATTTTTCTAAATTTCGCATTTTTCTAAATTTCGCATTTTTCTAAATTTCGCATTTTTCTAAATTTCGCATTTTGAAAATTCGAAATTTTGAAAATTCGAAATTTTGAAATTTGGAATGTAAAATACCCAACTGAAAATCTCTGTGCCATCAATGGATGGGTCCAATAGCGACAACGAGCTCTGCGAACGTGTTGTCCACATAGTTTGCGACGGCGTTGAAGCCTCATCAAGAGCAAAGTAAGGACAATTTCTTGGCATATATTCATTATGGGATCAATTTCACAATGGAGAATAATGAATGTATGCAAGTGCTCTCTCTGCTGCTCTCTCTGTTGAAAATTGCAGAAATGGTTAAATATATAAGCTTTGGGAGGGTCTACAATTCGGTGGTTCTGAACGCTGATAGCCGCAATCGCGGCAAAACGCAGCGAAATTCGCGGCAAAACGCCGCAAAATTCGCGGCAAAAACGGGCGTTTTGAACGCCGGTTTTTGCGTTTGAAAACTTGCGTTTAGAAGTGTTTGCTTTTGCTTCTCGGAGGATTGATCAGAGCTGGATTAAATACACATTTTGGTTTACATTCACTTTAAAAGCCAACTCGGGTAAATAAATTATCTCCTGCAGTAGTGGGGCTGTGCCCACACTGCAAGGGTTAATTGCTTATTTTGTCTAGACTAGAGGCAAAATCATTTTACATACCTCATCCTCTGTTCCCCTGGCTGGACACACTCTCCCACACTCTGGCGGTGGACTGTCATTCAGTGTCCTCATTTCCAGTGCAGGGCTATGGACCCTACTGGGACCGGCCTGGTTGCAGGGAGAAGAGCAGGATTGGGTAAGTCTTTTTATTGCTTCCCTAGACATAAATGAGCAATTAACCCTTGCAGCCCCACTGCTAGGTATAATAATTAGAATTTCCTGGAGTTGGGATTTAAAAATTTGACTTTGCACTATTTTAATGGGCAACAGCTTAACTTATACCCTATTTTTTTCCACATATGCCCCATGATCAGCACTTAAATAATTAAGTACCCTACGTAAATATAGAGAAACGTGTTAATCCCCGCTAGTAGTAACATGACATGTTATTAACAAGACTTGTTTATGTGACGCCAATGACTGAAAGCACAGCTCTGTTTTTGGATGCCATGGAGAACTCGCCAGTATCGGCCAAATATGTGTTTGTTGTCTGTGAATGGCATATGACATGATCACATACTGCAAGTAAATAAAATTGCCAGGGGCCACACTGAATTCAATAGTAAAGCATGGTAAGAACTGAACAAAAACCACCAGTCAATGTCTGCTGACTTACCCTCAATACTGTACAAAAATCCAGGCTGTCAGGGGCCCAGAAGGATAGTTACTACTTTGTCACATGCTGCAAACAGCTGGTGGTGTCAGTGTTTTGTGCTCTGAAACCAGCACCTCTCTGGGAAAGATGCCCCACTCCATGCCCTCCTCCACTCTCCAGCTGTACAACGTGCACAAATGACACTATTCATCAAAGAGAGATCTAGGTCAGTGGCATGTACAAACTCATAGCACTGTGCCAAGAATACTGAGCTGGCACATGCAGTATGCAACATCTTAGCCATCCCCTGATTCCAGGACATATTTGCCAACTGTCCTAGCTTTACTGGGACAGTCACACTTTTGAGAAAGTTGTCCTGCTACCACTGTGTGTGAAATCCCACACTTCTCTTTTAAGAACATATAAACTTAAAGTATTGTAAGGCTTCTTTTTTTTAAATAACAAACATGGCATACTTACCTCAATTGTGTAGTTGTACAGAGTTGCCCTGATTCTCGACTTCTTGGCAGCGCTGGTAGCTCCTCCCCCGTATAACCCCCTAGGAGAAGCGCTCTTCTGGGGGGTTACCTTGCGGGCACGTTTCTGAGTCTAGCATTTGTGTTCATAGATGCAGATAGCCGGACTCTGCCCCGGTGCCCGCATCATTGGATTTGATTGGCAGGAGCAAATGGCTGCGCTTTTAGCGGCTGTTAGCAAATGGGGAACTAGGTTTTTCTGGTATTGTGCATCTGGTATTATAATCCTCTGGTGAAGACATCCCCAAGGGTCGTCTGGGATCTCTATGTCCGTTATTTCGGTAGTTAACTCTCTAATCCTTCTCCAATACCCTTTTATTTTTGGGCACGACCACCAAATATGAGCCATATCTCCGATCTGTCCACATCCTCGCCAGCAAAATTCTGATGCTTCTGTATTGCATTTGTCTGGGGTGATATACCACCTCGTCAGGCATTTATAATTTAATTTGGTTATTTTACCATTTGCTGACGAGGTATGCACTCTTCTCCATATTTGTTTTATATCTGAGTTGCTTAGGGGGGGACTCAATTCTTCCTCCCATTTTTTAATATATAGTGGCATGTCCAATTGCTCTACTTCTATTAAGCTTTTATATATATTTGAAGTTACTCCTTTCCCTTCTTTCGCTTCACTGATTTTCTCAAAGGGGAGAAGGTTTTCCGCAGATCTACACGGCTGGGGGAGGGTTTAGAAAAAAAAATTTAACTGGCCATTCGTTTATCTCTATTACTTCCCCTCTGCCTTTTAATTCCTCTTAGGTACTTAACTTATCTCGCGTCATGACATCTCTTAGCTGGGCATTTTATTTTTTATCCAGTTCCCAGAAATCTTCACTACTCCCGGTGCAAAATATTTTGAATCTTTCAGTGGCATTAGTGGCGAGTTGAACTCCCATTTTTCTCTTTTGTGCACTTTATCCCAAATTTTAATTGCTTGCCGTGTTATGCTATGTGTTTGTCTGCTTAGCTCTCTATATTTTTCTGGAATCCAGATAATTCGCCCTAATGAGACATTACTTATCTGGTATTCCATGCTTACTAACCTTTTTTCCTTTGTGTCCCTTGTCCAATCTATCACTCTAGTGAGAATTACTGCTTCGTAGTAATTTCTTATGTCTGGTGCTCCCCATCCCCCATGTCTTATTTTTTTTTTTAATGTTGTCCAGCTAATGCAAGCTTTTTTTCCTTGCCACACAAATTTTAAGAACATTGTTTGTAAAGTTTTAAAGTACTTTTGAGGTAAAGCAATTGGTAACATCTGTATTTTATAAATAATTTTAGGCAAGATTACCATTTTAAGTATATTCATTCTCCCTCCCCAAGAGATTTGACCTGCCGTTAGTCTGCTAAGTTCTATTTTGATGTCTTCTAACAAAGGTATGAAATTTACTTTATACACCCTCTCGTTTGAGATTGCAATTTTTACCCCTAGATATTTTATTTCCTTTTTCCCCCACACAAATGGAAACTCCTTTTGATAAATACTTTGGTCTTTCTTCATTATATTAGTACTCAGAGTTTCAGATTTAGCTGGATTCATTTTAAAATTGGACAGCTCTCTATATTGTTTCATTGATTTTAATAAGTTTGGTAACGTTATTCTCTGCCGTGTTAAGTAGAACAGGATGTCGTCCGCATAGACCGCCAGTTTGTGTTCATCCTGTCCTACTTCTATTCCGCTTATGTCTGGATTTTTCCTTATTGCTCTTAACCACTTAAGGACCGCCGCATGTACATTTACGTCAGCAGAATGGCACCGACATGCACATCAACGTATATATACGTTGGTGCCTTGGGGGGGATCGAGGGTCCGATCGGACCCCCCCCCCCCGTACATGCGGCGGTCCGCGCGGCTGCAGGAGCGATCCGACAAGAGGGGGCGGCTATTCGTTTTTGTCCGCCCCCTCCGGATCGCTCCCAGCCAATGCGCGCGCTCCCCCTGCAGTGCACTTCCTCCTCCTGTGTAAACACAGGAAGGAGGAAGCGACGTGATCTCTCCCTCTGCGGTTTTTTTCAACCACCGCTGAAGAGAGATCACAACACAAGTAAGTCTGCACAACACTACACTGCACCTACACTACACAAAAAACACATTTAACCCCCGCGATCGCCCCCTCCCCTCCCCCTGTATGATTACTGTATTTAGTGTCAGTGTGACAGGCAGTGTAAAAGTCAGTTAGTGTTAGGTTCAGGGTAGCCCTGTACCCCCCCCCCCAATAAAGTTTTAACCCCTTGATCACTGCCCTAGTTAACCCTTTCACTCCCTATTGCCAGCGTCACTAAGCGATCATTTTTCTGATCGCTGTATTAGTGTCGCTGTTCCCGCTAGGTAGCTAAAAAAAAATTTTTGCGATTTTTTTTTTTTTTTTTTTTTTTTTTTTTTTTTTTTTTTTTTTACTAAAGACATGTGGCTAAATAAATTTTGGCCTAAATGTTTGACTAAAATTTAGTTTATTGATTTTTCTTATAACAAAAGTAAAAAATATTGATATTTTTCAAAAATGTTGCTCTATTTTTGTATATAGCGCAAAAAATAAAAGTCGCAGAGGGAATCAAATACCACCAAAAGAAATCTTGTGGGAAGAAAAGGACGCAAATTTTGTTTGGGAGCCACGTCGCACGACCGCGCAATTGTCTGTTAAAGCGACGCAGTGCCGAATCGCAAAAACCCCTTTGGTCATTTGGCAGCATATTGGTCCGGGTCTTAAGTGGTTAATAAAGGCTCTAATGTTAGAACACACAGTAAGGGAGACAAAGGGCAACCCTGTCTTGTTCCGTTAGAGAGTTCAAATGCTCCAGAGAGGGTCCCGTTAATTTTTACTCTTGCTCTAGGTTTGTTATACAGTATCTTTATCCAGTTTAGCATTTTTGGTCCTAGTCCAATTGTTTCTAATGTCTTGTTCAGGAAACCCCAGTCTACTCTATCAAATGCTTTTTCAGCATCTACTGACAGGAGTAGACCTGGGGTTCCACTCTCCCTAATTTTCTGAATGGCTAATAACGTTCTGATTCAGATGCCATTATCTCTCCCCTCCCGTCCTGTCACAAGCGCAGCCAGTTAGTATAAGTCTTGTGACTATCTACCTGATATGAAATATCTGACATGTATTTAATAATGTAATAAATATATCATGTAATGTATATCTGATTTATGGTTTTATTCCCCTTGACATGGCGCTCCCTCATTTAAAGTCCCATTCACCCTTCTTTTCCATATACCAAATTAGGGATGGAGGCCGCCATGCGTTTTATTTTATTTTGTGTGACAGATCACATCCATTAATTGAATACAGTTTTTCATAATATTTTTTGAATCTCTCCACTGGTTTTATAAACGAATTCTCCCTGGTTCGTTTGTGAAAAAATCTTGGTGAAATATCACAGTTCAACAGGGAAATCGGCCTGTAACTCGAGCATTTTCGAAAAGTACTATCCTTTCCCTCTTTCAAAATGAGGGTAATAGTAGCTTCGAATTTTCAAAAATTGCTTCTTTGCGCATGTCCCATTTAAATCGCCTAACCCATTCATGTCGAACGAAAACATTTTTCATCGAATTTTCGAAAGTTCGAATTTTTCTAATTTCGAAATTTTGAAAAATCAAGTCTGTATCAGAGTCAAAAAATACTTATTGGAAAATTCGAATTTTGAAATGTCGAATTTTTCAATATTTCGAATTTTCGAAAATTCGAATTTTTCAATATTTCGAATTTTCGAAAATTCGAATTTTTCAAATTTCGAATTTTTTAAATTTCGAATTTTTCTAAATTTCGAATTTTTCATCTCGGGCCTCGGTTTTCAAAATTCGAAGTTTTCAAAATTACAAAATTCGAAGTTTTCAAAATTCGGTTTTCAAAATTCGAAGCGTTTCAAAATTCGAAGTTTTCAAAATTCGAAGTTTTCAAAATTCGAAGTTTTCAAAATTCGAATTTCGAATTTTTAAAAATTCGAAGTTTTCAAAATTCGAAGTTTTCAAAATTCGAAGTTTTCAAAATTCGAAGTTTTCAAAATTCGAAGTTTTCAAAATTCGAAGTTTTCAAAATTCGAAGTTTTCAAAATTCGAAGTTTTCAAAATTCGAAGTTTTCAAAATTCGAAGTTTTCAAAATTCGAAGTTTTCAAAATTCGAAGTTTTCAAAATTCGAAGTTTTCAAAATTCGAAGTTTTCAAAATTCGAAGTTTTCAAAATTCGAAGTTTTCAAAATTCTTTCAGATAATCGAAGTTTTCAAAATTCGAAGTTTTCAAAATTCGAAGTTTTCAAAATTCGAAGTTTTCAAAATTCGAAGTTTTCAAAATTCGAAGTTTTCAAAATTCGAAGTTTTTTCGAAGTTTTCAAAATTCTCAAAATTCGAAGTTTTCAAAATTCGAAGTTTTCAAAATTCGAAGTTTTATTCGAAGTTTTCAAAATTCGAATAATTCGAAGTTTTTTCGAAGTTTTCAAAATTCTCAAAATTCGAAGTTTTCAAAATTCGAAGTTTTCAAAATTCGAAGTTTTCAAAATTCGGATTTTCAAAATTTCGAATTTAGAAAAAATCGAATTTTCGAATATTCGAATTTTTGAAAATTCGAATTTTTGAAAATTCGAAATGTTAAAAACTAGAATTTTCAAAATTCGAATTTTTCAAAATTCGAATTTTTAAAAATTCGAAATTTAGAAAAATTCGAAATTTCAAAATTCGAAATTTCAAAATTCGAATTTTCCAATAAGTATTTTTTGACTCTGATACAGACTTGATTTTTCAAAATTTCGAATTTAGAAAAATTCGAACTTTCGAAAATTCGAATTTTGTAAAAATCTCTGTGCCATCAACGGATGGGTCCAATAGCGACGACGAGCTCTGCGAACGGGTCGTCCACGTAGTTTGCGACGGCGTTGAAGCCTCATCAAGTGCAAAGTAAGAACAATTTCTTGGCATATATTCATTATGAGATCCATTTCACAAAGGAGAATAATGAATGTATGCAAGTGCTCTCTCTGCTGCTGCTGCTCTCTCTGTTGAAAATTGCAGAAATGGTTAAATATATAAGCTTTGGGAGGGTCTACAATTCAGTGGTTCTGAACGCTGATAGCCGCAATCGCGGTAAAACGCCGCGAAATTCGCGGCAAAAACGGGCGTTTTGAACGCCGGTTTTTCTCTTAACTCCTCTCTCTTAATATTTAATTATAATAAAATGTCTTTGTTTCCATCTAGTTTATGTTGTTGTTCTAAATTAAATATTTCTTTAGTAAGCTTTATTCTACTCTCCTTATTTCTCCTTTTTATTTCCGCACCCGCCTTAATTAGTAGTCCACGCACAAAGGCCTTATGGGTCTCCCATACTATAGCCTCCGAAACATCTTCTGTTAAATTTTTCTCAAAAACTCCTCTAGTTCTATTTTTATTCCGGTTTCTATATCTTTATCCTGGAGGAGTTCTTCATTCAACCTCCACTTCATGTGATTATCTAGTTTCCTACCCTATTTTAATTCGTAATGAGACTGGCGCATGGTCTGAGAAGATTGTTATTCCTATGCTAGAATTACTTACATTTTCTAAAAACCTATGCTCTGTCAAAAAAAAAACAACAATCCTCGAGTAGGTCTCGTGCACAGGGCAGCAGAATGTGTAGTCTTGCTGTTTCTTACGTTGTATCCTCCAGACATCTACTAGTTGGAGTTGAAGTTTTTTCTTCAGTTTGTTCCTCCAAGTCATTCCAGTCCCCCATGCCCGAGACGTACTATCTAACTCTGGGTCCACGTGAAAATTAAAATCACCCGCTATAATCGCTATTCCCTGTTTAAACTCTGTCAGCGTTCTCATTAGAAAGCGAATAGGGTTTTTGTTTGGACAATATATATTAGCCAAAGAGATCTCAGCCCCATTCAGTTTTCCTCGCAGAAATAAGAATCTCCCCTCGGGGTCTACCCTCCTCTCATCTCCTATAAACCTAGTCTCTTTAGAGAAACCGATAGCAACCCCTTTCGCTCGGCTAATTGGGGAGTCTCCAAAGTACCATAAAGGGTAGAGCTGGGTCATATTTTTGCGATTTGCATCTGCAGTGAGATGCGTTTCCTGCAACATAATCACGTCCCCCTTCATGGTACTCAGTTCCCTCATTATATTAGCGCACTTGATGGGTGCATTTAGGCCCCTGACATTATAAGACACTATATTTATCTCTGATATTTTTTCCTGCAGACTCTTCTTAACATTTCACGGTATTCTAAAGGTCCCCCCTACCCAGCTAAGATTCCCTTCCCCACTCTGTCTTCCCCTCCCACATCCTTCCCCCCTCGCCCTCCCCCATTCCTTTGGAGGAAATACTGCCCTCTCTGGGGCCCTTGGCTGTGGCCCTCCTTTCTACTACCCGGCCCCCGGCTCCTCCTCCTCGAGGTTGGACTCTGAGGCAAGTAGAGCACATGCGACCCACCCGTACCCTTCCCCTGCCACCCCGTCCATCCGCCCCGCTCCCCCATATGAACACCTCTACCTATGTGTCGTTGTAGAAGAGGTTGAAATTTATTTTATTTTTTTCCCTTCCTCTTTCTTCCTCTTAACTTTATCTATCTCTCTCCCTTCCCTTCAGATCCCTTCTGTTCCTCCCTATATTTTCTTTCTGCCCGGTAGCTTCTTCCATACAGGTTGCCATGCCTGCGCTTCCTCTGGGCTATCTGAATGGTCCTGCTTCTCCCACCATCCTGGGATCTCAATTATATCTATGTTCAATCTCCTGCAAAAGTTTGGGGTCTCCTCTGGGAACCTGAGTGTTGCTGAACGACCCTCTTTACGGCCTGTCAAGCAAGCAGGGAAGCCCCATGTATACTGGATGTTATGTGATCTAAGTAGCTCCAATAATGGCTTCAGTATTCTTCTCTGAGATAACGTTTCTCCTGATAGATCTGGGAAAATCTGCAGGCTGGTCTCTCGATATTTGGTCGGTTGGTTAGATTTCATATAACTCTTTATTTGCTCCTTGTCTTGGTAGTTGTGAAATCTAGCTATCACATCTCTTGGAACCTCTGTTCTCATTTCTGGAGGCTTTCTCATCCTGTGAATCCTTTCGAACTTAATTTTCTTTAATGTGTCTTTTGTTCCCAGCATGTGACCAAATATCTCATCCATTTGTTCTTCTAAATTATCTTCTCCTTATTGTTCCGGTAGGCCTCTAATCCTAATGTTTTTTCTCCTATTCCCATTTTCCTGGTCCTCTACTTTGTACATCATGTATCTCTGTTCTTTGCATAATTCCTCCACTTGTTTCTTCAGCCCTTTTATTTCTGCGCCCTGACTGTCCATCCTTTCTTCCACTTCCTCTACTCTCTTTAATATATGTTTCATGTCCTCCCGTAAAGTATTTATTTCTCCTTTTATGGAGGACTCTAGTCTTGGTTCCATGCTTGCTAGCATTTCTGCCATCTCATTTTTGGTTACTTGCTGCTTTTTTTGTCTGGTTTCCATCTCCCCGTCGTCCTCCAATTCCTCTCTCATCAGACTGGCAGATTCTGTGTTTGTATTGGAACTTGTTTTATTACTCGGACTGGCTTTTCCCCCTACCTGTAGTATATATTTTATTATAGCACCAGGGCTGGCGCTAGTTCTGGGGGTATTTGCTGCTGCTCCTCTCCCAGATCTCCCCCTCATCTTTATACCCTCACGGGAAGTATCCTTAATATATGCCTCTCCAGAGGAAGAGGGCGAGAGGAGCCAATAGCTATACAAGCCGTATGTGTAGTATCAGGCCTCACTTGGGTTAGTTTATTCTTACAATTAAGGCCGGTCAATCACGGGTCATAATTATCCCCTGTAGGAAGTATTTACTACCAGAAAATCCATGAGCAATAAGTTTATATCTCCTCCGATTAATAAATGCTGTATTGACCACCCAGGCCGTGGAGCCTCTGCTTCTTTCTGTGCCTCAATATCTTAGGGTACTGAAGATCTCAGCGATTCATAATATATTGTAATATATATGATGATACGCGCAGTTTAGGTGCCTATAGATGTTAATTTATACCGGATAAATACCATTGAGTCTAGAAAGTCCCGGGGCTAAAGGTTTCAAAACCATGGTAAAAGTTAGAAGTTAATAGTGAGCAATATTTGTTTTCTACGGAGACTTCGTATAGCAGAATGGCGATGTGGCAATATAGGTGAGAATGTAGAACGTCTAGGCTGGTCATATGCTCGTTTAGATAAAGAATTTCAGTGAGTTGTAACATATATGAAAATCTGGAGATTCCCACCATTAAACTGTCCCTAAATATTGATATATCCCAGATAAATATAAATGAGTCTAGGAGATCCAGCGGATAGAGATATTAATACCCTGGGAGAAATTATTAGTAAACATTATTTGTATTCTCAGGAAGCTTTGTATAGCAGTATGGCGATGTGGCAATGTATGTGATAATATAGATAGTATAGATCATATAATCTAGTCAATCTTGATCTTACAGTCTAGAGTAGTATTAGGAATACCGGGGGGGTATAATAATAACTGATTGTGCCATCCACATAGAGCTATTTGTCAGATATAATACCTTTCCAGTCCAGCACATCCCTGGCATCCCATGGGTTTCAGCTTCTTATCTTTTGATACAGTTTGGCAGTCTGGCAGCCTGGCAATCTCTCCTCAACATATCCACTTAGCCGTTAAACATTATGTCACTACTTATATCACTGCTTATCACAGCATTACTTACTGCAATGTGATCTTCCTTGGCTTCTTGTTCAGGAGAGGTAATGCAGAGTGATCTTACTAGCTTAGTCCTGCCGGTGCCTACCATCCAACCTCCAACATAGGCTTACCTTACCCACTACGTGGTTCCTGCACCTCCAACCTTCTCCTGCTCTCTCCAGCTCCAGCTCCCTCCAGCGTGTGGCGTATGGCCAGCCCCAACAAGCAGGCGCTCCATGACAAGTAGTGGCAGGCAATAAACTATACACCAGGGCTGTCAGCGTCGGCCACCCTGCGGATCACCTGTGAGCCCCACGAGCACAAGCGCGAGCACCCCCAGCAGCACACCCAGCACCGCACCGCCAACACAGAGAATAGCAGCGAACGCCAAGTCCAGATCCCGCGTCTCCCAGAGTCGGACCCCCCCCCCCCGGAGCAGAAGCACAGCACCGCCCAGCAAGACCAGCTGGACGGGCGACAGGTGGGCAACAGGCAGCAGCAGGCGACGGTACGGTGCAGTGATTGAGCGGTAAGCAACAGAAACACATAGGATCAGGGAGCGGGGAGCAGGGGGTGGGCAATGGTAGACAAGGGTATGAGAAGAGATGAGAAGGGGGGGCAAGAAGCATAGACCGCAGAGTTAGTCCCACTTGCTTGTTACTTGCTTGTTACATTAGCCGCCAGCGTTCAGCGCTCCGCGCCATTCAGCGCCATCAGTGTTGCCATATTGTGGGAGCCCTGCGGATTGGACGGCCAGGGCAGGTCAGATGAAGGCCGACGGCACTAGATCTCCATAACGTCGGAGAGTGGATGGTCCGCACTCAGCAGCGGCAGCTGCTCTCTCACCAGGCCCCTCCCTCCTCTCTCGGCAGGACTTGGTATTAAAGGGGTGTTCCACCCACAAAAATGACCTTTTCTTAACCCACTCCTCACCCCCATACATGCCACATTTGGCATGTAATTTTTTTGGGGGGGGAGTGGGGGCTTCAGTAGGAGTGGGACTTCCTGTCCCACTTCCTGCTTCCGCCGAGGGGCTGGTTAGGCGATTAAGCTTAATCGCCTACACCAGCCCCCTCCCTGTAGGCGATCACATGGGACACTGACAGGTCCCATGCGATCGCCTCTCCAATCAGCGGCGAGCCGCGCCGCGCACGCATGCGCAGTACGGCTCGCGCTGCGCAGTGGGTGCCCGGCCTGAAGCCGAAGGCTGTCACGGCTGGGTGCCCCAGTGGAGATGGAGGCCCGGCTGGGGAGGGGGGGAGAAGAGCGGAGCCCCGGTCGGCGCGTCGCTGGAACGCAGGACCAGGTAAGTGAGTGTTTATTAAAAGCCAGCAGCTACACTTTTTGTAGCTGCTGACTTTTAATAAACAAAATTTTGGCTGGAACACCCCTTTAAAGAGGCTGCTGAGAAAACAGGAGATTCTCCTGCATGTAATCCGCTCGTCGCGCCCCCTCCCTGTCCCCTTCGAGGCTGCAAATGGGCATGGATCAAGCTGCATTCATTGCAATGGGGAGGCTGCATTCATGGCAGTGGGGAGGCTGCATTCATGGCAGTGGGGAGGCTGCATTCATGGCAGTGGGGAGGCTGCATTCATGGCAGTGGGGAGGCTGCATTCATGGCAGTGGGGAGGCTGCATTCATGGGCACTAACCCTTATTTTGCTTCACAGTTCTCCTATTAAAAAAAAATTGCCCTGAAACTTCCCTCTTAACCACTTAAGACCCGGACCAAAATGTAGGACCTTGCCCCTTTTTGCGATTCGGCACTGCGTCGTTTTAACTGACAATTGCGCGGTCGTGCGACGTGGCTCCCAAACAAAATTGGCGTCCTTTTTTCCCCACAAATAGAGCTTTCTTTTGGTGGTATTTGATCACCTCTGCGGTTTTTATTTTTTGCGCTATAAACAAAAATAGAGCGACAATTTTAAAAAAATGCAATATTTTTTACTTTTTGCTATAATAAATATCCCCCAAAAATATATAAAAAAACATTTTTTTTCCTCTGTTTATGCCGATACGTATTCTTCTACATCGCAATAAGCGTTTATCGGTTGGTTTTCGCAAAATTTATAGCGTTTACAAAATAAGGGATAGTTTTATTGCATTTTTAAAATTTTTTTTTTTTTTACTACTAATAGCGGCGATCAGCGATTTTTTTTGTGACTGCGACAATATGGCGGACACTTCGGACAATTTTGACACATTTTTGGGACAATTGTCATTTTCACAGCAAAAAATGCATTTAAATTGGATCACACCCATTCTCCTGCTCTCCAGGATTGAGTCTGAAAGAGTGACTCCTCCCTAGGGCTTGAACTGACTCCAGCAGTAATCGGCGTGCGTCCTAAGAGTAGGACGTACGGCTCCTGGAGCCAGATAGGCAGGGTTTTCCTCCCCCAGCATCAGCCTCCACTGTCAGATCCGCTCTGACCTCGAGCCGCCCCTGGAGCCGCCCCTGGATCCCCTGGTTCTCTCTCCCTCTGGAGCCCCCACCTGCCAGAAACCAGACAGGCAGATGGTGACAGACACTGCTAGGCAAGCCTGCACTATCCCTCCATTCCTCCAGCAATCCACCGCTTGGCTTCCCCCTGCTTCACCTGACCCCCCTGGCTTCCCTCCGTTCACCCTTCTCCAGCAGGTAAGCCTTTCACTGAGGCTGCAGGCGGCTGTCCTTTTTAGGACAGCAGCTGCTGCCACTTAAAGCCCCTGCTATCCCCCTATCCACATCTCCTCTCCTATACCCCCACACTACCCATCCGCCACCTTCCCTGCAATCCTTGGCAATTTTCAGCCATTTCTGGCATTTCTGGCTTCCAGGCCGGCGTTTTTCGATACATCCGCGCCGGCCTGGAAGCAATTGCGGCAGCCGCAATTTAGGAAAGGCCGCGGCTTCACCCGCGGCCTAGTGGCGCGCCGCTTCTCACCCCCTCCAACCGCCACCAAAGTCCGAAAACGGACTTGAACCCCACCCCATACCCCCAGGAAAGTTACCTCACACCCCGGTCTATTAATCCTGGCCCCAAATAGTAGCACCGATCCACCCAATCTGGAAGCCTTACCAGTCTGGATCCTGCTACCGATCGGCAGGCCATTTTACTACACCCAGCCCCAAATCTCAACACCATTACAACTTGATCCAGGGTTCGCCCGATCGCCTGTCAAGGGGTCAGGAAGGAATTTTTTTCCCTGTCATTTGCAGATTGGCGTAGCACGGTCAGGTTTTTTTTGCCTTCCTCTGGACCAAGTCAGGATTAAGGATTCAATCAATCCTTGACAATCCCTCCCCCCCCCCCCTCCCGGTGTTTGGCGACCATGGTCAATCTGCAATACACGGCAGAGGCCATGTGGGGTTTGAGGCGATTTGCCTCAATACTACCTGCCTGCACCAAAAAAGCCCTCCAAACTGAGAGCCTATTGAGGATCGATCGACGATCAATTATCAAAGGTCTCTGCCGCTTGCCCCAACCTAAGCACATATCATGTGCTTTGATCAACACCAGATCGGCTGTAAAACACTGAGTAGAAATCCATGATTTCATTCTACAGCACGATTTAGACTGCCTCTTTATCACAGAGAGCTGGCTTACAGCCGATTGTAACACCATTCTAGGAGAATTGGTGCCAGAAAACTACCGTATTATAACGGAAAACAGAATAGGGCAAAGAGGAGGAGGATTGGCGGTGATCCATAAGACACGTCTTGCGATCACAAAACCAGTCCTTCAAAATCCTCTTCCATTCATGGAAACCCTTACTCTACAACTGCAAGCAAACTCCCAGGAGACAGTCCGGATTCTACTCTGCTATAGGCCACCCGGCCCAAAATCGCAGTTTCTCCCTTCATTGACGGACTTTATCTCCACTTATACCCTGAACAGCAAACACCTTTTGCTGCTCGGAGATTTCAACCTCTGGGCCAACTCCCCGCAAGACCCCGATGCCTGCATTGACCACCTGGAAGGATTAGGGCTTCAGCAATTAGTATGTGGGCCCACACATGCGTCAGGTCACACACTCGATCTTATTTTCAGACACGATCTGGAAATAAAAATTTTGGAAAATGAACCATTGCCATGGACAGATCACCATGCAATTAAATTCATTATTCCTCAATTCCCCCCTTAATAAAAACATCAAATCCAGTGACAACACACTGGACTAGATGTCAGAAGAAGCTCCACTCGGAACTCTTCAAAGTCACATTAAGGGAAAAAATAAAATCAATTCAGCCGCATCAAAAGGCTGAGGAAACTCTGAAGGGCATAAACACAGCACTATTACAGTCAGCCGACTTAATAGCACCGAAACGCAAAACCCACATCCGGAAAAATAACGCAGGCTGGTTCAACAACCAGCTGGCGTTACGGAAGCAAGAGCGCAGGAGGGCAGAAGCCGCCTGGAAGAGAAGTTCATCAGATGAGAACCTCTCCATCTACAAGGAAATAACCAGAAAATACCACAAGGAAATCTTCGATGCCAAGAAAAATTATTTTTCTGAGGCCATCAACAATGCCCTTAACCGCCCCCGCGAGCTCTTTAAGCTGGTCACTCAGACCATGAATCCAGGATGTCTTGAAGCCCCCAATTCGGACTCACAAGAATTCTGCGATGAGTTATCGGATTACTTCATTAATAAAATTGAAGGAATCCGGCAAATCATTGAGCAGAACAACTCCCCCCGTAGCCCCCCCAGTAATTATTCACATAGCACCGGCAGTAACTCACCACAACCAGGTAAGTTCACGCTGGAACCCGTCTCTACCCATGACATTAAAAATATCATTGGTACTCTGCGTAACAGCACTGCGCCTAATGATATCATTCCCACCAAACTGCTGAAGGAATGCGCCGACATCCTGGCACCTCCTATCACGCAGCTTATTAACCAATCCTTTAGGGAGGGCACAGTGCCTGCCCAGCTGAAGGAAGGTATAATTCGACCTATTTTGAAGAAACCCACCCTGGACCCCAAGGATCCACTTCACCGCCGTCCCATAACAGGCCTAAACTCTCTTTCGAAGGTCATGGAGAAAGTAGTGGTACAACAGCTGCAACAGCATCTAGATACCCACAAGCTACTTGATCCATATCAATCGGGATTCCGACCCGGACACGGGACAGAAACCGCATTGATCAAGATATGGGACGACGCTCTCGAGGCCGCAGACGAAGGAGAATCTTGTCTTCTGGTTTTGCTGGACCTAAGCGCAGCCTTCGACACAGTAGACCACAAGCTTCTATTGACTCGGCTAGCTGAAGTAGCCAAAGTCGCAGAAGGCGATCTATCCTGGTTTTCCTCTTTCTTGGAAAACCGATCGCAAATAGTGAAGCTAGGACTTTTCACTTCGGAAAAACGGAAAGTATCATGCGGAGTCCCTCAAGGATCCCCCTGTCGCCGGTGTTATTCAACATCTATCTGCGTCCTCTTTTTGAAATCATCAGCAGTCAAAAACTGCTCTATCACTCATATGCAGACGACACGCAACTGTATTTCCGCATTTGCAATAAAAAGGATCACCACCTCAATCTACAGAATTGCCTCTCTTTGATAGATGACTGGATGACCAAGAGTTATCTTAAACTCAACGGAGCGAAAACAGAACTTCTCCTGTTTCACGCTAAGCGTAGGAACCAACCAGCAACAACTTGGACCCCCCCACCCATTCTGGGTAAATTCATCACCCCTAGCGCCAAAGTCAAAAGTCTTGGGGTCATCTTCGACTCCTACATGATAATGGACGCACAAATAGGGTCAGTAGTCAGCGGATCTCACCATCTGCTGCGCCTACTACGCAGACTTACTCCTTTCATTCCTAAAGAAGACTGGACTATGCAAATCCCCTTTACCTTGGACTCCCGAAGTACCAAATCGCTCGTCTGCAAGTCGTGCAAAACACGGCTGCGAGACTTGTGACAGGGAAAAAACCCTGGGAATCCATCTCACCTTCGTTGAGATCCCTTCACTGGCTGCCAGTGAAAGACAGAATTGCTTTTAAAGCACTCTGTCTAATGCATAGATGTATCTATGGGAAAGCTCCCATATATCTGTGCGAAAAAATAAAAGTCCATAACCCCAATCGCATCTTGCGATCCACCAACCAAAATTTACTCCAGATACCGAAAGCCAATTACAAGTCCAAAGGAGATAGAAGATTCGCGGTCCAAGGTCCTAGACTATGGAACGCTTTACCAACCAATATTCGGTTGGAGGAGAATTACCTAGCATTCAGGAGAAAGGTCAAGACTCATCTCTTTTGATATCAAAGGAGACAGGAACAACAAGCGCCCAGAGGCGATTCAATTCGCATGTGCAGCGCTATATAAGTTTTCATTCATTCATTCAAATTGCATTGTTTACTGTGGAAATGACAGTTGCAGTTTGGGAGTTAACCACAGGTGGCGCTGTAGGGGATGTGTGACCTAATCTGTGTGTTTACAACTGTAGGGGGTGTGGCTGTAGGTTTGACGTCATCGATCGCGTCCCCCTATTACAGGGATGACGCGATCGATGCTACGGCCACAGAGAAGCACGGGGAAGCCGTGTGTAAACATGGCTCTCCCCGTTCTTCCGCTCCAGGGATGGATTGCCGCACTCCAGCGGCGATCGGGTCCGCGAATCCCGCGGTCCCGGTCCTGGAGCTTCGGACCGGGTCACGGGCGCGCGCCCGCGACCCACGGCTGGGTACTAAAATCAACGTATATATATGTTGATGTGCCCAGCCGTGCCATTCTGCCGACGTAAATGTGCAGTAGGCGGTCCTTAAGTGGTTAAAGTGAAGGTGCGTGTTATACACCGATAAATAAGGTATACATAAAATAATACTCCCAAGCTCATCCTTAGTCTTAAGCAGCGCTCGGGGATTCGTTGGGGCCACAAAAGATATATATCTATATAGAGAATATATCGATATATATCTCTATATCTATAGAGATACAGATAGATACAAATAACACGCCCAAGCTCAACTCTTCACCACACACAGCCACAAAGGCAGGGGAATTCTTGTTGGGTGGTGTATTAGTGCTCGAACAAACACACTTATGCCGTGTACACATGTCCATTTTTCATGTCATGGAAAAAAACAGTTTTCTCGACGTGACTCCTCTCAAGCCTGCCTTGCATACACACCATCGTGATAAAAAATGCTCGAGCAAAACGCGGCGACGTACAACACGTACGACGGAAGTTTCATTCAAATGGCGCCACCCTTTGGGCCGATTATACAAATTTCCCTTCTTATAACTTGCTTCTGAGCATGCACGTTTTTTTCCTCCTTGTTAAAGCCTACACACATCCATTTTTCACGACGAGAAAAACAGCGAGGAAAAATAGAGCAGGTTCTAAATTTTTAATGGCCATTTTTCTCGTCAAGAAAAATGCTCTAGAGCCCACACATGATCGTTTTTAACGACCAATTAAAAAAAATAGCATTTTTCTTGTCATGAAAAACGATCGCGTGTACACGGCAAATTTTAATGGTTCAAAGAATGTCAGGCAAAAATGGTCGACCCTCACGCATTTTCACTTCATCAAATCTGGCCCTCTTTGAGAAAACTTTGGACACCCCTGATGTAGAGTAACAATTCATTTTTTTCAGATCCTCAGAGTTCATTGCCATGAGGTTCCATATTGAACTTCCAGTGACCAGTATGAGAGTGATTAACACCAAATTGAACACACCTGCTTCCCATTAACACGTGAGACCTTGTAACACTGAGTCACATGACACCAGGGAGGGAAAATGGCTAATTGGGCCCAATTTGGACATTTTCACTTAGGGGTGTGTACTCACTTTTGTTGCCAGCAGTTTAGATCTTAATGGCTGTGTTGCGTTCTTTTGAGGGGACAGCAAATTTACACGGTTATAGAAGCTGTACACTCATTACTTTACATTGTAGCAAAGTGTCATTTCTTTAGTGTTGTCACAAAGATATAATAACATTTTTACAAAAATGTGAGGGGTGTACTCAATTTTTAGTTACATAGTTAGTCAGGTTGAAAAAAAGACACAAGCCCATCAAGTTCAACCAAAAACAAAATAGAAATTACAATCACATATACACAAACCTACACAGTTGATCCAAAGGAAGGCAAAGCATGCTCCAATTTGCTACAGCAGGGGAAAAAATTCCTTCCTGATCCCCCGAAAGGCAATTGAACTTTCCCTGGATCAACATTGCCTATAAATTTTAGTACCCATTTATAGTTTTGTGAGATACTGTATCTTCTGTGAACTACAGGCCGTCACCTAGAGATGAAGAGAAGGGGCGGTGTATGTGACAAAGCCAATGCTGCTTTTCCACAGATAAATTGTGGGCATTAACACCTTACACTGGACTTTTGGTACCTTCAGAATCAACAGGGGAAAAGGAAATGAACACAGCCAACATAGCATTTTGTTTTGGGTTTAGATAGGCCTGGCTCACACTGATGCGACTTGTGCTCTGACTTCCAGGGCACAAGTTGCATGACATGTCAAAATCGGTGGGTTCCTAAGACAGCCATCTTAACTGGTCCGACTTTAAAAATTACTTCCTGCACTACTTTGGTCTAACTTGGGCATGATTCCAGCCCATTGATTTGAATGGAAGTCAGGATCATCATCTTAACTGACTTGTTGCAAGCGCCTTGTGCTCTGAGGATCTGGTATGGATTTTGAGGAAAAACCAGACGACCAAAAAATGTAAAAAGAATAACTGGTGTGGGGTCCACCCCCATAATCCTTACCAGACTCTTATCCGAGCATGCAGGTCAGGAGGGAGGGGGTTCGACCACATCAGGCTATATGCCCTCAGCATAGCGGGGTGGGTGCTTTGGGGCACCTCCACAGGACCTTGTCCCCATGTTGATGGGGGCAAGGGCCTCTTTTGGACAACTCTGGGCGGTGGTTGTGGGAGTCTGCGGGCAGGTGGCTTATCAGCATCTGGAAGCATTAATCAGGGGGGGCCCCCAGATCCTGGCCCCCCCATGTGAATAAGTATGGGGGTACATTGTACCCCCTACCCATTCACCCCTTAACGTGTAGTGTCAAAAAATAATCTCTTATTTTTATTTACAAGTCCTTTTTATTAAAAGTGAAAAATGTCCCTGTCTTTGCTCCAACATGTTTTCTTTCTATGGTTCCGTCACCAATGGGTTCTTACTCCTGTTTTCTCCTTCTGCTGCAGTCTTTTCTTCCGCTACTGACCCAGTCTTCCCACACTGGCTCCCGCCTTTGTGTCATCTCCGTTGTCTGCCAGTTCTCATCACGTGGTGTCACAAGGGTTGAGTCTCATGGCCATGTCCCATGGCTATATCAACTGGCAGAGATATGAGATGAGACCAAAGCTGGAGGCAGCATTTTTGGCGTGGGGTTCCCCCTCAAGATTCATACCAGACTCAAAGGGCCTGGTTTGGTCGCATCAAAGTCAGATCCCGTTCATTGAAGTTGGACATGAAGTTGCTGGGCAAAGTTGGATAGGGAAGTCTTATGACTTTTATGTCGGATCAGTGTGAATATAGCTTTAAAAAAACAGATAATATATTTGGCCAAGACCATTAATTCCCCTTAAAATAAACGTACTATTGATTGTTGCTAAAAATAGCTTGGTAAATCAATTTATTAAGCTATGTGTGTATTCACTTTAGGTTTATACTGTGAATGTTCCTGTGCCCAGACGATCTTCTTTACCAAGCTCAACAAGACCCTCTGCAGGCCAATATACACATGTAATTTTGCAGAAAACTCTTCTGTTTGATAATGTGTGCATGTCACTGGGTGAACTTTCTTTCTGAGATTGTATTGTTTTACAGTAAGTCACAAGTCTTATGGACAATAATGACGTAAAGCACACTATTTTTAGTGTTTCACTTGACTTTTATAGTGGTGTTGGTGTTTGCTTTTTAGCACTTTGTTTTTCCATTGTACATTTTGCTCCATGTGCCTGCATGTACAGACAATATAATTGTCAGTAAGCTGCCCTAGAAATCCTACAAAAAGCTAAAAATGTTTGCAATGGCAGACATCTGCATTTCTTCCTCAGTTTTTGTATTTAAGCCAGACAGTAGCTGCTACATGTAAGAATGTGGAGCTGCATTATCCCAAAATCCTCTGTTAGTAAGTGCTTGTATTTGTTGCTGAATAATTTTGTTAAATGAACAAAAAATATTTACCATTTCAGATTCCCGCATGTATTGCAGCTGAATTTAACCAGAACATTGCAACACTAGGAGATGACTTCAGCGTAACAAAGATGTTGAAACAGGAAAGTAGAGTTCCTAAAGTGGATTGATGCCCGAACTGCTAAATACAGTGTTGAAATACTGTGCATAGCTTTGAATTTGTGTAGATAAAGGATGTTATTTTGTTAACCCACTCTTTTCACGAATGTACAACTGCTGTACTTCACATCCAGAAAAGTGACACCACAATTTACCACTGCAGCTTTGCAGCTCCTCGTGTCACCTGCTGGCTCCCTTGAGTGGCCTCCTGGGATCAGGGCCGGCCTTTGGGGTGTGCGAGCTGTGCGGCCGCACAGGTCGCCATGGGCAACAGGGGCGCTGTACGGCCATCACAGCTTGCAGAATGTGAGTCGCAGTCAGTTACTCACATGATCATCACAGGAGTCCGACTCCTACGAGTCACAGCAGCAGGTGCTGCCAGGTCCCCGTGCCCTGGGACTGGGTAAAGAGCAACGCATCGGCATCTGAAAAAACAAGCACACTGCGCATGCGCCGACGCTGCTTTGGAAATCCCGAAAACGCTTGGCTATTCTCGGGCAGACAGCTCATGTGCAGTGGAGTCTAAGCGGGGGGGGGGCACAGGATTAGCTTGCACAGGGCGCCTGAACACCTAAGGCCGGCCCTGCCTGGGATACACTAGCCTCGTGCACACTGGAAGTTTTTTTACATTTTTACAGCAGCTGTTTTTGGCAGTAGAAGTTTTTTTCTACAGTCATTAAACTCTCCATCACGTTATCCTGTTTCCATGAACATATAGGCTGTTATCAGCAGTTTTGGATAGTAAAAAACAAAACAAAAAAACTAGTGGGTTCTGAGAGACTTTTTTCAGCTGTAAAAACACTCTAACGCTTATAAACGTCGACAAACGCTCAAAAACCTCACTCACCAGCGGTTTAGAACGTTTTTGATCCATTAAAAAAAATAAAAAGTCTTTAAAATAAAAACCCTAATGTGGAAAAACGCTACTGCCGTTTTTTGGATTGTTATTTTAACGTCCAGTGTGCATGAGACCTAAGTCTAAGTTCACAGCCGCTGCATCCTTAATCGATGAGTCATCAGCTGTCAGGGTTTCTCACTGACAGCTGAATGTAAAAAAAAAGGCAGCATGCCACCCAGGTCCATACCAGGCCCATCGGTTCTAGTATGGATTCAGAGGGTGGGGTCCCCCCAAAATTTATACTAGACCCTTACCGAGCATGCAGCGCAGCAGGTCAGGAAAGGAAGGGGACGGGCGAGCGCCCCCTTTTAAATCATACCAGGCCACATGCCCTCAACATGGGGTGGGTGCTTTGGGGCAGGGGGGCTCAGCGCCCCAAAGCATTTTGCCCCCATATTGATGGGGACAAGGGCCTCTTCTCAACCCTGGGCTGCGGTTGTCAATGTCTCCTGGCAGGGGGCTTATCTGAATCTGGAAGCCCCCTTTAAAAGGTGGCCCCCAGTTAAAGCCCCCCTGTGTGAATGGGTATCGGGTACATCGTACCCCTACCCATTCACCCCAAAAAGCAATGAAAAATTTAAAAATTAAATGACTGACTGTTTTTGACAAGTCCTTTATCAAAAAAGAAGCCCTTGCCACCTTTTCCGCAGCTGTCTTCTTTCTCGCTGCCGGTTACTCGCTAAAAACATAAAAGGGCGCTCTTCTTCAAAGGCTGTCTTTCTCTGTTGTGTTGTCCCCCACTGTCTGGCACCTCTTATATACCCATGGGGCGTGGCTATCCGCTGTCACTCGGGGCCCGCCCCACGTGATGTCACAAGGGTGCCAGACAGTGAGGAAACAACACAAACACAGCGGAGGAAGAAGAGCTGTCTTTTTTTTGTTATTGGCGGGTAACCGTCTGCGAGAGAGAAGACCGCACAAGAAGACATCTTGGGAAGAAGATGGCCCGGGGGCTCTTTTTTTAATAAAGGACTTGTCAAAAACTGGCTCTTGTGTGTTTGTTTTTTTTTTTTACTTCTCACTGCTTTTTGCATAGGGGGGCGAGATCTGTGGGCCCCACTTATTAAAGGGGCCTACCAGATTCTGATAAGAATCGCATAGATGTGAGCATGTACATAGTAAACCATGTTAAACCTTGTTAAATGGACTGTAGAGCGTTAATGCAAAACATACTAAAATACGCATAGGATAAGTGAGCATTGTCACACTAGAGTATCTTCACACATTCTCCTAGTGCCCTTTTATTCAGTAAGCTAACTCCCCTCTTCTTATAACCTAAAATGCCACATTAGAATAACAGCACAGTAGTAGAGAGACAGTACAAAATGCCTCAATCTGTCTAATTTCTGCTGTGCAAAATAATTGGGATATAAAGTTTGTTTTCAGGCAAGTTATGTTAACAGTTTTTTACTCTATATGTAATGATGTGGTTAAATACAAAATTGTATATACTGTATTTATTGGCGTATAACACTCACTTTTTTACCCTGAAAATAGAGTGTAAACTGTGCCTGCGTGTTATATGCAGGGGAAGACCTTTCTCCTGAAACGTCCCCCTTAAAGTTAGGGTGCGTGTTATACGCCGATAAATACGGTAATAATTGTGTATTTGTCTAGTTAAATCATGAGCCAATTGTTTATATTGTCTTATCTTTCCCCAAGTCTTGCATCATAAACCGGAAAGCTGTCCATCAAAATACTTATACTTACTAAGCTTCTACCTAGATCTAGGTTTAAGCCTATAATGTTTCATACCCACACAAAAGATGAGACCGTGTCACCTGTTTTTTCAACAGACAACATTTTTAGCCAGCTTAAAAGTATTCTGGGTTTATTCCTTCATAATGGATCAGGTACACTTGGATACAACTATGTTGTAGTACTGTTAAAAGGTAGAACTTTTAATTGTATGCATTTGAGTAACAGAACCCTTTTCTTTTGAGCAATATATTGAGCATTTGCTGTTAACCTAAATGGGTAGAATTCAGACACCATTCGTTTTCTGCGATAGGCTGCCAACCCCAACCCCTAAATAATGTTAGATGCAAAGGGTGACCTACTTACAGGTGTGAACACAAAATCAAAGAGCTGTGAGGACACTTTTTAGCTTATGTGCATAGAGTTGTAGGTAAAGCACAGTGACAGAGCTGTGGGAAAGGCCATTGCAAAGCTCTTGCACAGAATTCCACAGATCACAAAGAAAAATAAACGGGCATGGGTCGTTGCAGACGTAGGCCTGGAGACTGCACTGTAAAATTACGTTCAGAGGCGTATCTAGTGAAAATGGCGGCTTTGGCAAGCACTGAATCTGCGCCCCTGTCAAAACATTTGAAGCCCATCTTTCAGATAACCTTAAAGGGGTGTTCCAGCCAAATGTTATGTTTATTAAAAGTCAGCAGCTACAAAAAGTGTAGCTGCTGGCTTTTAATAAACATTCACTTACCTTCTACACATTCCAGCGACGCGCCGGCCGGGGCTCCGCTCCTTTCCCCTCCCTCCCCAGCCGGCGTCTTCATTCTAACTGTGGGCACCCAGCCGTGACAGCCTTCGGCTTCACGGCCGGGCACCCACTGCGCATGCGCGCCGCGGCCCGTCGCTGATTGGACAGGCAATCGTCTAGGACCTGTCAGTATCCTAGGCGGTCGCCTACAGGGAGGGGCTGCTGTAGGCGATTAAGCTTAATCGCCTAAGCAGCCCCTCGGCGGAAGGAGGAAGTGGGACAGGAAGTCCCACTCCTCCTGAAGCCCACACTCCCCCCGCAAAAAAATGACATGCCAAATGTGGCATGGAAGGGGGTGTGGAGTGGATTAAGCGGAAGTTCCATTTTTGGGTGGAACTCCGCTTTAACAAAAAAAAAAACAGCTGAGAAAACTACAAGTCAAACTCTTTAATCTTCCAATTAACAAATTATGGATTGGCAATACATAAAAATTACAACTGCACCTTCCTTGCTTTTTTTTACTGATGCAATCTGGTCTATGATCTGCTTAAAGTCATTTTTTTTCTGTTTCTTCTCTTATATCAGCACCCATAAATGCGGCCTTACCAGCACCCATAAATGCAGCCTTACCAGCACCCATTAATGCGGCCTTACCAGCACCCATTAATGCGGCCTTACCAGCACCCATTAATGCGGCCTTACCAGCACCCATTAATGCGGCCTTACCAGCACCCATTAATGCGGCCTTACCAGCACCCATTAATGCGGCCTTACCAGCACCCATTAATGCGGCCTTACCAGCACCCATTAATGCGGCCTTACCAGCACCGATAAATGCAGTAATATCGGGATCCATAAATGCGGCCTTACCAGCACTCATAATTGCAGTAATATCAGCAACCATAAAAGCAGTAACATCAGCACCCATAAATGCGGCCTTACCGGCACCCATAAATGCAGAGGAATCGTACGGTGTATGGGCACTTAGCAGGAGGAATAGAGAGTGGCCTCCATGGGGGCGAATCATGCAGTGTACGACACAGCACTGGGCAGAAAGGCAGAGTGGAACGGAACATCAGAGACAGTGACTGTGCGCAGTGGTATACAGAGAGGTCACACTCACTGGCAGTGGCACTGTGATGATCAGAGACATGCAGCGGTGCAGGGGATGTTTCCTCAAAATGGATACAGTCCTCCGCCAGCGCCTGAAACTGTCTGCTTAGCACACACGCACAATCGCACATGATGACTTTAGGACCTCTGGAGGTGGGGGTGTCGGCGGTAAAGCGACACTATTTTTAGCAGCGTTTTACCGTCATTTTCGCTGTGCTATTCAGCCGCTAGTGGGGTTCTTTTAACCCCTGCTAGCGGGCGAGAAAAGGTTAAAAAAAATACCGCCTGCAAAGCGCCACTTTGAATTCAATGGGCAGGGGTGCTTTAGGAGACGCTCCTACAGCGCTTTAAAAGATGTTGCTTGCATTTTTTAATGTCCTGCCAACGCACCGCTCCAGTGTGAAAGCCCTCGGGGATTTCACACAGGAGTGAATGGAGTCGCTCTTTCTGGACGCTTTGCAGGCGCTATTTTTAGCGTTATAGCACCTGCAAAGCGCCTCAGTGAGAAAGGGGTCTTGGGCTACTTTCACACTGAGGTACTTTGTAGGTGCTACAGCACTACAAAATAGCGCCTGCAAAGCGTCCTTAAAGAGCATCTTTTCTCACTCCAATGTAAAAGCCTGAGGGCTTTCATACTGGAGCGGTGCGTTGGACGCTCTAAAAAGTCCTGCAAGCTGCATCTTTGAGGCGCTGTAGGAGCGGTGCAACACTGCTTCTAAAGCGCCCCTTCCCATTTAAATCAATAGGCAGCGCCGCCGAACCGCCAGCAAAGCGCCCTGGGCAATTTTAACCCTTTTTGGGTCGCTAGTGGTGCGCTGGCAGGATGCTAAAAGTCTTGCCAGCCACATCTTTGAGGCGCCCTGCTAGCAGCCGAATAGCACCGCAAAAAACGACAGTAAAGCGTCGCTAAAATAGCAGCGCTTTACCGTCGACAGCAAAGGCCCAAACAGAAGCAAGTAGCCAATCAAATTTAGTGCTTGCTCAATATGGATTAAATTATAATTATGCATAGCCATAGATATAAATAAAGTGATTTGTGCAACAGCAGGTACTACTTGCACAAATCACTTTTATTTATGATAACTATGGCTTTGCATAATTATAATTTATTTAATCCATATATTAAGCACTATATTTGGTTGCCTGCTTGGCAGTGGCACACAGAAGACGACGACGACACAGAAGACGACACACAGAAGACGACGACGACGACACAGAAGACGACGACGACACAGAAGACGACGACGACGACACAGAAGACGACGACGACGACACAGAAGACGACGACGACGACGACACAGAAGACGACGACGACGACACAGAAGACGACGACGACGACACAGAAGACGACGACGACGACACAGAAGACGAAGACGACGACACAGAAGACGACGACGACGACACAGAAGACGACGACGACGACACAGAAGACGACGACGACACAGAAGACGGCGACGACACAGAAGACGGCGACGACACAGAAGACGGCGACGACACAGAAGACGGCGACGACACAGAAGACGGCGACGACACAGAAGACGGCGACGACACAGAAGACGGCGACGACACAGAAGACGGCGACGACACAGAAGACGGCGACGACACAGAAGACGGCGACGACACAGAAGAAGACGACGACACAGAAGAAGACGAAGACGACGACGACGACACAGAAGACGACGACGACACAGACGACGACGACACAGAAGACGAAGAAGACACAGAAGACGACACGACGACACAGAAGACGGCGACGACACAGAAGACGGCGACGACACAGAAGACGGCGACGACACAGAAGACGGCGACGACACAGAAGAAGACGACGACACAGAAGAAGACGAAGACGACGACGACACAGAAGACGGCGACGACACAGAAGACGGCGACGACACAGAAGACGGCGACGACACAGAAGACGGCGACGACACAGAAGACGGCGACGACACAGAAGACGGCGACGACAGAAGACGGCGACGACACAGAAGACGGCGACGACACAGAAGACGGCGACGACACAGAAGACGGCGACGACACAGAAGACGGCGACGACACAGAAGACGGCGACGACACAGAAGACGGCGACGACACAGAAGACGGCGACGACACAGAAGACGGCGACGACACAGAAGACGGCGACGACACAGAAGACGGCGACGACACAGAAGACGGCGACGACACAGAAGACGGCGACGACACAGAAGACGGCGACGACACAGAAGACGGCGACGACACAGAAGACGGCGACGACACAGAAGACGGCGACGACACAGAAGACGGCGACGACACAGAAGAAGACGACGACACAGAAGAAGACGACGACACAGAAGAAGACGACGACGACGACACAGAAGAAGACGACGACGACGACACAGAAGAAGACGACGACGACACAGATTGCAATTCTATTATTGAGTGAGTGAAGAACTTATTTAGTTTGCATGTGCTGCGCTATATCGCCTCTGGGCGCTCGTTGTTCCTGTCTCCTTTGTCATCAAAGAGATGTGTTTTGATCTTTCTTCAGAAGTGGTTCTCCTCCAACCGAATACTGGTTGGTAAAGCGTCCCATAGTCTAGGACCTTGGAGCGCAAATCTTCTTGCTCCTTTGGACTTGTATTTGGCTTTGAGTATCTGGAGCAGATTTTAGTTGGTAGATCGCAGATTGGGATTGGGAGCGTTTATTTTTTCTCAAATCGCCTTTCAGGACAACCCTGGAGAGCGCAGCTCCGCCTCTTTTTAGGAAACACATGTGATCCTTTAAAATACCTCCTCTTCCACCATGGCCTCAGTTATTGTGTTTCCTCCGCCATGGTGGAAGCATCATGGGGAACCAGGGAGCTGTGCTCTCTCCAGGATGGAGGGGGTAGGCTTACCGTTTTTAGCTTGCGGCTTGGTGTGCTGCGACCATCCCAGCCCCCCCTCCCCAGGGAGGGGGTGTTCCGGAGTTCCCAGACGTTCCTACTCAATGGAGTGTTCGGCTCCCCATGGGGCAGTGTCTTTGTGCCCGGAGGCTGCGGTTTGGCCTGGTGGCTGAGCGGTAATCGCCGCAGGTCGGCGGTGGTCCGCATGTTCAGCTTCGGGTCCCGGCTGGCGAGTGCGTCATGCACGGCTTCCTGGGGGGGTGTGGCGCCGCTGGTTCCCAGTGCCTGGAACGCAGCGTCTGAGAGACGGGTCATGCGACCGGTACTTCCGCTTCCATCCCCCGATGACGCGGGAGGCCGGGAAGATTTAAAAAAACGGCATTTCCCTAAAAGCCTTGAGACAGACAGCATCAGCGGAAACAGGTGCTGCAAGCACCGGTCAGGCACAGGTAAGAGGGGTACAACGGTGCCTTGATTCTTACTTTTTTTTTGGGCTTGTTTGTTTTATTATTGTTCCTCCCTGAGGGAGCCTGTGGTTACCAGACTGAGTTAATGGTCTTAGTCTGTGTAGCTGTAAGGGGTGGTTGCACTTAAAACTGACCTTTTCTGGTGGTGGTGTTATTCACTAGGGTGTTTAAAAACAAACAAAAAACAGAGGTAATATATTGGGTGTCTTTCGTTTGTCTTCTCATTGCAGGAAAAATCTGTAGGCAAATCTAGGCATTTAGATACACCAAGAAAATGTCCGTCCTGCAATGTGCAGGTTTTGCATTAAAAACCTGGTTGAAGAAGATACCTCGCAGCAGTACAAGGATTTATTTTCCTCAGTACAGGAACTTGCAAGTTCTTTGAGTTCAGTTAAAGATCTGCTCGCACAAGGCCCCGCTAATCAAGTGGAGCCCCAACAACCACCACCTAGCCCGAGAGTCCCCGTATCTAGGCAAACAGAAGGGGACTCGGGACGAAGGGACTAGCACTCTCTCCTCCATCAGGGGTTCAGATGAGGAGGAAGAGGAGGACAATAGCAAAAGCTCTAAGTTTAAATTGTCCTTAGATAAAGTTGAAGATATACTTAAGGCAATATACACTATCCTGGACATCCAGGAAGAAAAGGTTCAGCTGTCCATACATAAGATGTATCAAGTCCTGGATGGCTCTAAACAGCGAGTCTTCCCAGTTCACAAAGTCCTATCGGACATAATTAAAAAGGAATGGAAGGACCCTGAGCGGCCCCCTTTTTTTTCCAAAACCCTTAAAAGAAGGTTTCCTTTTGAAGATAATGACACAGAGGTGTGGAACAAAAAGCCAAAAGGTTGATGCAGCTTTTTCACAGGTGTCACGTCGCACAGACCTCGCCTTCGAGGATATGGGGGTCTTGAAGGACGCTATGGACAAGAGAACTGATTCTCTTTTAAGGAAAGCCTGGGATTCCACATCAACCAGTTTGAAACCTATGGCCACCACAGTGGTCGCCCGCAATCTAGAGTGCTCGGTTGAGAAACTAAAGAGCCATGTTGAGGCAGGCACTCCAAGAAAGGACCTTTCTTTATCGTACATCACGGGACACAGAGCGCATAGTCATTACATATGGGTTATATGGGTACCTTCAGGTGTGGACACTGGTGTAATCAACTTCACAGGAAGTTCCTCCCTATATAACCCCCTCCCACTGAGAGTGCTTTAGTTTTTTCGCCAGTGTCTTAGGTGTTGGTCACGTCTAGCTGTCCCTCGGAGGTCTCGGGACCCAGGATAGCTAGCCGGATCCGTCCGAAGTGCTTCAAAGCCAAGGTGTACGGTACCCGGGCCCTGCTGGAGTGGGGTTTTGCCTATAATGCCTCTCCTTGGAGGGCTGGATTCTGGGCTCCAGTGCCTTGGTCTCTTCCAGGACTAAACGCTACTGATGCCAGGATGCTATATAGGTCCAGGGGTGTGGGTTCCTTAAACACAGGACCCCGGTCCCTGAAGGTCCGAGACAATACCCACGGAGATGGGGGAAGATTGGGCCTCTTGCAGTTTGCAATACCCTGCGGCGTGGAGCAGGTAAGAGGGAACCTGCGGGACTTGGTTCGACAGTAGGTATCCCCCTGGGGTTCTGGGTTGGCTAACAGTATGCTTGTGCATCAGCCACTATCTCCACTATGTCTGTGTGGGCAGGATGGGATACTAATGTTTACCCAGATAACATGTAGATATATGTATACTTGTGTAAGATATATATTTGCTACTCACCCCAGGTCTGCCTGTTAGCATTGATACTGCAACCCCACATGTTTTAAAGAGGAAATTGCTGGTGAAAACTCCTGTTTCTTAGGAAGCCCATGGGGACAGCTTCCTCTCTGTGTGTGCACTACAATAAGATTAGTGCTTACCTGGTGTCTGTTGGTGCTGCCTGGCGCTGGTCCATGTTGTTTCCTCTGCTCTGCTTCCTCCATGTGGTTTTCAGCGTGGGGGGGTGCGCGCGTGCACGCCGCCTTTTATAGCGTCAGCGTGCGTCGGGGGGGCGGGCCAGCAGCGTCAGGGTCTGTTTAAAGGACTTAGTTCCACTATTGACCAGAAAAAAAAAAAAAAAAAAAGTTTTTTTGCTTAAAGGGACTCAGCCTTAGATCCAGCAGTATCTGAGTCAACCTTGGACTCCGGCTAACGGGCATTGGTGTTGCAATACTCACAGGTTTTCCTCAGTATTGCCACCTCCCAGGGGGGTAAAAAATAAATAAAAAAATAAATGTTTTCGTTTTCCTCAGCCTGTTCTCATATTAATTACTCCTAGCTACAACAGTCAGGTGTTGGCTAGAGGGGTGACTCAAGGTTGTGCAATGGCTCCAAAGGCATCAGGACCAGCCAAGGCTGCAAAAGGTGCCAAGAAACAAAAGGGGTCTCCATCGGGGTCAGAGGATTTGGGCCAGGCTTCAACGGCCCCACCCTCACCAGTTAGACCACCGAGTAGCATAGTACAAGAGCCATTGGGGATGCTGGGGGCAGAGGCGGCCCCCGATCCACCCATTCCCGTTTACGTAACGGAAGAAATGCTAGCGACCACCCTGGGTGGGCTAGAGAAAAGGTTAACTGCTTTGTTTGCCCGCCCTTTGCCAAGTAGCAAACGGGCTAGATCCCCCTCACCTAGTTTGGTGTTTTCAGATGCGGAGGTCTCCTCTTCGGAGGAACGGGACCCACAAGGGGATCAAGCAGACCCAAGTCCCGAAGGTTCAGACATGGAGGGTCCACTGTAGATGAATATTTTTCGGCCTCTCAAGCGGAGAGCCTGTGGATCCAGTCTTTGACCGATATAGTTCGCACTGCTTTTAAACTTCCAGTGCTAGAACTAGTAGCAAAACAAAAATGGCAAAGCCGCGCTCATAAAAACAAAAAATTAGTAAATATATGTATATGAATGAGGACTGCTGAGCAGTACTCTCCTATGCTGCAGCCAATGACATAAAGTAACATATAAAGGCTCTCCTAGGAATGAAACCACAGAAAAAGATTACATAAATCACTTGTATCCAATGGTGTAATAAAACGTTCATAAAGTCCTTATATTTAAATTTTGACTTGGAAACCCCAGTATCAGGAGGCAAACCAGCGATAGATCATATTGATTCACTCCACCACAGTGACGAGATGTAAACAACAAAGTGATCCCTTCACCAGAATAAGGGGGGCTGCTTACCAGAGGGCAAGCTCAATAAAGCGATTGGCTATAACCCAGCCGCGGCCTTTAAAATCCTGTATGGTTCCTGAATACAGCTTCCAGCGGATAGCTAGGTTAGCGGTGCTCACGGATGGTGAGATGTGGGTGGAGAGAGAAAAATGGACTAATAGTGTGATTCCGTATACCCAAAGGTTTATTTTAAAACATAAGATGATACTCACAATATGTCAAAGCATCACAGGCATATAAAAACAAATCACCGGCCGGCAAACAAAGCGGAGCCCTTCCTCCGTGCGTGCGTGGTGACGTCACTGCGTGTCTTCCCAGACGCGTTTCGTCATCAAAGGGACGTTCTCAATGGGTTGGGCTATCGCAGTACAGTCACCAGTTAAATACATCATCCTCATTGTGAAGTGCCTAACAACCGCGGCCGCGGCCGCCATCTTAAGTATGGTAAAACTGCCCATACCTCGCGTTTGGAAGGATATCACTACAAAATAAGGCAGATATTCAGCTTACGCTAAAACCAAAACATTTCTTACAAAGGAAACAGACCTTCATCCACATACCAGAGCAATTAGGCCCTAGTCAGGATAAAATGAAAAGATCTATAATATTATAAAGTTATAAGTTTATTTTCATTCATGAAAAAAATCAGGTTTTCAGTCCATAGTGAACTATTACACCTAAATAAATATAATGACACATGCATCTGCTATTAAGTCTGGCGCCCTCCATAGAGACGATGAAGGAATGCCACCCTGGCTTTCAGAAGCAGATCAGGTTCATACTAAAACTTGTTTGAGCGGAGTTTGCCAGGGATATATGAATTTTAATCTTAACCCCTAATCTCCCACCTAAGGGATAGCATACTCCCATTTTACCTCGACCTATGTGTATACACGAAGTTAATTATGTGAAAATAACTAAATTGGTGAAACTTGTGAATATGAATCTCTAACACAAATTTATATGCATAAAAATCATGTGCATAAACAATTAATTAATTAGAAAAAAAGAACTAGTAGCCCCTGTGGTATCCTCATTGGGTTCTTTAAAGGCTCCATTAACTTGTGTGTCTTTTCCGATTCACCCCCTTCTGCGGAGCGTGATTTACCAGGAGTGGGCTCGACCTGATAGGATCTTTATCCCTCCTAAGAGGTTCTCTATTCTCTATCCTATGGAAGAGGAATTTTGAAAGAAATGGGCACTCCCCACAGTGGACGCGGCCATTTCCTGCGTGAATAAATCCCTGACCTGTCCGGTTGAAAATGTCCAGTTGTTCAAGGATCCGGTCGACAAAAAATTAGAGACCCTACTGAAGGCTTCTTTCACCACAGTAGGTGCCATGGTTCAGCCAGTGGTGGCAGCCATTGGCGTTTGTCAGGCCTTAAAGGATCAGGCAAAAACAGATGTTAAAGGACATGCCGGCTCAGCAAACTCGTGAATTAGCAGATTTCCCTAGGGCTCTCTGCTTTGCAGTAGATGCTATTAAGGACTCCATCCAACAGGCATCCCGGTTATCTCTGCTGGTGGTTCACATGCGTCGTCTTCGTGGCTAAAGAACTGGTCAGCAGAGGCACCCTGCAAAAAGCTTTTAGCAGGGTTTCCCTTTCATGGGGGAAGACTATTCGGTGAAGACCTAGATAAATATATCCAAACCATATCAAGTGGTAAAAGTTCTTCCTTACCGGTCAAGGAAAGACCGCGTGGGCCCGCGTTTAAACGACAGGCCTTTCCAGGCTCGGCCCCTTCGACTTCCCGTCAGTATCGACGGCCTCCCGGGCGTTCAGCAGTTAATAGCCGCCCACAGGGACAAGCCGCGGCAAACAAGAGGCCCTGGTCTCGGAAGCCGGCTAAACCTGTTATCAAGTCAGATTCATGAAGGGGCGCCCCCACTCTCTTGGGTGGGGGGAAGACTTCAGTTTTTCTCCGAAGTCTGGAAGGCCAGAATTCCCGACTCTTCGGTTCGGTCCGTGGTAGCCACAGGCTACAAACTAGAGTTTCGAGAAATCCCCCTCCTCATTTTCAGGGGTCAAGTCTTCCAAGCGACCCGTTAAAGAGGGCCTCTCTCGTAAAGGCGTTGGATCGCCTCTGGCTCCAAGGAGTAATTGTAGTACCAACCCAAGAAAGGGGTCTGGGATTCTACTCCAACCTTTTTATTATACCAAAACCCAATGACGACGTCAGGCCTATCCTAGACCTCAAACGACTAAATCGCTTTCTAAAGATTCAGACCTTTCGTATGGATTCCATACGTTCAGTGACAGCCAGCCTGCATCAAGGCGACTTTCTAGCATCTATAGACATAAAGGATGCATATCTGCATGTGCCGATCTACCCAGCACATCACAGGTTTCTTCGTTTTATGATAGATCAAAGACATTTTCAGTTCGTAGCCCTCCCTTTCGGGTTGGCAACAGCTCCGCGGGTATTCACAAAGGTGTTAGCCCCGGTGCTAGCCGTCCTAAGGACAGAAGGCATTTTGGTCCTGGCATACCTGGACGATCTCCTGGTTATCGACAGATCAGCTTCCAACCTCAATCATGCAGTAGTCCGCACAGTTCGGCATCTACAAGAATTAGGGTGGGTTGTGAACCAAGGAAAATCGAGGTTGCAACCCACAAAACAGTTGGAATATCTAGGCCTTCGGTTAGATACAGAATGCCAGAGGATATTTTTTCCTCAAGAAAGGATCAGGTCATTGACTCAAACAATTCAAATAGTCCTAGGCAAAAAGAGGCCGACTATTCGCCTATGCATGCGACTGCTGGAAAAGATGGTAGCCGCCTTCGAAGCAGTGCCCTATGCCCAGATCCATACCAGAGTTCTCCAGGCAGCTATTCTCTCTGCTTGGAACAGGTCCATACAGGCATTAGACCGTCCATTAGGTCTTTCCCCAGGAGTCAGGCGCAGCCTGTACTGGTGGCTGGTCCCTCAAAAATTGTCAAAAGGGAAAACCTTTTGCCCCATCACGTGGAAAATAGTAACCACAGATACCAGCCTAACAGGTTGGGGGGCAATCTTAGGAAAACGGACCCAGCAGGGACAGTGGTCAGAGGCAGAAAGTCTGCTTCCCATCAATGTCCTAGAGATCAGAGCTGCTCGGTTGGCCCTGGTCGCCTGGACTCTCCCCCTGCAGGGTCTGCCAGTAAGGATACAGTCCGACAATGCCACAGCGGTGGCATACATAAACCACCAGGGGGGCACAAGGAGCCTAGCGGCTCAAAGGGAAGTAAACCTGATTTTCTCATGGGCCGAAGCCCATGTACCCTGCATCTCAGCAGTGTTCATCCCAGGGATAGACAATTCTCAAGCAGATTTTTTGAGTCGTCAACAGTTACTCCCGGGAGAGTGGTCTCTTCACCCCCAGGTATTCCAAGAGATTTGCCAAAGATTCGGAGTTCCCGAGGTGGACATCATGGCAACAAGATTCAACAAGAAATTGGACAAATTCGTATCCCGAGCCAGGGACCCCTCGGCCTACGGGACCGATGCGTTGGTTTGCCCCTGGCACCAGTTTTCTCTCCTGTATGCGTTCCCTCCACTACAGATGATTCCCCGCCTTCTACGAAGGATCAGGGTGGAGCGCAGGCCGGTGATCCTGGTGGCCCCAGCCTGGCCCAGAAGGGCTTGGTACGCACTCATCGTGAGGATGTCAGTAGGGGCACCGTGGCCACTCCCCCTGCGCCCAGATCTGCTGTCTCAGGGCCCGATCTACCACCCTGCTTCACAGCAGCTAAATTTGATGGCTTGGCGGCTGAATCCCTAATTCTTAAGGGCAGAGGCCTCTCAGCCCAGGTCGTATCTACGTTAATTCAGGCTAGAAAGCCAGTCTCTAGAAATATCTATTACAGAGTCTGGAGGACCTATGTGGAGTGGTGCGAGTCTCAAGGAGGGCATTCTCGCAAGTTTTTATTGACAGGATCTTGCGATTCCTCCAGGTTGGCGTTGACAAGGGGTTGGCTCTTAGTACTCTAAAGGGGCAGGTGTCTGCCTTATCGATATGGTTTCAAAGGCCTTTGGCCACGCATTCGCTTGTGAAAACCTTCTTACAGGGGGTCTTGCATGTGAATCCCCCTATTAGAGCTCCCCTCGGCCCCTGGAATTTAAATCGGGTCTTGTCAGCTTTACAAAAGCAGCCGTTTGAACCTCTGACAGAAATCCCTCTTGTGCTGCTAACCCGAAAGTTGGTTTTCTTGGTGGCTATGGCTTCGGCCAGAAGGGTCTCCGAGCTGGCAGCCTTGTCTTGCAGGGAACCGTACCTTATTCTGCATAAGGACAGAGTGGTTCTGCGGCCTTAACCTTCTTTCCTTCCTAAGGTCATATCCAGTTTTCACTTGAATCAGGACCTAGTCCTACCATCCTTCTTTCCTACTCCCCAGTCCAGAGAGGAAAGACTGCTTCATACTTTGGACGTGGTTCGAGCCATGAGGGTTTATCTCAAGGCTACAGAGAAGATTCGGAAAACAGATGTGCTTTTCGTTCTTCCGGATGGCCCCAAGAAGGGTCAGCCGGCTGCCAAGTCTTCCTTGGCTAGGTGGATTAAGCAGCTGATTTTTCAGGCCTATGGTCTGAAGCGCGTTCCACCTCCCTTATCAGTTAAAGCCCATTCTACGAGGGCCATGAGTGCCTCTTGGGCGGCACACCATCAGATCTCTATGGCACAGGTTTGCAAAGCGGCAACCTGGTCTTCCGTACATTTGGGCAGGCGGTCCTACGGGCAGCAGTATAGAATCCTCTGGCCCGGTTCACGCCCCCTTTTTTTTCTGTTGGTGGAGCTATTTTACCTCCTGATGTTTTTGTTTGGCTATTTTTGGCCTTACGGTCTCCCTCCCTTCATGGAGCATTGCTTTGGGACATCCCATATGTAATGACTATGCGCTCTGTGTCCCGTGATGTACGATAAAGAAAAAAGGATTTTTAATAACAGCTTACCTGTAAAATCCTTTTCTTGAAGTACATCACGGGACACAGAGCTCCCACCCCTCTTTTGGGGAACATTGTGTAACCTCAGAGAAATTGCTTGCTACAAAACTAAAGCACTCTCAGTGGGAGGGGGTTATATAGGGAGGAACTTCCTGTGAAGTTGATTACACCAGTGTCCACACCTGAAGGTACCCATATAACCCATATGTAATGACTATGCGCTCTGTGTCCCGTGATGTACTTCAAGAAAAGGATTTTACAGGTAAGCTGTTATTAAAAATCCTTTTTTTGGAGTCCTTTCCTTTAATTTTGAAGGCTGTTAAATATATGGCAGATGTGTCTGCCGAATCTATTAAGATGGCAGCAAAGTCAGCAGCTTTGGTAAATTCAGCCAGACGCGCTGTTTGGTTAAAAACCTGGTCAGGAGATACACCCTCTAAAGTCAAATTATGCAGGTTACCATTCTCCGGGGACCTGCTGTTCGGCCAGGACCTGGAGAAGGTGCTAGACAGGACGGCTGACAAAAAGAAGGCGTTCCCTCCTAAAAAAAAGTCAGAACCCAAAAAAGATTTTTCTTTATCGTACATCACGGGACACAGAGCGCATAGCCATTACATATGGGTTATATGGGTACCTTCAGGTGTGGACACTGGTGTAATCAACTTCACAGGAAGTTCCTCCCTATATAACCCCCTCCCACTGAGAGTGCTTCAGTTTTTTCGCCAGTGTCTTAGGTGTTGGTCACGTCTAGCTGTCCCTCGGAGGTCTCGGGACCCAGGATAGCTAGCCGGATCCGTCCGAAGTGCTTCAAAGCCAAGGTGTACGGTACCCGGGCCCAGCTGGAGTGGGGTTTTGCCTATAATGCCTCTCCTTGGAGGGCTGGATTCTGGGCTCCAGTGCCTTAGTCTCTTCCAAGAACTAAACGCTACTGTTGCCAGGATGCTATATAGGTCCAGGGGTGTGGGTTCCTTAAACACAGGATGAAGGTCCAAGACAATACCCACGGAGATGGGGGAAGATTGGGCCTCTTGCAGGCAATACCCTGCCTGGAGCAGGTAAGAGGGAACCTGCGGGACTTGGTTCGACAGTAGGATCCCCCTGGGGGTTCCTAATGGTATGCTTGTGCATCAGCCACTATCTCCACCCAGATTCAGGAACAGTTAGGCTGGCGGATCCAGTGATCCGCCAGACTGTGACTTTGAGCCGGCGTTTTTGTTTTCTGTAACCAGAAAACACGCCGGGTTGAAGCTCCGATGCGAGCAGCGTAACTGAGTTTCGCCATCGCATCGTTACTTCAACTCGATTTACGCTCAAAAAATATGTTAATGAGCGGAAATCGGCAATTCACGATCGAATTGACGCAATGCGTACGGTTTCCAGACGGGATAGGTACATGGGGTTGGAGTATCCTATGTTAGGTATAGGCGTCGTCATCGCTCGGGGAAAAAAAAAATCACGTTGCTTGCGACATGAATGGGAATGTGACGTCATTGACGTTCATTCACAGAATTTGGAGCATGCGCAGATGTTTGGACACTCGACGCATGCGCAGTACGTTGGCGGCGGGATCGCGCTTAGTTAGAATACTGGGTTCCGGGCTAATGGTATGCTTGTGCATCACGCCACTATCTCCACTGTATGTCTTTTTGACAGGATGGGATGTACTAATGTTTACCCAGATAACATGTAGATATATGTATGCTTGTTTAAGATATATATTTGCTACTCCCCCCAGATCTGCCTGTTAGCATTGATACTGCAGCCCCCACGTACTATAAAGAGGGAATGCTGGTGAAACTCCTGTTTCTTAGGAAGCCTATGGGGACAGCTTCCTCTATGTGTGCACTACATTGAGAATTAGTGCTTACCTGGTGTCAGTTTGGGCTGCTGGCGTTGGTCCATGCTTCTCCTCTGCTCTCTGCTTCCTCCATGTTGATTTCAGCGTGGGGAGGGTGCGCGCGCGTGTGCGCGCGCACACCGTCTCTTATGGCGTCCTCGTGCATAGGGGGGGCGGGCCGGCAGGGTCAGGGCTTCAGTTAATACAGAGCATTGTTTCCGGCTGGTCTTTCCCTTCTGAGAGCGGTGGAGAAAGGACACAGAGCGCGCAGCTGAGCCATTTTTTGGCAGGCAGTGACACCTAGTGGCGGTTGGTGGATCTTCAGGTCTGGACTTAAAGTCCACTTTGACCAAAAGAAAAAAAAAAAAAAAAGTTTTTTTTCTTGAAGGGACTCAGCCTTAGATCCGGCAGCATCCGAGTCTACCTTGGGCTCCAGCTAACGGGCATTGGTGTTGCAATACTCACAGGTTTTCCTCGGTATTGCCACATTCTAGAGCGTGGAAAAAAAAAAAAAAAAAAAATGTTTTCCATAGCCTGTTCTTATTAGTTCACTCCTAGCTACAACAGTCAGGTGTTGGCTACAGGGGTGTCTCAAGGTTGTGCAATGGCTCCCAAGGGATCAGGACCAGCTAAGGCTGCAAAGGGTGCCAAAGAACAAGTCTCCATCGGGGTCAGAGGATTTGGGCCAGGATGGTCCCACCCTCGCTAGATAGGCCACCGAGTAGCATCTTACAGGAGCCATTGAGGGTGCTGGGGGCAGAGGCGGCCCCCAATCCACCTATTCCCGTTTATGTAACGGAAGAAATGCTAGCGACCACCCTGGGTGGGCTAGAGGAAAGGTTAACGGCTTTGATTGCCCGCTCTTTGCCAGGTGGCAAACGGGCTAGATCCCCGTCACCTAGATTGGTGTTTTCAGATGCGGGGTCTCCTCGCCGGAGGAACAGGACCCACAAGAGGATCAAGCGGACCAGAGTCCCGACGGTTCAGACATGGAGGGTTCCACTCTAGATAAACATTTTCGGCTTCTCAAGCGGAGAGCCTGTGGATCCAGTCTCTGACAGATATTGTTCGCACTGCTTTTAAAAACTTCCAGTGTCAGAACTATTAGCCCCTGCAGTATCCTCATTAGGTTCTTTAAAGGCACCATTAACTTGGGTGTCTTTTCCAATTCACCCCCTTCTGGAGAGCGTGTTTTTTTTTCAGGATTGGGCTCGACCTGATAGGATCTTTTTCCCTCCTAAAAGGTTCACTATTTTCTATCCTATGGAAGAAGAATTTGCAAAGAAATGGGCACTCCCTACTGTGGACGCGGCCATTTCCTGCGTGAATAAATCCCTGACCTGTCCGGTTGGAAATGTCCAGATGTTCAAAGATCCGGCCGACAAAAAATTGGAGACCCTACTGAAGGCTTCGTTTACCACAGTAGGTGCCGTGGTTCAGCCAGCATTGGCGTTTGTCAGGCTTTAAAGAAACAGATTTTAAAAGGACATGCCGGCTCAGCAAACTCGTGAATTAGCAGACCTCCCAAGGGCTCTCTGCTTTGCAGTAGATGCTATTAAGGACTCCGTTCAACGGGCGTCCCGTCTATCTCTGCTGTTGGTTCATATGCGTCGTCTTTTGTGGCTAAAGAACTGATCAGCAGAGGCACCCTGCAAAAAACTTTTAGCAGGATTTCCCTTTCAGGGTGGAAGACTATTCGGTGAAGACCTAGATAAATATATCCAAACCATATCAAGTGGTAAAAGTTTTTCCTTACCGGTCAAGAAAAGACCGCGCGGGCCCGCGTTTAAGCGACGGGCCTTTTACTGGCTCGGCCCCTTCCGCTTCCTGTCAGTATCGACGGCCTCCCGGGCGTTCAACATTTAATAGTCGCTCACAGGGACAAGCCACGGCAAACAAGAGGCCATGGTCTCGCAAGCCGGCTAAACCTGTCATCAAGTCAGATTCATGAAGGGGCGCCCCCACTCTCTTGGGTGGGCGGAAGACTTCGGTTTTTCTCCGAAGTGTGGAAAGCCAGAATTCCCGACTCTTGGGTTCGGTTCGTGGTAGCCACGGGCTACAAACTAGAGTTTCGAGAAGTCCCCCCTCCTCATTTTCGGGGGTCAAAGTCTTCCAAGCGGCCCATTAAAGAGGGCCTCTCTCGTAAAGGCATTGAATCGCCTCTGGCTCCAAGGAGTAATTGTAGAAGTACCAACCCAGGAATGGGGTCTGGGATTCTATTCCAACCTTTTTCATAAATACCCAATGGTGACGTCAGGCCTATCTTAGACCTCAAACGCCTAAATCGCTTTCTAAGATGTAGACCTTTCGTATGGAATCCATACGTTCGGTGGCAGCCAGCCTACATCATGACGACTTTCTAGCGTCTATAGACATAAAGGATGCTTATCTGCACATGCCAATCTACCCGGCACATTACAAGTTTCTTCATTTTATGATAGATCAACGTCATTTCCAGTTCGTAGCCCTCCCTTTCGGGTTGGCAACAGCTCCGCGGGTATCCACAAAGGTGTTAGCCCCGGTGCTAGCCGTCCTAAGGACAGCAGGCATTTTGGTCCTGGTATACCTGGACGATCTCCTGCTTATCGACAGATCAGCTTCCAACCTCAATCATGCAGTAGTCCGCACAGTTCGGCATCTAGAGGAGTTTGGGTGGATTTTGAACCAAGAAAAATCGAGGTTGCAACCCACAAAACAGTTAGAATTTCTAGGCCTTCGGCTAGATACAGTCGGCCAGAGGATATTTTTTCCTCAAGCAAAAGTCAGGTCATTGACTCAAACAGTTCAAATAGTCTTAGGCAAGAAGAGGCCGACTATTCGCCTAGGCATACGACTGCTGGGGAAGAGGGTGTCCGCCTTCGAAGCAGTGCCCTATGCCCAGATCCATACCAGAGTTCTCCAGGCAGCCATTCTCTCTGCTTGAAACAAGTCCATGCAGGCACTAGACCGTCCGTTAGTTCTCTCAGGGGTCCGGCGCAGCCTGTTCTGGTGGCTGGTCCCTCAATATTTGTCAAAGGGGAAATCCTTTTGCCCCATCACATGGAAAATTTTAGGAAGACTGACCCAGCAGGGACAGTGATAGGAGGCAGAAAGACTGCTTCCCATTAATATCCTACAGATCAGAGCTGGTCGTCTGGACTCTCCCCCTTCAGGGTCTGCCAGTAAGGGTACAGTCCGACGATGCCACGGCGGTGGCATACATAAACCACCAGGGGGGCACGAGGAGCCTAGTGGCTCAAAGGGAAGTAAACCTGATTTTCTCATGGGCCGAAGCCCATGTACCCTGCATCTCGGCAGTGTTCATCCCAGGGATAGACAATTCTCAAGCAGATTTTTGAATCTTCAACAGTTGCTCCCGGGGGATTGGTCTCTTCACCCCCAGGTATTCCAAGGCATTTGCCAAGGATTCGGAGTTCCCGATGTAGACATCATGGCAACGAGAGTCAACAAGGAATTGGACAAATTCGTATCCTGAGCCAGGGATCCCTCGGCCTACGGGACCAATGCGTTGGTTTGCCCCTGGCACCAGTTTTCTCTCCTGTATGCGTTCCCTCCACTGCAGATGATTCCCCGCCTTCTACGAAGGATCAGGGTGGAGCGCAGGCCTGTGATCCTGGTGGCCCCAGCCTGGCCCAGGAGGGTTGGTACGCGCCCATCATGAGGATGTCAGTAGGGGCACCGGGGCCACTCCCCCTGCGACCAGACCTGTTATCTCAGGGCACGATATGCCACCCTGCTTCACAGCAGCTAGATTCGATGGCTTGGCGGCTGAATCCCTAATTCTTAAGGGCAGAGGCCTCTCAGCCCAGATCATATCTACGTTGATTCCGGCTAGGAAACCAGTCTCTAGAAATATCTATTACAGAGTCTGGAGGACCTATGGGGAGTGATGCGAGTCTCAAAAAGGGCATCCTCGTAAGTTTTATCGACAGGATCTTGCGATTCCTCCAGGTTGGCGTTGATAAGGGATTAGCTCTTAGTACTCTAAAGGGGCAGGTGTCTGCCTTATCGATATGGTTTCAAAGGCCTTTGGCCGCGCATTCGCTTGTGAAAAGCTTCTTGCAGGGGGTCTTGCATGTAAATCCCCCTATTAGAGCTCCCCTCTGCCCCTGGAATTTAAAACTCGTCTTGTCAGCTTTACAAAGACAACCGTTTGAACCTCTGACAGAAATCCCTCTTGTGCTGCTAACCCGAAAGTCGGTTTTCTTGGTGGCTATGGCTTCGGCCAGAAGGGTCTCCGAGCTGGCAGCCTTGTCTTGCAGGGAACCGTACCTGATTCGGCATAAGGTCAGAGTGGTTCTGCGGCCTCAACCTTCTTTCCTTCCTAAGGTCATATCCAGTTTTCACTTGAATCAGGACCTAGTTCTACCATCCTTCTTTCCTACTCCCCAGTCCAGAGAGGAAAGACTGCTTCATACTTTGGACGTGGTCCGAGCCATGAGGGTTTATCTCAGGGCTACAGAGAAGATTCGGAAAACAGATGTGCTTTTTGTTCTTCCGGATGGCCCCAAAAAGGGTCAGCCGGCTGCCAAGTCTTCCTTGGCTAGGTGGATTAAGCAGCTGAGTTTTCAGGCCTATGGTCTGAAGCGCGTTCCACCTCCCTTATCAGTTAAAGCCCATTCTACGAGGGCCATGAGTGCCTCTTGGGCGGCACACCATCAGATCTCTATGGCACAGGTTTGCAAAGCGGCAACCTGGTCTTCCGTACATACGTTTATTAAATTGTATAAGTTGGACGTCGCAAAAGCTACGGACGCAGCATTTGGGCAGGCGGTCCTATGGGCAGCAGTATAGAATCCTCTGGCCCGGTTCACGCCCCCTTGTTTTTCTGTTGGTGGAGCTATTTTTTCTCCTGATAATGTTTTTGTTTGGCTATTTTTGGCCTTACGGTCTCCCTCCCTTCATGGAGCATTGCTTTGGGACATCCCATATGTAATGGCTATGCGCTCTGTGTCCCGTGATGTACGATAAAGAAAAGGGGATTTTTAATAACAGCTTACCTGTAAAATCCTTTTCTTGAAGTACATCACGGGACACAGAGCTCCCACCCCTCTTTTGGGGAACATTGTATAACCTCGGAGAAATTGCTTGCTACAAAACTGAAGCACTCTGTGGGAGGGGGTTATATAGGGAGGAACTTCCTGTGAAGTTGATTACACCAGTGTCCACACCTGAAGGTACCCATATAACCCATATGTAATGGCTATGCGCTCTGTGTCCCGTGATGTACTTCAAGAAAAGGATTTTACAGGTAAGCTGTTATTAAAAATCCCCTTTTTTTTGGGGGTTGGACATTTCGATAGAACAGCGCTGGTACCATTCCGAGGAAGCATCGCGGGATGTCGGGGCTGACATCTAAAACAGGAAATGACGCAGCCCGACAGACACTGAATTTTTCCGGCTGGCCGGAATAAAAGAAAATACGGCGCATGCGCGTTAGACGTCACGACTCGGCTAAATATCGATAACTTGGACAGGAGGCAGGTAGAGTAAAAATTAACAATGGCAATTAATTTTAATTACAAAATTAAATGCAAAGTCAGAATTTTGGGTATACAACCACTTTAACCACGACTCTCTGAATTGTCTGCAGAAACTGAGCATAGTGGCGACCGATGAGATCGGATTTCAGCGGATGTTCATCTGCTGACACCCGCAATCCCATAGGGATACATGTATGTCCGTTTTTCATCCGAAGACGGATGGATGAAAAACTGACACATTGTCCGCAGGTGTGAAAGGGGCCAAAGAATTTTGTACCAAGTATTGAATACATTTCAGTTAGCGTGTTTGATACTTATTCCCTGTGTCATTCCATTTTCATTACACATAACTTAATTTCTGAACTTCTTTGTTTTAGTTTGTTGTATGTATGGATTGCATGTTTGTTACTGACATGAGGTAAAAATGTCATGTCAATAGCACCTTTAGAAAGATATTTACCTAGAAAAATGTAAAGGCGTTTAATACTACTTTTACCTGTTGTGTTTCCTCTCCTTGTCAAAAGGATCTCATCTGTATTGTACCAGTGGCTTCAATGCTTTTGATGCAAGTTATTGTAGTAAAATTGTCGAGATGGGGGATAAAATTCTTCCACGTGTTGGTGCATTCTTGCCTGCCAGTTTCAGTATAACGTTATTTTTAGATCTGATGCACACACAACAGTTTTGAGGTGGCAAGACCAGATTGTATAAAATGATTTATGACTAAAACTGTTTTTTTTTTCAGTTGGTTAATAAAGATTTAAAGTAGGGCTGTGCAAATTAACTTTTAATTAATCGATTAATCTTAAATGTTTTTGATCGATTAAAATTCTTTTGATTGGTACTCACCTCTCTGCCAGCTTCTGGGCCTTCAGGGAGTTCCGTCAGAGATCCGGTAACGTCACAGACAGTGGCAGGGCTTGCCGTGTCCATCTGAAGGGCTAATTTGCTGTGCCTTCATATCTGCATGCCAGTGGGACTTTACTATCTGCTACACACAAGGGCTGTTACACTTCCCTCTATCACTTCCCTCTATCAACCTGGGATTCTACAACCATCCACTGGGAGTTGTGATAGTTCCCTTCATGGGACATCTACATGCCGACGGCATGATGTTAACCTCTCCTCATCTGTATTCAGCAGTTCGTTGTACACACATGGTATCGTTGTACACATTTTTATACCCGTATCATACTTAGCTACATGTTTTTATGACTGCTATTGCTACCGTTTGGTATTACTCGCACCATTTTTACAGTTTATGTAGCTACATCGATTTTATCTCCAGTGCAATATTTATTTTGTTACCTACTTGAAGACTATAAAAGTTTTAATGCTATTCCTATCGAGCGCTGCCTTTGTGTGTTTTTTGTATCCTGCTATCCATTTTTCCAGTGGTTGGGAGCTGCACTGGGAATCGGCCTGCAGGGAGATCAGCTAAAAGTAGTTGGATCTGTATGTGCGTAATAATCGAAATTAGTCGATTAATCGATTAAAAAATAAAACGATTAATCGAACACAAAAATTTTGATCAGTAACAGGCCTAATTTAAAGTGGCTGTAAACTCTCCAACCAGAGCTGTATCCTGGCCTAGGCCAACGGCAGCACGTTGCAGGGGGGAGCACGGAAAGTCTCCGCCGGCTTGCACTATTAGTGTAGCGCCGTTAGTGTAGCGCCAGTCTTATGGGGCGGACTGGGCAGAGAGGCAAGCATTCCGCAACTGTAGGGGGGGGCGGAGCTTCTAATTTTGACTGTCCTATCATCCTGGACCACAAACCTTCCTCACTGTGCTATGTTTTCTCCTGTAACATTGGAATGGTTATATCTTTTTAGTCCTCTCCAGAAAATTATCAGAAATTTGTGCCTAATGTAGAACTATAGGAACACTTTTCTATTTAATTTTGGATAGAGTAAGGGTAAGGTAAGGGAAGGGCAGGTCTTTAACAGCAAGGGGTGTGGCCTTGACAAGAAGGGGTGGGTCATATTTAAATTAGGGGTGCATGAGTTTAGTCAGGCCTAGGGCAGCACAAAACCTAAATGCATCACTGTCTCCAACCCAACTTCAGCACATTCTTATCCTCGTTACTAAAGCTACTGATCACTGCCTGTAAAAGTCTGCATACTTGTAAGTCTTCTTCCTGGATCTCCCCTTGTCACCATGTAACGTCACACGGGAAGTAAACCAGGGCATAAAGACTCCTAGGTAATAAATGGTGAGAAACAAAAAAGGGGGAAGGGACCAAGGTTAGGGGAAAGGACGGGGAAGGGTAGCGGTCTCAGGGGAGATCAAAGAGAAAAGGGGTTACTATTGGCAATAGTGTAAATGATCTGAAATCATATTTGATACAAAAAAGATTTTTATTAATATTAAGGTATCAAGACATAATTAGTACAAAAAGGGGAAGAGGGAGATTAAGTCTTTTAAAAAGACATGTAGAACTTCTGAAATTTAGACCATGAACATTAATTTACAAACAAGACGCACAATTAACAACACAAAGACACAACACTAGTCCGGACCAAAAGAGCTCTGTTATCAATATCACAAGATTATTCTCAACAATGGAGGATTTAATTTTGATGGATTTAATAATATAAATAAGAGTGTGATCAGGGAAAACAATGTATCACCTGACTTCCAATCGAATAGTACCGAATTGGTATAGTATCTGGTAACAGAGCTCAATGTGTAAAGAGAGAGATATAGAGGGGTACAGAGGTATTAATTATCCTGCTGCAGCAAGGTGGAGGTTCTTGGCAATTCGGAATCACTTATAACTTGGGTCCATAGTATGTTGTTGGGCCCATATACAAGTAATAATTGATTTCTATATAGTCCAAACAATAGAGCAATATAAATACTGAGATATTGTGGAGAGATGCCTAATTATTAGAACCAATCCTCAGGGTTATGTTAAGTTATAACTTAGAGAGATGAGAGCATGATATGAATCAAAAATGTGGAGCAGTGAAATGTCCCGTTATCCTGAGCACACATATAGCCGTTGAAGCACTGGTTGGCAAGATATGTTGGCAACATGCTGTTGATCAACATAAGAATGACACACAATAGTCAACACGGCATCATAAAGTCATACATTGTAGGGTCTCTGTACATTACCAAATGGAGGTTAATGTTGATCCAAGGCTGAATTGTATGTTGCTGCCGATCATTACTTTCTATGGTTGTACAGACCTGTATCCTGTGCATGACATGTTGCTCGGCTGCAATGTAAAGTGCTGATAACGTTGGTGCTCAATCCGGATATCATCCCTCTGTTGTAGGGTGTATGTAGCGGACGTAGTTATCCATGGAATGGAATTCCTTGATCGGGGACTGATTGCGGTTCACGCTCAAACATCTCCGTCCCTTCGTGTATCTCTCTCGTGTACGTTTGATCACGATGTCACGTGACTAGCGTCGGGTGATGACGTCGACGCGTTTCGCCGTACCCAATGGCGTAGCTTCTTCCTGGACTCCTATTGTGGCATTCATCTGGGGCTTTCAGCCTGACATCTTCAATGGCATTAGGGACCAATTAACTTATTACATTTTTTTTTTTTTTGGATCGAGAGAGGATATTGCGCATGTGCGAGATTACAGCTGGGGAAAGCAGCATATGCAAACTTGTACTGCTTTTTTCACCACTTTTTCTATGAATAATACAATTTACAGACTTCTGTAATGTGTTATGTGAGTTACTTTGCATCAGCTAGCATTACCTATCAGTTGAGTTTACCATGGTTGCAATATGCTGCTTGTCAACGGACACCATTTAACAAACATGGAGTGTGCAAATTCTAGTGCAGCTCTGCACAGAAACCAATCTGCATCACCAGGTTCCGAGTGCTGTAGTACATTTAAAGTGATTGTAAAGTCTTGTTTAAAAAAAAAAAAAATGCGTGTTATACTTGCCTCCTCTGTGCAGTTGGTTTTGCACAGAGCAGTCCGGCTATCCTCTTCTCAGGTCCCTCTTTGCAGCTCCTGGCCCCTCCCTCCTATCAAGTGCCCACATGGTCAGCAGCTTCCTATGGGGGCACTGGAGCCGAGTCACCGCTCCATGTGTCCATTCAGACATGGAGCCCTGCCCCCTCTCTCCCCTGATTGACTGACTGACTTTGAAGCCAAGGGAGCCAATGGCACCACTGCTGTGTCTCAGCCAATCAGGAGGAGTGTCCTGGACATTCTTGGACATCGCTGGAGAGAGATGGGGCTCAGGTAAGTAATTGGGTGAATGCTGGGGTGGCTGCTACACAGTTTTTTTTTATCTTGATGCAACTTCTTTAATCACTTAACCACTTGACCACTGGGCACTTAAACCCCCTTCCTAACCAGACCAATTTTCAGCTTTCGGTGCTCTCACAATTTGAATGACAATTACTCAGTCATACAACATTGCACCCATTTGAAATTTTTGTCCTTTTTTTCACACAAATAGAGCTTTCTTTTGGTGGTATTTGATCACTTCTGGGTTTTTTATTTTTTTGCGCTATAAAAGTAAAACGACTAAAAATTCTGTAAAAATAAATAAAAAAATCTTGTTTCTGTCATATTAGCGGGTTATTTCTCACACACAGCATATGCATACCACAAATTACACCCCAAAACACATTCTGCTATTCCTCCCGAGTATGGCGATACCACATGTGTGAGACTTTTACACAGCGTGGCCACATACAGAGGCCCAACATGCAGGGAGTGCCATCAGGCGTTCTGGAACACCCAAACCAATTCTGACATTCCTCTCTTACATGTAAAAATAATCATTTATTTGCTAGAAAATTACATAGAACCCCAAAACATTATATATGCTTTTTTATCAAAGACCCTAGAGAATACAATGGCGGTGGTTACAACTTTTAAACTCGCATGGTATTTTCGTAGAAATTTTATGATTGCGTGTTTTTAAAAAGAAACTGTTGTGTGCTAAAAAAAAATAAAAAAACAGTAAAGTTAGCCCAATTTTTTTTCATAATGTGAAAGATGAAGTTACGCCAAGTAAATAGATACCCAACATGTCACCCTTCAAAATTGCGCACAATGATGGAATGGCGCCAAACTTCGCTACTTAAAAATCCCCATAGGCGACGCTTTAATTACTTTTATTGGTTACATGTTTTTAGTTACAGAGGAGGTCTAGGGCCAAAATGATTGCAGAGTATTGCGCAGGGTATTGCAGAGTATTGCGCAGGGTATTGCAGAGTATTGCGCAGGGTATTGCAGAGTATTGCGCAGGGTATTGCAGAGTATTGCGCAGGGTATTGCAGAGTATTGCGCAGGGTATTGCAGAGTATTGCGCAGGGTATTGCAGAGTATTGCGCAGGGTATTGCAGAGTATTGCGCAGGGTATTGCAGAGTATTGCGCAGGGTATTGCAGAGTATTGCGCAGGGTATTGCAGAGTATTGCGCAGGGTATTGCAGAGTATTGCGCAGGGTATTGCAGAGTATTGCGCAGGGTATTGCGCAGAGTATTGCGCAGGGTATTGCAGAGTATTGCGCAGGGTATTGCGCAGAGTATTGCGCAGAGTATTGCGCAGAGTATTGCGCAGAGTATTGCGCAGAGTATTGCGCAGAGTATTGCGCAGAGTATTGCGCAGAGTATTGCGCAGAGTATTGCGCAGAGTATTGCGCAGAGTATTGCGCAGAGTATTGCGCAGAGTATTGCGCAGAGTATTGCAGGGTATTGCGCAGGGTATTGCGCAGGGTATTGCAGAGGGTATTGCGCAGGGTATTGCAGAGGGTATTGCGCAGGGTATTGCAGAGGGTATTGCGCAGGGTATTGCAGAGTATTGCGCAGGGTATTGCGCAGAGTATTGCGCAGGGTATTGCAGGGTATTGCGCAGGGTATTGCAGAGTATTGCGCAGGGTATTGCGCAGGGTATTGCAGGGTATTGCGCAGGGTATTGCAGGGTATTGCGCAGGGTATTGCGCAGGGTATTGCGCAGGGTATTGCGCAGGGTATTGCGCAGGGTATTGCGCAGGGTATTGCGCAGGGTATTGCGCAGGGTATTGCGCAGGGTATTGCGCAGGGTATTGCGCAGGGTATTGCGCAGAGTATTGCAGGTATTGCGCAGGGTATTGCGCAGGGTATTGCGCAGGGTATTGCGCAGGGTATTGCGCAGGGTATTGCGCAGGGTATTGCAGGGTATTGCAGGGTATTGCAGGGTATTGCAGGGTATTGCAGGGTATTGCAGGGTATTGCAGAGTATTGCGCAGGGTATTGCAAAGTATTGCAAAGTATTTGGGTATCACAGGGTATCGGGCAGGTTTTGCAAAGTATTTGGGTATCGCAGGGTATTGCAAAGTATTTGGGTATCGCAGGGTATTGCAAAGTATTTGGGTATCACAAAGTGCATTTGGGTATTGCAAAGTATTTGGGTATCGCAGGGTATTGCAAAGTATTTGGGCATCGCAGGGTATTGCAAAGTATTTGGGTATCGCAAAGTATTTGGGTATCGCGCAGGGTATTGCAAAGTATTTGGGTATTGCAGGGTATCGCGCAGGGTATTGCAGAGCTGGAATGGATGGAGGGATGGCTGGATCTGTGACTGCATTTGTCACAGATCCAGCCACAGCGCTGCTGCTGACACCCCGCTCCCCCCTCTCCTCGTACACTGTACTGAACGGTACAGAGAGGAGATGCAGGAGAGGGAGGAACCGGCGTCATCAAATGACGCCGGTTTGTTTTACAAGTGATCGTGCCATCATTTGACCGCGATAACGTGGTAAACGGCTGCTATCAGCGGCAATTTACCGTGATCCGCCGGGTCTTCTAGACTCGGCGAGCACGGACACTTCCGCGAGCGCGTCCCAGGGGACGCGCAATCGCGGAAGTGAAGGACGACGTCCCAGGGACCTTGTCCCAAAATAACTCCGCCGCGCTGTAGCAGTATTTTTGCTATAGCGCGGTCGGAAAGAGGTTAAGGACCGCCTCATATACGTCGGCAGAATGACACGGCTGGGCACAAGCACGTAGCTGTACGTCGTCTTTAAGTGCCCAGCCGTGGGTTATGGGTACGCGCCCGCAACCTGGTCCAAACCACAGTGGCCACGGGACCCGCGGACCCGATTGCCGCCGGAGTCCCGCGATCGGTCCCTGGAGTTGAAGAATGGGGAGAGCTGTGTGTAAACACAGCTTCCCCTTTAACTGCGGCGCTGTCATTGATCGTCTGTTCCCTGATATAGGGAAAGGCGATCAATGACATCAGACGTCCAGCCCCGCCCCCTACAGTTAAAAACACATATGAGGTCACACTTAACCCCTTCAGCGCCCCCTAGTGGTTAATTACCAAACTGCAATTGTCATTTTCACAGTAAACAATGCATTTTATAGCATTTTTTGCTGTGAAAATGACAATGGTCCCAAAAATGTGTCAAAATTGTTCGATGTGTCCGCCATAATGCTGCAGTCATGAAAAAAAATTCGCTGATTGCCGCAATTAGTAGCATAAAAATAAAAATGCAACAAAACTATCCCCTATTTTGTAAACGCTATAAATTTTGGGCAAACCAATCGATAAACGCTTATTGCAATTTTTTTTACCAAAAATATGTACAAGAATACATATCGGCCTAAACTGAGAAAGAAACATTTTTATATATATATATATATATATATTTTTTTAAATTGTCGCTCTACTTTTGTTTATAGCGCAAAAAATAAAAACCGCAGAGGTGATCAAATACCACCAAAAGAAAGCTCTATTTGTGAAAAAAGACGCCAATTTTGTTTGGGAGCCACATCGCACGACCGCGCAATTGTCAGTTAAAGCGACGCAGTGCGAATCGCAAAAACTGGCCAGGTCCTTTACCTGTGTAATGGTCCGGCTCTTAAGTGGTTAAATCTCACCCCACATGCAGAGTATATGCAGCAGCACTGTTATATGGCTGCAGACAGTAGGATAAGTTTGCAAAGCAAAAAAAGGGAAACGGGCTAAACAGTGGGAGACTGCATAGCTGGCACATGTCTGCAATAAGTGCAGCTTCACAACAATAGTTGCATTAGTATCTCTAGTTCACCCATCTTGTCTGCCAGGCTCCTGGCATTGGTCAACATGCCAGGTAGTTTAGATGGGTCGCAGATTCAGAACCTGGGCTTCCAGGGAAACAATGTGCTTACATTTTGCACAGCAGTATTCGCCCTCGATCGGATGATCAAGGAACGCATACATGCCACAAGATATACACCGAATCACCCCTCCACACCCCACCGGGCATCGTACCTCTTAATTTAATGAGGATTGGGGATTATACTCTGTCCAAATTACCTAACTAGCTTCCTGACACTACTACTCAACAAAACAATACACAGGTACTCGCGTCCAAACAAACCTACGTGCACTCGCAGACCAGCGTGCACCCACAATACACAAGTTCGCAATACACAAGTTCGCAATACATAAGTACTAACTATACACACACACACACACTACTCGGACAACACTCAGATACTCCCACTACACTGGTACTATGACCCCTGTTTTATCTCTTGGTTTTAACTCACCACTTAGTCCAGTTCCACTTAGTTCCAGCAAACTCAAAGATGAGCAGGCTCAAAATGAGTTCTACAGAAATTTATATAGGCCTCCAGCACCTGTGACCAATTAACCACTCCCCATAATTAGTAGGCTGAAAGGAAAAAGACTGTTTAACCACTTAAGGACCACCGCATGTACATATATGTCGGCAGAATGGCACGGACAGGCACATCAACGTACCTGTACGTGCCTGCCTAGACGTGGGTCGGGGGTCCGATCGGGACCCCCCGGTACATGCGGCGGTTCCCGTGGCTGTCCGAGCGATCCGGAATGAGGGGGCAGCTGTTTGTTTTTGTCCGCTCCCTCCGGATCGCTCCCAGCCAATCCACGTGCTCCCCCTGCGTGTCACTTCCTCTGCCTGTGTAAACACAGGAAGAGGGAAGTGATGTGATCTCTCCTCTCAGGGGTATTTTCAACCGCCGCTGAGGAGAGATCACATCACACAGTGAGTCTGCACAACACTACACTGACACCAGTACACGCATGCACATTAACCCCTTGCGATCACCCCCCCGTCACAGTGTCACTGAATGCAGTGATCATATATGTACTGATCACTGCATTTAGTGTCAGTGTGACAGGCAGTTAGTGTTAGGCCCAGGGTAGCCCCCGTACCCTAATAAAGTTTTAACCTCTTGATCACCGCCCTAGTTAACCCTTTCACCCCCTATTGCCAGTGTCACTAAGCGATCATTTTTCTGATCGCTGTATTAGTGTTGCTGTTCCTGCTAGGTAGCTATTTATTTTTTTATTGCAATTTTTTTTACTAAAGACATGTGGCTGAATACATTTTGGCCTAAATATTTATTTTTTTTCAAAAATGTCGCTCTATTTTTGTATATAGCGCAAAAAAAATCGCAGAGGCGATCAAAAATACCACCAAAAGAAAGCTCTATTTGTGGGAAGAAAAGGACGCAAATTTTGTTTGGGAGCCACGTCGCACGACCGTGCAATTGTCTGTTAAAGCGACGCAGTGCTGAATTGTAAAAACCCCTTGGGTCAATTAGCAGCATATTGGTCCGGTCCTTAAGTGGTTAAAAAGTGCCAGAAAAAGGTGTTAAAAATCTGCAAGGAAAAGCCCCAAAAAGAACCTAAAATGCAACACAGCAATCACCATCAGTCAAAATAAAAATAAAAACTTGCTCACACTCTCCACTCAAGGTCCCCACTGTCTAGCCTCCAACCAACAAGTCTGGCCACAATACATGCATCCTACCAAGAAAAACATGTGGCAGAACATAGTGGGAGATATCACATGACTGGCTCAAATGTATGCAACAAATGTTGCAATGATGCAAGCAACATAGCTGCAGTACACAGCTATATTAAAGGGTCACTAAAGGAAAAAAAATGTTTTGCTGAAATGAATGTTTACAGGGTATAGAGACATAAAAGTTAACGGATTCCTTTTAAAAAATGATTCAAAATAGATAAAAATCATATAATGTGCCTGCAGGTTAGTGTAACTTTTAAACTGGTTTCATGTTTCTGTGAAGTAAAGAGACACACAGAACAAAAACATACAAATACAGGGCAGTGTTTTGTTTTTAAAATGAATCTGATTCTGGTTCTGACGAGTTTTAGACGCACAGTAATGACAGCTTGGACCACAGTGAAAAGCTGCCATGAGATTTTTTCATAAGGAGCCAGACAGGCAGGAAGTGTGGAGATCAGAGCAGCATTACAGCAACTTCAAAGCAAAAACAAACAATGAGGACATGAAACCAGGACTGCAGTAAGGTAAATGAAGCTATTTAGCTAAAAAAAAAAAATCCTTTAGTGATCCTTTAATCTTATCCAGTTTCTGGGTGCTATCCAAACGGGACCCATCTGCAATTACTTGGGATGAGATTACCATCTTGATTCTTCTGGGCATTTATTTTTATAAGGTGGATGTTTAGGATCATAGACACAATTATGTGCCCAGACAAGTGATATGAAGCTTTTAGCTTCCAACAGGAGAGTGCTGTCCTCCATCTTGCTGTGCGTGTGATTTCAAAAAGGGTGTAATTCTTTTCACACTCCTATGTGCTGTGATTTAGTAACAAAGCTCCCCAGTTTCAGAGCCTCTGGTGTGGCATGTTCTTTGGGGGACTCATGCAGTAAGTATGGCTGATCAGGTTGAAGCACTGGTACAGCGCAATCATCGGTAAAGTGGTAATATAACACATAAAACACAATACCAAAAAGAAAGTCTCTTAATATCCAAGTATATCAACACAATTCACTTCTTCCCAGAAACTTAACAAAAAACGTATAAAACTATAAACAAAACAAATAAATCCTTAGATCTAATAATATTGCCACCTGTGTGCAACAATCGCAAACAATCTAAAACCGGTGCTTGTGCAATCCACCACCAGTGTTCTCTAGCAGATCACCTTGTTCACGTGTGTAACACCAGCCATATCAAACTAAAAATATACCATCTAGTGCTTTCTGTAAAAAAAAAAAAAAAGCATGTGTGAACTGGAAATGTGATCAATGACATGAACAGAATTTAGTCATCATGATCAGGGGGACATATGATGGTGCATGCACAGCATTTCTACTGGTGATGGGTAAAGATAGAGCCCTGACCCCATCTCGCGACCATCTTTTACAGAAACCATATCTTCCAAAAATCAATATTTATCAATCAAAAATGGGTAATAAAAACGAATACAGCAATAAGGATTCTACAGCATAACCTCTTGTATTTACTCGGTAATGCAGTCAATAGTAAAAATACACAATTTGATGACAAACCTAGTGTTGAAAGAAATATATATTTTAAAAAAATCGGTAGACATATAATAAAAGATTAAAAAAAATAAACAAATTATTCAAATTAATAGTTTTATCAGTGACAGGTAATGTTATGAATTACTTTTGTATCTACTGTACATTATTTAAGGGGATGTTTGATAGGTTTGGTTATTAATTATTTTATATTTTTTTCTATATTTTCTTTTATATTTTGTATAAATAGTTTTGTTGCTGTATTCGTTTTTATTACCTATTTTTGATTGATAAATATTGAATTTTTGGTAGACATGGTCTTTGTAAAAGATGGTCATGAAGTGGTGACAGAGCTCTAGCTATACCCATCACCAATAGAAAAAAATGTAATGCAAAACAAACATCACAATAGTGCAACGTTTCAAGGTCACACAGGACCTCTTTGTCAGGTGAGTGATAAAGTGAATCAGTGCATCAACACTACATATATAGAAAACAGCCACCAATAAAATCATGTGAAAATTGTGTATGGAGTCTGCAGCTGATGGCGGTGGATTTTGCAATTTTCAGCTGGCACAGCTTTTAGTGCCCTTTATGTGATTGAACCACTATAAGATTTTATGGCAATAACATCCTTTTTTTTTTTTCAGAGAGCACTACATGGTATGTTTTATATGGCCGGTATTACACGTTAACGAAGGAGAGAGCTGAGCTGTGAAAGCTATAAGGATATCCATCCACACATATCTATATATCCCTCAAGGGGAACTGCATGCTTTGACTGGTAAAAAAGGAGTCAAAACTGGTGGTGAAATGCTAGAGAGCAATGGTGGTGGATTGCATAAGCACCTATTTTCGATTTATTGTGTTGCACAGAGGTGAAAAGAATATTCGATCTAAGGATTTTTTTTTTTTTTTTTTTGGTTTATGGAAAGAAGTGAGTTGTGTTGATATACTTGGATATTAAGAGACTTTCTTTTTAGTATTGTGTTTTATGTATTTTAGTTCCAATAGTTTTTATTAGTTTGAGCAGTTTTAAACATAAATGACACAAACAAAAATAAAAAATAAACATATCAGTAAAACAGGTCACAAAGTGTAGAAACAGCTTATCCACACAATACTATGAGGGTATACATAACAGATGGGAATAATTGGGTTCCTGCAACCCCCCCACGCCTGAGGGGCCAGGTCTCATGTAGAACCATGGTAATATTATATTAACAGACTTAAAATAACTGTTTCATGTATTTTATATTACCACTTTACGGACGGTTGCGCGTTACTTAATTTATCATCTACTAATTGCCGAGTACCATGGTTTTTCCCAGTTCTTCCCAGTGCTTCAACTTGACCAGCCATACTCGCTGCATGAGTCCCCAAAGAACGTGTCACACCAGAGGCGATACAACGGCTCTAAAACCGGGGAGCTCTCTGTTACTAAATCAGAGCACACAGGAGTGTGAAAAGCATTACAATTAGGGTTGTCCCGATACTAGTATCGGTATCTATACTGAGCGCTTGCGCAAATGCTCCCGATGCTTTACCGATACTTTTTTTTGTGGAGTGCGGAGCAGAGCAGTCCTCGTATGGAGGAGAGGAGAGCTGCTGCTTTGTTAGACAGATCACCCGTTCCAGGATTGGTAATTACAATGCAGAGCCCAGTGCTTGACCAGAGAGTCTTCAGAGACTGGGTCACACCACAGTCAGTGCCACAGTTCTGGACCTTGAGTGCACTCTATGGCTAACACAGTAAAAGAAAGAAAGTTACCGCTCCAGGTGGATTGTGTTAGGATGATCAATGTATTTTTAGGAGATCAAGGGTGCTGGCAATGCACAAGGCAACAAATGGACAAAGAAGATATGGACAGCCGCACTCCAAAAAACCTTGATGGTTGTCTTTATTTAAAAAAAGAAAAAATGCACTACAAGTCACAGCACACTACACGGGAGTGAAACAGCTGATGTGTTTCGCACTGTAAATTAGTGCTTAATCATAGCACCACAAGCAGAGCATAAAAGTTTCATTTTAGGTAAGCCCTGCATTTTTCCATTCCGAGGGTTTCTTATATGGTCCCCAAACCACATTTGACACATTTTTGGGACCATTGTCCTTTTTATAGCAATCGGTGCTATAAAAATGCACCGATTACTGTGAAAATGACACTGGCAGGGAAGGGGTTAACCACTAGGTGGCGCTGTAGGGGTTAAGTGTTTCATAGGGAGTGCTTCTAACTGAAGGGAGATGGGCTGTGTGTGACAGGACAGTCATCACCGCTTCCGATTACAGGAAGCTGTGTTCACTGTCCTGTCACTAGGAAGGAGGAGGAAATGCTTGTTTACATAAGCATTTTCCCCTTCTTCCTCACCGTGACACGATCGCGGGTATGCCCACGGACATCAAGTCCGCGGGACCCGCGGTTGTAGTCACGGCGCTTGCGCGCCACCACAATGCCGCTTCTTAAAGGGGGACATGTATATATACGTCATTTTGCCTGCCTGTGCCATTCTGCCGACGTATATCTGCGTGCGGCAGTCAGCATGTGGTTAAGGGTCTCTCAAAGGACAAGGGGGCACTTTACATCTGAAGTATAAGAGGTTTAACCTTCATATATGGAAAGTCTACTTCACCGTAAGATGTAAAATGTGATTTTACACAGTGGGAGCTGATCTGCGGGTTCCACAGGCCACACACCAATCATCCAGCACAGAGGCAGATTGTCATTCTATCAGTAGGGAAGGAATGGATCATGTGTTCTTGTAAAGCAGAGACATGAATTCATGCCTTCCCCTAGTAAAGGCACCTTCCACAATGTAAAATAAAACACTGGCTAGGCACAACGTTAACCCTTTGAGCAACCCTGATGTTAACCCCTTCCCAGCCAATGTCATTAGTACAGTTTTAGCACTGATTACTGTATGTGTCACTGGTCCCCAGAAAATGTCAGTGTCTGACGCAATATCGCAGTAAAAAAAATAAAAAACCACTGACTATTTGTGGGGAAGTAAGCATATAAATTTAAGCAGCATATACATTTAATTTGCGTTGCATGACTGGGCAATTGTCAGTTAAAATAACTCAGTGCCGGTAAATCCGAAGTGGGTAAAGAGCTTGATGAACTCCTAAATGAACAAAACATAACTGAGTAGTAACATTGTGGATCTAGGGAATATCCAATTGCCTTCTGTGTGACTTGTTCAAAAGAATCTTTCGCAGATCTTTATTAAACGTTTTATAGGCTGGGAAAGAGCTGGGTCACATGACAGCTGTATATCAATTATGAAAAAGTACTTTTTTTTTCCCCCTGTTAAAATACAGAGCGCAGAGCCTATTCCAGAATTATGTACTTCCTGCCCCAAAGCCTCCTGAGATGCCTATGTCATAAGTCAAAGGAGGCTTTGGGGATGTATATATCCCACTGCGCATGTGCAGTGCAGTAGCATCAAGAGGCCAGCTGCAGGAACTGGAAGAGACAGCCAGCAGAAGGCTTCATGAGACACAGCATTGCAGCTGCTTTCAACAGGTTATATAAATTAAACCTGGAGAGGTACAGAAAAGGATTAAAAAGAGAAAAAAATCTAATGGAGCGCATTTTGTTTAAGCAGATGGAGCGGAGATCTTCGTTGGGCCAAACTTCAGGGAACAAAAATAAGGATGGTAAAAATCAGGCTCTGAAAAGTCAGGTAATGCTCTGTTTCAGGCTAGAATCTTTGAATCGAAAATAGCAAATGTTATTGTCTAAATACATTTGGTGTGTGGTATTACTTGAGTTTGGTGTGCTTTGTGTATTTCTTACAGATCTGTGCAGTAATACGATGAGAAGCCTTCTCTGTGCAGGAGGTCCCTGTAGTGAAGACCGGTCAATGCTGCACTCTCTTGGGCAGGATGACTGGTTTTGTCTCCACCCACTCTGTTTTCTACAGGCATCCTGTAGTAGGTGGAGCATGTTAGGCCCTTCCCACAGCTGTGCTCTCGGCACAGGCTATGTAGAGTGGAGTTCCCACCCATTTTTTTTATGTTTGTCTGTGCTGCATGCCCTAATCTCATATTGTTTAGAGGGGACAATTTTTTTTTATTTTGTTGCTTGTAAATACCTTTTTGTAGTCCTTCATTACTTCCTCCTCCTTATTAGCCTAGGCTATTAAGTCACAAGGCTATTTGCAAGGGTTTCTGGGATAGGCATCATGTTTCCCAGTAGTTTTTGCAAACCTGACTGAAACCTATTACATTGCTTGTCCAGCACTGAGCATGTGCGAGATATGCAAACTGAAATCCAGGAAGTCATACAGTCTGGCTTCATGATGCCCACACGTAAGATGGCCACGGTCTATTTCTAGATTATAATCTAAATGCTGTAACAACAAAACGGATCTTAGTTTACAGACTAACTTTACTAGAATACATTAAGCTTGTGTATTACAGGGGTATTTATATTTAAAAAGTGAAATTGTGTGTGGAACTCCACTTTAATATCTAGGGTGGAAATTCATTTGGTGCACACAAAGTGGATTTATTATTTGTGTGGCTATTGAGGAATATACTGTGTATAATGTAAAGTTTTTGTGCCCTGGAGTTCAACTTTAACTGATTTGAGTCATTAAAAAATACCTTGCACCCTTAGAGCCCAAACCATTACACAGAGCAGCCATAGTAATTAATGTGGCTTATACACCACATATAGGTGAATGGACACTGGTACACTCAAGACAGGAAGTCCCCCCCCCCCTATATAATCCCTCCCACACAGAAAGTACCTCAGTTTTTGTAGCGAAGCAATATATATCCCAATAAGAGGAGAGGGACCTCTGTGTTTTACAGGTAAGCTGTTCTTTATCATACATCACGGGACACAGAACAGCCATAGTGATTACTATGTGGAATGTCCCAAAGCAATGCCATCTGAGGGGAGGGAGACACAATACAGGTAGGCTGCCATCAGACGCAAAGCCATTTACTGCTGCCTGCAGCACACTGTGCCCAAATGTGACATCCTCTTGCCATCTTACATCTACCTAATAGAATTTTGTGAACATATGCACTGACGACCAATTTGCGGCCTTGCAAATCTAAGTCATAGAAACCTGGTGATGCACTGCCCAAAAAGCACTCACTGAATGGGCAAGGTTTTGCACCAGACTGTGGCGGAGCACCGACTCCCTCCCTAATTTGTTAGACTGGCCGACTAGTTGGTCCAGGGTCTTGTATATGTCTGTGATGCTACATGGATGCAGTATCCTTGATGTCCAGAGCCTCTGTTTCGGGTGCTCCCTTTCCGGTCACGGCACTTTCGACCAGGGCAATTGGTGCTTCCTGGGTTTTCCAACATCAAGCGTCTGTCTCACAGGTTTGCGATGCGACGACTTTTACACGGTCTTCTGATGCTTCTTTCTTTTGCAGGCGGCTGTTTAAAGTTTCAACTCCTCCGTTGAGGAGCTCTGCTTGTTTTGGGGTAAACTTATATTGGTTTTACTGATACTGTTCCCACCCCTCATTTTTTTTTACACTGCTTGGGGACGACCCACTTGTCAAGATTTAAAGAGCTGTGTCCGTTCATGGACGATAAGCGAAAATAGTATTTTATATACTCCCCGTAAAATCCTTTTCTCTGTCGTCCATGGACGGACACAGCACCCACCCCTCCTTTTTAAATTTGTACTGCTTGTTACGAACTGAGGCTGCATATTTCAGGAAAGGAGGGTTATGTCTGGAGGGACCGCCCCCTGGGTGGGGCTGTTCAACTCTGTTAAAATAACATGTATTTAATTATCTAACATGTTTCTGCCTAGTCCTCTCCTGTGAACAGGAACTTGTCAATATTTAAGAAGTTGTGTCCGTCCATGGACAACAGAGAAAGGGATTTTACGGTGAGTAAAAAAAATCCCATTTTTCACTGGGTCTTTGGGGACGTTCAAGCTTAGAAAGCGAAAGGAAGGAACTTCTGAAACTCATGGCTACCACAGAAATTACCCATCTGTCTAGGATCTCTTCTTGCCACGCTCTGTGGCTTTCACCCCTTCATAAGGAGGCTTTGGGACTCTGTTTTGTAGGCTTCTACCCCCAGGGCTTCTTCTGGCCTTGTGCTTGGGCCTGAGGCCTACCCTTTGACCCTGATGATGAAGGCCGTCACAACTGCCTGGAGGCTGTCTCGCCCCTGGCACCAAAGAGGAAGCATGTTTGAATAAAGGGACACTTACTCTCTCTTAACCGGTAGGAGGGTACTTTTACCACTTAAAATTTTTTGGATGTACTTATCTAAATCCTCTTCGAACAACCATTCCCCTTGAAAGGAAAAACCCAGCCAATAGTTTTTTACATCGCAACTCAGCTGACCAATGCTTCAGCCACAGAATTCTATGCATATACACCAATAGGAGAGCAAGGTGTGATATCTGATGAATAGAATCTTTGGCATGAACCGCAAAGCACAAGGCCCTTGGTAGCTCACCTAAATCCTGGGCCACTTCTCAAGCAGGTACCGATTTGATAACCTGCTTAACTTCATCCTTTAGGGCTTGACAAATACCTATTACTGCTACTGCAAGTTGTGCTACTACACCCGCCATGGCAAATGAGGCCCTAAGTAAAGATTCCAATCTCTTGTTGACTGGATTCTTAAACACCTAGACATTGTCCACTGGACAAGTTAGACTCCTATTCACAGAGGAGATAGCTGTGTCTACTGCAGGTAAACTCCACTGCTTAGTGAACTTCTCTTCCATAGGATAAAGAAGAAAAAACCTTTGAGGTGGAAGAAAATGTTTATCTGGGTGATCCCACTCAGCATATATTAGCTTTTCTAGCAAAGGATGTACTGGGAAAGCGTGAAGATCCTGTGGAGGTGTTAGGTAACCCAAAGAGAAAAGGGAGGCTTCAGCTGTCTCTGCTGGGGGCCAACTTCTATCCAGAATGGACCAACTCCGTCAGGGACTGAAACAAGCAGTCTCTGGGATTGCGTGGCTGAAAAAGGCTCCTCAGAGGAGACACCTGCATGCCTGTCCTCCCGATTCCCCAAAGGTAGCTCAACATCTCCTGCCCCAATGCTGGAAGGTAAGGGGCAGGAGAGCGTTTTCTCCCATCCTAGGAGGAAGATGCAAACATATCTGCTATTTTCCCTTCCAACACCGCTAAAGCTACACATGCTAAAGTCAAATCGTCCCTGGTGATGTATGCAGAGGCTGAAATGTTGGAAGCAGCTGCAACACCTTGAGGGTCTAGATGGCTCAGACTGACCATTCGCCACAGGTCTTTTAGGGGAGGATGGTACTGTGGAAGCATGACTAGGATCCTCAGACCCCGACCACAGTCTGCTGGACTCCCCCTTTTGCTTTGGGAAGACGTAATCCTAAGCACAAAAGCAGAGGTACTAACACCATGCATCCACTGCTGAGCACTAGTACGGCAATGAGTAATATGCTGCTATAATTGCTTAACCTGAGGCTGCGTAGACATGCCTTAACAAATACTTGTGTCCAATGCACATACAGCTTACGTGCCCCCACATATGCTCTGTGTTGTCCTCCACCAGCCACCAAACTGTTTTTTTATTGAGAAACTTTTATAAGGGAGAGAGCCCTACATGTGCGCCGTGCACTACGTGAACGCAGACCCTCGTGCACGTCGGCCACTAAGCCACGCCACCTCAAGTCATAGGATCTCCTCTTCCATACAAAAAAGGCTATTTCCTGCACATGTAAAGCTCAGCCACATGAACGAGACTGCTGGGGGTGGAGGGATAAGGAGCTTTTTTCCAGGGGAAACCCTAAGCACCTGCAAGCAGGGAATCCCCATATCTCTTCTTGTAGCTGCTTTATCTGAGCAAGGCTGTTCTGCCTGTGCAGCTGACACTGAGCAAAAAGACAGGAGAAGCATGGTGATGTTAACTCTCAGGTATGCACTGTCACACCCTCTAGTGGAGACAACAGGCAAGACATAGTCTACTCAAATAGAGAAGTCCAAAAGTCAACCTAGGTTCCTTAGGATCTTCTTTTTTTTTTTTTTTTATTATTTTATTTATATCGAGGGAATTAGTCCACAAGGATTACAAACAAAGAAAATATAACAATTTAAATAGATAATAATGATATTGCTCATGCACCTACATGGATCTTCTTAACTTACCATTTCTGCCTCAGGATACTGCTTGAAATCAGACAGACCCAATCTTCACCTATCACGGTGGGCCATGTCACCACTGGGTCCCCTTTTAAATGTGGTCCCCTCTCTTGAACCTGTACAGCACCCTGCCAGAGCAACCTTTGGTATAGTATGTATGTGACCAAGGTGCTGGATCCCAGGGTCCAGCCCTCAAAAGAGGAGCATTACAGGCAGCAACCTTTCTTCTTCCCAGAGGCTCGGGTACCATTCACTTTGGCCTTTTTTGGCACTTTGAATGGATCCAATAGCATGGCCCCTTGATTCTGTCAAGGATCTTAGCGAAGCTCTCTTAGCACATCAACACCTTAGACCAGGGGTGGGCAAACTTTTTGAGTCGAGGGCCGCAATGGGTTCATATATTGGACCCGGGGGGCCGGACTAATATATATATATATATATATATATATATTACTGTACTGTATTAAATACTGTACTTTATATATACACATAGCAATAGGGTACAGCGGTACAAAAAAATGTATATAAAAGTACAGTGTTTAATACAGTACAGAAACCTAACATTTGATTTTTGCCTAATAACTTTAGTTGGCTAGTAAAGAGTATCAATCAATTTAAACTCCAATCTCCTTTATCTTGTTGCTGTGCAGCTAGACCGCCCTTTCTGAATCCATGCTAGGGCTTGTAGTTCTTCTGGGAGCTGACCGTTGACCTGTGGGTCCTGCTGGCCATCACCAACTCCCAGCAGAATCTACAGGCCATGGCCATCTCCCAGCAGGACCTACAGTGTTGAGGCCTAGGCCTACCCCAACCTCTCACAAAGTAGAAATAAAATTGATACTGTGTAATGCTCCTCTTACCTTAGCTATGAGTATTGTAGCTGGCTCCCGCATCCTCTGTGGCTGCCTCCTGTGGGTGGCTGGCCAACACCCTGCTGTGGCTGGCTGGCTGGCATCCTGCTGCCGATGGTCACCGTGGCTGGGTGGCTCCTGTAAGTGGCTGGCTGAATCCCTGCTGTGGGTGGGTTACCGTGGCTGGCTGGTTTCCTGGTGTGGGTGGCTTGCTCCCTGCTGTGGGTGGCTGGCATGGTGCACCCCTGCTGTAGGGTAGTGGGTGGCTGGCGCCTGGCTCCCTGCTGCAGGTGGATGGCCTGGCTCCCTGCTGCAGGTGGATGGCCTGGCTCCCTGCTGCAGGTGGATGGCCTGGCTCCCTGCTGCAGGTGGATGGCCTGGCTCCCTGCTGCAGGTGGATGGCCTGGCTCCCTGCTGCAGGTGGATGGCCTGGCTCCCTGCTGCAGGTGGATGGCCTGGCTCCCTGCTGCAGGTGGATGGCCTGGCTCCCTGCTGCAGGTGGATGGCCTGGCTCCCTGCTGCAGGTGGATGGCCTGGCTCCCTGCTGCAGGTGGATGGCCTGGCTCCCTGCTGCAGGTGGATGGCCTGGCTCCCTGCTGCAGGTGGATGGCCTGGCTCCCTGCTGCAGGTGGATGGTGGCTCCCTGCTGCAGGTGGATGGCCTGGCTCCCTGCTGCAGGTGGATGGCCTGGCTCCCTGCTGCAGGTGGACCTGGGCTGCAGACAGACAGGTGGGGGGCGGCGGACAGCAGGGGGGCGGCGGACAGAGCGGCACAGGGCGGCGGACAGAGGGGGGCGGCGGACAGAGGGGGGCGGCGGACAGAGGGGGGCAGCGGACAGAGGGGGGCGGGCTGACAAAGAAACAGGTGGACCGAGGGGGGTGGGCTGACAAAAACAGGTGGACCGAGGGGGGTGGGCTGACAAAAACAGGTGGACCGAGGGGGGTGGGCTGACAAAAACAGGTGGACCGAGGGGGGTGGGCTGACAAAAACAGGTGGACCGAGGGGGGTGGGCTGACAAAAACAGGTGGACCGAGGGGGGTGGGCTGACAAAAACGGGTGGGACAGAGGGGGGTGGGCTGACAGTGGGACGGGCGGACAGAGGGGGGTGGGCTGACAGGGGGACGGGCAGACGGGTGGGCTGACAGAGGGGGACGGGCAGACGGGTGGGTGACAGGGGGACGGGCAGAGGGGGACGGGCAGACGGGTGGGTGACAGGGGGACGGGCAGAGGGGGACGGGCAGACGGGTGGGTGACAGGGGGACGGGCAGACGGGTGGGCTGACAGGGGGACGGGCAGACGGGTGGGCTGACAGGGGGACGGGCAGACGGGTGGGCTGACAGGGGGACGGGCAGACGGGTGGGCTGACAGGGGGACGGGCAGACGGGTGGGCTGACGGGGGGACGGGTGGACAGAGGGGGACGGGCAGACGGGTGGACATAGGGGGACGGGCAGACGGGTGGACAGAGGGGGACGGGCAGACGGGTGGACAGAGGGTGGTGGGTGGACAGAGGGTGGACGGGCGGACGGGTGGACAGAGGGAGACGGGCAGACGGGTGGACAGAGGGGGATGGGCAGACGGGTGGACAGAGGGGGTGGGCAGACGGGTGGACAGAGGGGGTGGTGGACAGACGGGTGGACAGAGGGTGGTGGACAGACGGGTGGACAGAGGGTGGTGGGCAGACGGGTGGACAGAGGGTGGTGGGCAGACGGGTGGACAGAGGGTGGTGGGCAGACGGGTGGACAGAGGGTGGTGGGCAGACGGGTGGACAGAGGGTGGTGGGCAGACGGGTGGACAGAGGGGGGTGGGCAGACGGGTGGACAGAGGGGGGTGGGCAGACGGGTGGACAGAGGGGGGTGGGCAGACGGGTGGACAGAGGGGGGTGGGCAGACGGGTGGACAGAGGGGGGTGGGCAGACGGGTGGACGGGCAGACAGATAAAAAACAAATACAGATTCTAAAAAATATGTCTTAGCTAAATGTGCATGTGCAGATGAACTGGCTGATGAAATTGCACTGTCGCCATAATCAATGAGACAGCTAAACAAAGCAGAAAGGAGTGGGCTGAGAGAAACCCGACAGCGCACTAGCAAGAGACGGGTGACTCCGGCAGCAAGATGGTAGGGTGATACAATTACCCACAGTCTCAGACCAGCCAGCCCCGCCTGCCCGCATCCACACGCCAGCTCCGCCGAGCCAATCGAATGGCGCTTGCGTGAACTCGAGTCCCAGAATGCCACAGCGGAACCACATGACCCTGGTCCGCCAATCAGTGTGCTTGTGTAGACTACAATTCCCAGAAGCCACTGTATGCAGCCGTACTCTGCGGCCAGGCCCCTGGCTGACTCCCTCTCAGTCACTAGCGCTCCGCGGGCCGGATTAAAAGGTCCGCTGGGCCGTATACGGCCCGCGGGCCGTAGTTTGCCCAGTCCTGCCTTAGACACTGGTGAAAAAACTGAGGTACTCCCTGTATGGGAGGGGTTATATAGGGGGGATTCCTGTCTTGAGTGTACCAATGTCCATTCACCTATAGGTGGCGTATAACCCACATAGTAATTACTATGGCTGCTCTGTGTCCTGTGATGTATGATAAATAAATTCAAATTATGTATAAGAATATGGTTTAACAAAGTTTACTCCTCCCAGCTCCCAAGTGTCCCTATTGGTTAATGAGTATTTCTATAATGTTAAAGGCTAGGCTTGGCAGGCCGGAGGGACCAAGGCAACTTTGGCTCTTGTATCTGTGTCTACTGATCATTGTGGCATGCAGATTAAACAAATTCCCTATTTATTTTGTATTGATGCATTTGGCATTATTTGCTAAGTTTGCATTGTTTGTGACTGGTTTACCTGACCATGTAGGTATATCGGAGGAAGGCACAAATACTTTTAAAGCATGGTCCAATTTGATTTTAACATTACCTTTTCAAGAAGTACAATTTTTTAAATACTTAGTCATAAATGTGACTTGGTGTCATTTATTTTTTACCCTTCCAAAATAACACAAGATAAATAGCTTAGTCATTAAAGCAGCACAAGAATAGCTATATTCTCTAGTAGGGCTCTCAAAACTTTTCAAACAAAGGGTCACTTTAATTGGGGCCAGATTGTGGCCAGTGGGGGTAGAAATGTCTTGGGCATGAGTGAGAATAAACATGGCCTTGGGCTTGGTGGTCAGTAGGAGTAGGCGCGCCATCATTGGTATTAGTGGGAGGAATAAAACCCAATCATTGGTATCAGTGGGAGGAATAATACCCCATCATTGGTATCAGTGGAAGAAACTGGTACCCCATTGTCGGTGTCAGTTTGAGAAATAGTCCCACCATCATTGGTGTCAATGAAAGGAATAGTGCCCCATCATTGGTGTCAGTAGAAGGAAATATGGCCCACTGTCATTGTCATTGCAAGGAAATAGTGCCTCATCTCACTGGAAGGAATAATGCCCATAGGGCTCCAATTTGGAGACCACTGATCTATAGCATTCACAAATCATCTTTTAGTAATCAGACTACAATAAACAAAACACAAATTGTTGTGGGAAATTCTGTTTTGCATTGTCCTCCATATCAAGCCTGTTGGTATATTGGCTCTAATATTAAATGATCATGTTGTCTACGGTTAGTACCTTTCTTTGTGCTGATCTCTACAATTTATTTCTCCCTTGTGCCAATTAGGGGTTGGTCAAAATATACAAATGTAATTAATGCACATTTGGTCATAGAGTTTGGTAACTGTGTTTATTGTAGGGCCCTTTTCACACGGTCAGACTGTTCAGGGGTCCGCCTGATCCACTAAAATCAGACTGATGGCGATACGTCGCCATCCATCCATGGGGGATCGTTTTCATCAGATCTTGCCATAGAATACAGCGGCACTGGACAAGCCCCTTCCCCGCTCAGTGAGCAGAGAGGGACTTGTCATTCGCCGGCTCAGCGGAGATCTGAGGAGAGATCTCCCGCTGAGCTGGCGAACCACTGAAAGCGGATCCGTCCCCGTGTGAAAGGGATCTAAAGGTATAATCCAATATTTTATTTGCTTGTTTATAAACCTTAAAAAAAAAAAAAAGTTTGGGTTATATTATACATTTTTTACCCTACTTATGGCCCTACAAAGTTTGTGGAGAAGGGACTTTCTTGAAGGTCAATGTCATTGCCAGTCTTTATGCAGGTGCCTATTTTCAAAGCACTTTATTTTCCCTGATTATTTCATACTTTGATAATTTAGTAGAAAAAAAATACATTCTGTGGAACTTGCACAAGTGTCAGGTTTTGTTTAATAAATGGAAATCTTAGCCTTTTTCTGTTTGTGGTTAGGTTATATACATTTTATTACTGTATGTTATGTATTAGGTTATGGGTTTTAGTGCCTACCTGTACTTTGGTCAACAAAGCTCAAAGTTAAATTATTAAATGAGACGTGTGAAGAACTATGAGACAGGGGCGCATGCAGAGTCTAGTCTTATAAGGGGCACTACCAGAAAATTTTGTGGGCAATTTGTCAGGGCAATTGCTGGTGTTGGCGCTTCAATCACAGCGCCATGGTTGATATGGTGTCAGGATGATTGAAGCTAGGGATGTCCCGATACCGATATTAGTATCGGTATCGATACTGAGCATTTCCCAAGTACTTGTACTCGGATGGGAAATGGTCCGATGCTTCACCCGATACCTGGGCAGTCAGGTATCGGGTGGTGGGGGGAGTTACTAGTCTTCTCCGTGCCGTCTTCTCCCCCCCGTGCCGTCTTCTCCCCCCCGTGCCGTCTTCTCCCCCCCGTGCCGTCTTTTTCCCCCGTACCATCTTGGGAAAAAAAGTATCGGTACTTGTACTCGGTCTCAAAAAAGTGGTATCGGGACAACCCTAATTGAAGCGCATTATTACTATTATTAAATTATAATCTAAAATTAACCAGATGCGGATTGTCACTTGCCACATCCCCTGTCACCAGATGTGGATTGTTATTTGCCAATGTCGCCTGCCACAAGATGCGGATTGTCACTTGGCAGTGGCTGTGTCCTAGAGTGAGGGCGGGCTGGGAGAGATGCTACTACCCATCAGAATATGCAACCAAAGTGATGTTGCATTGCGGCCATCTTGGTACACCCACACTTGTCCACAGTAAGCCTAGGGTTAGTAGTCGGCAAGCGGAAATCTTTAAACACCCACCATTTATACACCAGCAATAATGCCGGGCAGTAAGGCTGGTGAGCGGGCTGGCGTGTCACTGAGCGAACAGGCAGGTGTTCTGTTAGAAAGCCGCCGCTACCGATCTGAATATGAAACTGAAGTGACGTTGCGTCACACCCATCTTGGTACACCCACACATGTCCACAGTAAGCCCAGGGTTAGAAGTCGGCAAGCGGACATCTTTATACACCCACCGGAGTCTTGCTTTTCAAAGTTATTTTTAAAAGTAAACTCTGCTTATATACAAGTTAATTTTACTGTTAAAAATAATTGTGAAAAGCAAGACTCCAGTGGGTGTATAAAGATGTCCGCTTGCCAACTTCTAACCCTAGGCTTACTGTGGACAAGTGCGGGTGTACCAAGATGGCCGTGACGCAACGTCACTTCAGTTGCATATTCATATGGGTAGCGGCGGCTTCATGAGAGAACACCTGCATGCTCGCTCAGTAACACGCCAGCCCTTTTACCAGCCTTACTGCCCGGCATGATTGTTCACTCACCCGCTCATTATTTTCTCAGGGGAAGCAATTGCCCTGTTGCCCCCCTGGATCCGCCCCTGCTTATGTCTTTATTCATTAGGGCTGCGCATCTTCACTGGTCTCATGATTCGATGCGATTACGATTATCAAGTCCGCGATTTGATTAGATTCCGCCATGCATCATGATTTCATCGCAAGTGCGCATGGCTCTCCCCCCAAAATACTAAAGGAGATGATCAGAGACTGTGGGCATAGTACAGGAGATGATCAGAGACTGTGGGCATAGTACAGGAGATACTCAGAGATTGTGGGCATAGTACAGGAGATGATCAGAGACTGTGGGCATAGTACAGGAGATGATCAGAGACTGTGGGCATAGTACAGGAGATGATCAGAGACTGTGGGCATAGTACAGGAGATGATCAGAGACTGTGGGCATAGTACAGGAGATGATCAGAGACTGTGGGCATAGTACAGGAGATACTCAGAGATTGTGGGCATAGTACAGGAGATGATCAGAGACTGTGGGCATAGTACAGGAGATGATCAGAGACTGTGGGCATAGTACAGGAGATGATCAGAGACTGTGGGCATAGTACAGGAGATGATCAGAGACTGTGGGCATAGTACAGGAGATGATCAGAGACTGTGGGCATAGTACAGGAGATGATCAGAGACTGTGGGCATAGTACAGGAGATGATCAGAGACTACAGACGTGGTACAGGAGATGATCAGAGACTGTGGGCATAGTACAGGAGATGATCAGAGACTGTGGGCATAGTACAGGAGATGATCAGAGACTGTGGGCATAATACAGGAGATGATCAGAGACTACAGACGTGGTACAGGAGATGATCAGAGACTGTGGGCATAGTACAGGAGATGATCAGAGACTGTGGGCATAGTACAGGAGTGGATTTGATCATCGCTGTAGCGATGATCAAGATATCACCCTTACAATCCAGCAATGTACCAGTACGTCGCTGGACAGGAAGTGGTTAAAGGGAAGTGGTTGGGGGGCACATGTTTACTGCCCCCCAAATGCAAGTGTAAAGCAACATCTCACTGCATCTTCACCAGCATTATGAAAATCACACAGGCAGCACAGACAGCATGTGTTCTGTCATGGATCTGATGCCCCCCAGTCAGTGTTGCTCATCTTACTTTAAAAAAGTAATTAGTTAGTTACAAATTACTTCTCCGAAAAAGTAATTGTGTTAGTGACTCAGTTACTACATTGAAAAAGTAATTAGTTACTCAGCAAAGTAACTTATTATTTTTTTAATATTCTACAATGCTTTGTTAAAAAGCAGATGACGGGCGCTTGCCAGGGAGCAGTGAGTTAGTACTCCAAGACAAAAGAAAGCCAGATCCTTGAGAGAAGAAAACCGGAAACAAATGGTGATCTTGTGTATATCCCAACCTAGGTGCATCCGTCCCACCATGTATGTGCAGCTAATAGGACTTTAAACTCTTATCCATCTGCTACATATTGCATCCAAATTATAAGCTGGATTAAAATGTATGTTTATAATATACATTCCCTTGATGTTTACAGAGTCTGTAATTTAAAATCTTATATTAGGCTTTATTAGAATTTTCTATAGTTTATTGTATTATTTTATTTATCTTATATAAGCTTTATTAGATGCAAGGGATCTGGAATGGGGATGTCTGATTTTTCTTTGTTGTCTGATGAAGAGATGAAATCACTGACCAAAAATAACCTGCTTATCATTGGTCTGTATAGGTGTCCTGCACTTACCATGTTGACCACTAGATGTCGCTGTGTACACTGTGTTGTATAGGGAACGTTTGTTCTGTGGAACATTTTGTTCCGGCCATGTGTTCCCCCGAAACATTGATCAGGTTGCGCACACAGTGTGTGTGTGATCGATGTGAGTTGTTCCCCGGTGATAGGTCAGTGTGAGGCGGGTGGAGCTCATTGTATCCAGGGCTCCTTGCGATTGGGAGTTTTCAGACCGCTGTGACAGGCCATCACAGCGGTCAGATGATTCTAAAGCGGAGTTCCACCCATATTTATGTTCACAGTGCTGGCAGAAGCAATTACTCTGCTGCCATCTAGTGGCGGTAGATGTAATTGCGGTAATGCCGCCAAAGTAATGGGAACTGCGTTACTGTGAGGGGAAGAGTAATCAGGTAGATTACTCGTTACCCTCAAAAGGGTCTGCGTTAGGTAACTGCGTTTATTGTAACTCCGTTACTTACAACACTGCCCCCAGTATGTGTGATTGGAGGAGGAGACCCATGTGTAGGACAGGTGGGATGTGGTGAAGGGTCAGTAGATGATGAGGCCCCCCAGTATGTATGATTGGTGGGTGGGATCCATGTATAGGACAGGTCAGTAGTTGATGATGCCCCCCCAGTATGTGATTGGTGGGTGGGATCCATGTATAGGACAGGTCAGTAGATGTCAGCCTTGTGTACAGTATGCTGTCCTCCTACAGGGAAGCCTATAATAAGGCTTACCTGTAGGTAAAATAATTATCTTCTAAACCTGTACAGTTTAGGAGATATTCACATTGCATGTAGCCGCTGATGTCAGTGGTGTATACGCCCTGAAGGTTCGGCAGATGCTGCCAGAAAATCAGAGCTCCTTGTCAGAAAGAGGACCTGGAGGAAACGCAGAGGGAACAGGTCCGCTTCCCTCAGAGGTAACCGGGAGGCAATGCCGGCACTTCGTTCTAAGGCAAGTATTTCATACTGAGCTAGTATGCGGTGCATTCTAGCTCATTATGCCTTTGCCTTACATGTTTTTAATATTTTTTTCTGGGCATACAACCGCTTGAACTTTTCCACAAAATTAAAACCAGAGGCCCAATAGGCTTCCTCACATAATAGCTCAGTGAAATCGTTTTTTTTCTCTTTTTTTCTGTACTTACAGCTTCAAAATGGTTTTGATTCACTGTTGCAGGTGTACTAAAACAGGATGTCTAGCTTCTTAAGGCATTAGACATGTAGAAAAACATAAGTTTTAATGAGGTTTGTATTCACCAGGAAAAAGTGACTGCAGACAAGAACACAATGACCTACAGATCTCCAGCTAACACACCCAAGGCTTGTGTGTTTTTGAAGCAGAACAGACACCAGGCAATCATCTGTTTTTTCTATGGTTGTGGGCACATTAATTGTGGATTGTATTATTCCTTGAGATAATTTTTTTTTATTTTTTTTTAACTATTAGTCAATCAATAAATATAAAAACATATTTAAGCCTCACTCTCCAATAGCTCGCTTGCTACTTTTAAAAATAGTAGATTTATCCCACTGTTCATTAGAGGACACAGCAGATCTCTGGATAAATGCCAAAAAAGGTGCGAGATAAAAAGTTGCAATGACCACCATTTTATTCCCTAGGGTGTCTGCTAGAAAAACATATATAGTGTTTGGGGGTTCTAAGTATTTTTCTACGCCGCCGCCGTACTCATTCACTTAGGGTGGGGGGCCGGTATCGGGGGGGCTCCCAGATTCCGATAAGCCTCCCACCCGCATACCCCGACAACCAACGGCCAGGGTTGTCGGAAAGGGGCCCTGTCCTCATCAACATGGGGACAGGGTGCTCTGGGGTGGGGGGGCCCACAGTGCGCCCCCCTGCCCTAGAGCACCTGACCCCCCATGTTGAGGGCATGCTGCCTGGTACGGCTCAGGAGGGGGGGGCGCTCGCTCGCCCCTACTCCTTTCCTGACTGGCCGGGCGGCGTGCTTTGGATACGGGTCTGGTATGGATTGTGGGGGGACCCCCACGCCGTTTTTACAACCCATACCAGACCTATTTAAAATCCGGCGAGGAGTTCCCCCTCGGGATTCATACTAAACGCCGCCCACGTGTAGAATTGGCGGGAATCCAAGTCGGATCCCCGTCGCTTCTATGATGGCTTTGTCTCTATCGCGGCAAGCCAGCTCGGCGCTGGCTCCCGCGATGGGGCTCGTAGGTGGTCAATCTCGCTAAGAAAGGGAGCGAGATTGACACAATATCCCGGTCACCTTCTGTAGGAACACCAATCGGTCACCTCCCTCAGTCAGTCCCCTCCCCCCACAGTTAGAATCACTCCCTAGGTAAAACATTTAACCCCTTTCCTGCTATTGACATTTATACAGTAATCAGAGCATATTTACAGCACTGTTCGCTGGCGTCAAAACTGGTCAATCTCCATTACTAGTAAAAATTTCATAAACCTATTCCCTATTTTGTACAAACCAATCCATATACGCTTATTGCTATATTTTTGGTAAAATATATATATATATATATATATATATATATATATATTATTTATTAGAGCAAAAAGTTAAAATGTATTGTTGGTCTTTCTTTGTTTAGAGTGCAAAAAATTCAAACCGCAGAGGTGATCAAATATCACCAAAAGAAAGCTCTATTTGTGGGAAAAAGATTATTAAAATTTAATTGAGTTACAGTGTTGTATGTCATTGAAAACGTGACAGCGCTGAAAGCTGAAAATTGGCCTGGGCAGGAAGGTAATGAAAATGCCCCATATTGAAGTGGTCCTGTCTCCGTACGCACCCCTCACTAATATATATATATGTGTGTGTGTGTGTGTGTATGTTTGGTTCGAGTAGTCTTTCTGTGTAAATTTAAGATACTGTAGTTTGCCCAATCAATGGCACCTAGTGTAGATCTGGCTCAATTTTTTTTCTTTCCTAAGCAAACTGCATAGTTTTTGCAGACCGCAGGCAATTCATTGTGATTTTTCTCTTCCATACTCCTAGTGTCAGGGCATATACTCGGAGGTCGGCTGTGTCCTCAATGAACTACTGGAGACAAGTTTGTGTAGCTAAATGCAGAATCTGTCACTGACATATTTTTAGTGGATGTCTAATTTTATACAATTGCTCGTGTCAGTAGATGGCTGTCTTAAAATGACTGACAGAGTTTACATGTAATAGGTCAGCCATACTTGTACATACAAGGTGTAACATTTTTGTTACCACAAATATGAAGTGATAGGTGGAGGTCTCCTTAACAAGCAAATGTATGTTTGAAATTTCTTGCATCAACACCTCCGAAGGTGATGATTTAGGCTTAAATGACTTTCTACAAGTCTAGAAATTATGTTTAATATAATTTGTGGTCTCATGTTATGAGACAAAATTTGTTTCAAAAGTTTCTCAAGGATTAATATAGTTCCAAGTAAGTTGTATAGAACACATATTTAGCTATGCTGTGCAGAGATGTTGCTGTACTATTTCTGTGTGACTGACATCTTAAATCTGCAGTAGCAAAGTCTGATTAAAAAATACATTTTATTTATTTATTTTGCAGCCAGAGGATGCTACTTCTGGTGACCTGTCTGAACTGCTGTCACAGTCTGCACTGGGAATGAGGTAATGCAGAACAAAAGTCTGCTGTATTTTAAGTAATGGAAACAAACTCAATATATGCGATAATCATAGGCGTGTGCCCAGGCACACCCTAATCACCCCGTGCAAAACAGATTCCCCCTACTGACCTGGCTCCCCCTCCTTCTCCCAACAGCACTGCCGGCTTCCCTCCTCTCCCACCTGTTGTTGCTGTGGATGCTTTAGGATAAGTGGGGGGAGGGGCCAGTAAATATGCAATTTACCGGCCCCTTCCTTTTCTAAATGAACATTGTGAGTGATCGGTAGAGTGTGTTTGAGCTTTGGGGTGCACACCCTAATGCCAAAGGCTGCGAAAACCTATGGCGATAATTAAAAACCACTAGAAAAGTTGTTTAGACTGTAGATAACCGTGGCAATGGTGTTTTGGTTTGGATTTAACAAGCAAAATGGGCAATGAAGTAGAAGAAAAAGCAGAATCTCAGTCAAAATACATTTAAAAGCTGTGATAAATCCATTGCAGAGCATCTGTGGCTCCCTGAAAATTAACATTTTAAGTTCCATACATCCGGCTAGATTATTTATTACAAAGGTTGCCTTTCAGGAGATCTCTACATTATAAGCAAAACTCCATTGACCTTAACCACTTTCCAATACCGTGCACTTTTTCACCCTTCCTGCCCAGGCCAATTCTTTTAGCACTGTTGCGCTTTGAATAACAATTGCGCAGCTGTAGCCATACTATATTTTTATGTTTTTTGAGACGGAGCTTTCTTTTGGTGGCATTTAATCACTGCAGAGTTTATTTGTTGCTAAACAAATTTAAGAATGGGGGACAAAAAGTTTTTCTTCCTTTCGGTTTATAAAATTTTGTAAAAAAAAGTAATTTCTCTTCAGGCAGAAAAACAGCACTTAAGTGTTAAAACACTTTCTTCAGTACAGCTCCTCCCAGGGGGTGTGGTCCCCCGGGTATAACCCACTCTCTGACTCAGCAGCTCCAGTTTTTTTCTGCCTAGCGTCAGGAGTAGACCTGGCCTTCTGGAGTCCATGTACTCTAGATTTTTTTTGTGATTTTTTTTTTTATTTTTTTTCGCTTTTATTTTGTTTTGTTCCTGCATTTTTGATCCTGAGATTTACTATCAACTGCTGACTGGGTGACAGGCTGGATCTTGATCCTTGTAGTCCCCTCATGCTCGGCCATCGAGTGTGTGCTGGCCCTCAGCTCAGCTCTGGGTCGTCCACGACATGCCCCGTTGCTCCAAGGGTGGCCGGGGAACGACATGTTCCAGGGCACACATATGACCGGTCTCTATGGCTTTGTCATAGTGTGTCTGGCTGACAGCCATGCTATTTAGCAGACATTGGTTCTGTCCTGTAAGTAGTGGCCCCTTGCCCTGGCAAGGTGGTATGGCTGGTGCTTTCCTGGGGAGGTCGAATGAGGGTCCGCCCTGCTTTCCTCTCTCCCTTCCTCTCCCTCCTTCCCCATGCTGGGTGGTGGCTGTAAGGGGGGGGGCGCCCTCCTGGGGTTTCTGTCACTACAGGGGCCTGTGTGCTGTGAGGTGCTGTATGTGTTTTTTGTTGGGGGAGTTGCTGTATGTGCTGGCTGTGTCTTCCTGTTGTGTCACTGTGTTTTAAACACGTGTATGGCCGCCATTTTGCCGCGGACGCGGTTTGCATAGGTCGGCGGACATTTTCTTGTGGCCCACATGCTGTTTTTTCCTGCTTACCGCGGCCATCTTGGAAAAGTCTTGGCCTCTAGTGCCTGAAACAGCGCAGCAAAAGCCTGCAAATCACTTCCTGAGGGACAGCGCAGCCAGCACTTCTCAGCGCTTCAGCTAACACTACAACCAGGTCAGGTGGTGAGTCCCCTGCTCTCTGTTCTGCAGCCTGGAGGGTGAACGGTCTCCCTTGCAGTACTAAGGAGGCATAAGCGGTGGCTAAACATGGAGTCTGAACCAGAGGCTTCTACCCCCAACCATGCCTTGAGTTAACCCTTAGTGCCCCTGTCCCTGCCACCTCTATAGAGGCTATGAGGCAATCCTTGAGGCGTTTATCGCCAGGGTTGAAGCAGCAAGTGGCCAGAAGAGGGGTAAAAAGCGCCCCCTCCCTGCCGGCTTCTGGGATGGCTCTGACACGGGACCAGACCCTGCTACTGCGTCTGGCTCTGGTTCTGTCATGTCAGATGATGCAGGCTTAGCCCACATGGACAGGATGACTCTGTTTCAGGGTCAGCGCATGATAAGGCGTTTATTGGAGCTCTTATCACTGCGGTGCAGGATACTCAAAAACTTGAGGATTTGGCAGAGGCATCGAATGTGCCGGTCCCTTTTGGGTTCAGCAAGCCACCCCACACCACAAAGTGTTTCCTTGTGTTCCATATCTGGACAAACTGTTGTACAAGGAATGGGATAAGCCGCAGAAAGTTTTTGCTGCGCCAAAATACTTTGCGGTCCGTTATTCCTTCGCGGTGGTACTACGCTGCCTTGTGTGGCTGAAGTGTTGGTCTGTGGACCAGTCCTCAAAAAATGCTTTGGTGGATTTACCCTTTAAGGGTGAACGACTTTTTGGGCGTCCCTGGATGACGACATAAAGGATGCCAAGATCCCTCCTTTACTACCCCCAAGAGTTTTTTTCGCCCGCCAAGTGCAGCAGGAAAAAGTTTTCAAGGTGCTAAGGCACCCGAGAAGCGCACCTGGTACCGCAAGCCTGTGGACAAACCTGCTTCCGCATGAAGGTCTGCCCCCCGCCCGTGTCTCGGGTGGGGGGGCGGCTTCGCGGCTCGGTGGAGGTCTTTTATTTTCGACCGTTGGGTTTGCGAGGTAGTTTCCTTGGGGTACAAGATAGTGTCTCCAGGACTCAAAATTTCAAGTCCTGAGCTACTAGCCAGGCCTCAAGAGTTACTCGCCACCAGTTGCCCCACCTAATTTATACACAGCCCTGCGCCTAATTGCACCCGTAAACACGTCCTCGTAGATTCTCATAGAATGACACTGTTAAATGTTTTATGCAGTATCAGTATTAAACCAACAACAACATTAACAAAATAGGATAGGGCACTAGGGGCAGACCAGAGGGACAGGGCACTGGGGGCAGACCAGAGGGACAGGGCACTAGAATTGGGTCTCTTCCCCATTCTCTTGCCGTCTCCTCTGCAACTATCTCTCTCTCCCCCTCTCCTATTCATCTCATCATCAGGAGCCTGTGTTTGCGGCTCCACGCTTGCATGTCCCCACTTTTTTCAGGCTGGTAGTGAGGAGAGGAGGTCCCATGGCTTAATGAGAATTGTAAGGAGAGCACCTGTGTACTGCTCTGCCTGTGCGCGGCTCACCAGACTACTTTTCCCGAGCATGCACCTTTCCTCTTCGGCTGCCAATCTCATCGGGACTCGTAGGCCCCATGCACACGAGACGCTGGTAAACTCGAGTTCAGAGGCGTTTGGGCATTTTTTTCAACTGCCCCTGAACCCATTTAATGTTATCCTATGTGTCCATGCACACAATCACGTTTTTTGGCGGTTAAAAGCAGTTGGGTTTAGGGCCATTTTTTCAAACGCAAAATTTTGGGTTCAGAAGCATTTGCTTTTGCGTTTTAAATGCTAAATGCCGCTAAACGCGTCTAAACGCGGCACCCGCGTTTAGCCGCGTTTGCGTTTATAAGCGTTTTTAAAGGAACCCTTTTTTTAACATAATAAAATAGGGAAATATCATTAAAACATGTTAAAAAATTATTTAAATAGTTTTAAATTATGTCTATCATTCAGATAATTCAAAGATGATATATATTCATTCAATAATTCAATACACCACCAGCATTGCACTTTCCAAAATTTTCCTTTTGAATTTAAACCTATATGTTGTACTTTCAACAACGTCTGTCCACCTGCATTTCCATTCAGCCCAACTAATCTAATCAGTGTCTAATTTGCATATGAATGCCTGGCATGCTGTCTAGCCAGCAGACAACCCCAAGACATGTGTTTTTCCTGACCTTTGTCCACAAGCCACCTCCCAAAATCTTCATTTTTGGTTAGAAGTTGAAGAGGTGACATCTCCAAAAATGACTTCTGATGTTACTTTAGTACAACTTATAGAGGCAGTCCAGGTTTATCCCCAAATATGGGACAAGTCCCATGAACTATATTCAGACAGGACAGCCAAGCAAAGGACTTGGCAAGAAATTGGAAAAGAATTGACATCCAACTGGAACCAGTTGAACCCATATCACCAAGAAAAAAAAGGTAAGATTAATACAGCTTTGGGCTTGGTTGGGATGTAAACTAGTTAACATTTCTGACATATTCTTATTTTTCCTTCTACAGTGAAAGATTTTCAGAAGAGATGGAAGTCTGTATCAGACTGTATCAGAGTCAAAAAATACTTATTGGAAAATTCGAATTTTGAAATTTCGAATTTTGAAATTTCGAAATGTGAAAATTCTAAATTTCGAATTTTTCTAAATTTCGAATTTTTCTAAATTTCGAATTTTTCTAAATTTCGAATTTTTCTAAATTTCGAATTTTTCTAAATTTCGAATTTTTCTAAATTTCGATTTTTTCTAAATTTCGAATTTTTCTAAATTTCGAATTTTTCTAAATTTCGATTTTTTTCTAAATTTCGATTTTTTCGAAATTTCGAATTTTCAGATTTCCAATTTTGAAAATTTCGAATTTTCAAAATTCGAATTTTCCAAAATTTCGAATTTTTAAAAATTTCAAATTTTTTAAAATTCGAACTTTGAAAATTCGAATTTTTTAAAATTCGAACTTTCAAAATTCGAATTTTTCAAAATTTCGAATTTTCAAAATTCGAATTTTCAAAATTCGAATTTTCAAAATTCGAATTTTCAAAATTTAGAATTTTCAAAATTTAGAATTTTCAAAATTTAGACTTTTCAAAATTTAGACTTTTCAAAATTTAGACTTTTCAAAATTTAGACTTTTCAAAATTTAGACTTTTCAAAATTTAGACTTTTCAAAATTTAGACTTTTCAAAATTTAGACTTTTCAAAATTTAGACTTTTCAAAATTTAGACTTTTCAAAATTCGAATTTTTTAATATTTCCAATTTTCGAAAATTAGAATTTTTTAAAATTAGAATTTTCGAAAATTAGAATTTTTTAAAATTAGAATTTTCGAAATTCGAAATTTTGAAAATTCGAAATTTTCAAAATTCGAAATTTTCAAAATTCGAAATTTTCAAAATTCGAAATGTAAAATACCCACCTGAAAATCTCTGTGCCATCAACTGATGGGTCCAATAGCGTCGACGAGCTCTGCGAACGGGTCGTCCACGTAGTTTGCGACGGCGTTGAAGCCTCATCAAGAGCAAAGTAAGGACAATTTCTTGGCATATATTCATTATGGGATCCATTTCACAAAGGAGAATAATGAATGTATGCAAGTGCTGTCTCTGCTGCTGCTGCTCTCTCTGTTGAAAATTGCAGAAATGGTTAAATATATAAGCTTTGGGAGGGTCTACAATTCAGTGGTTCTGAACGCTGATAGCCACAATCGTGGTAAAACGCCGCAAAACGCCGCGAAATTCGCGGCAAAAACGGGCGTTTTGAACGCCGGTTTTTGCGTTTGAAAACTTGAGTTTAGAAGTGTTTGCTTTTGCTTCTCGTGTGCATGGGGCCTAAGTGTAGGCACAGATTGGAGGGAGATTGGTCATGCAGCCCTGTCATCACTCGCCCCCAGCTTAAATCCACTCGCCAAATGATAGTAGGCGAGTGGAAATTTTGAGGGCTGGTGTCTCTTTTGTCCACCAAACAGATTTTTTCCTTCCAACCTCCAGCTTCCTCCGGATCGCCAGAAGGATCTGTCAGGGACTGTCCAGGATCTTCTGGCCAGGAGAGTGAGTGTGCCGGTTCCCTCGATAGAACGGTTTCAGGGGTTATACTCCAATCTGTTTGTAGTCCCCAAGGAGGAAGGGGTCCGTCCAATCCTGGACCTCAGGATGGAGTCTATTCGCTCTGTAGTGGCAGCGCTCCATCAGGGGGACTTTATGGCGTCCTTGGACATCATGGACACGTACCTGCATGTTCCCATATGCACAAAGCACCAGAAATTTCTGCGCTTTGCGATTGGAGAGGACCACTTTCTATTTGTGGCCCTCCAGTTCGGCCTTGCTTCGGCACCAAGGGTCTTCACCAAGGTGCTCGCTCCAATTCTAACCCTGCTGAGGCAGCGCGGGATCGATATCGTAGGATACCTGGACGACCTTCTCCTGTTAGAAGAGGATGTTTCCATCACCTGTCAGACCCTCCGAGAATTTGGCTGGCTTCTGAATATCCAGAAGTCAGTGTTGGTACTGTCTCAGTGACTGGAATACCTGGGGTTAGTCCTGGATTCCTCGGAGGCGAGAGTTTTCCTCCCAACGGAAAAACTAAAGACACTACAGTCCGCGGTGCAGCGGTTGACGACCTAGAAGTCTGCATGAGGGTTCTAGGTCTGATGATGGCCTCTTTATAGGCAGTCTCGTATACCCAATTCCACATCCGTGTGCTACAGAAGGAGATTCTGTCTCGTTGGGACAAGCTTCCTTCGTCTCTGGATTACCAGATTCGGGTGAGTCGACTGGTCAAGTCCTCCCTGGTGTGGTGGCTAACTTCTCCGGTGCTTCGGGCCGGGAAGTCATTTCTGCCGTGCCATTGGACAGTGGTTACAACGGATGCCAGCCTCTTCGGCTGAGGAGGTGTCTGGGGTACCCAGTCAGCCCAAGGGCGTTGGACTCAGGAAGCGTCCCGCCTTCCAATCAATGTGCTGGAGCTCCGAGCAATCAAGTTGTGCCTCGCCAAGTGGTCCCTGGGTCTACACGACCGACCGGTCAGGATCCAGTCCGACAACGCCACGGCCGTGGCATACGTCAATCAGGGAGGCACACGGAGCTCTGCTGCAGCGACGGAAGTCGTGCACAATGTTCGGTGGACCGGGGGTATAGAATTGGCAAGCCGACTACCTAAGTCGCCAAACACTAGTCCAAGAGGAGTGGTCACTACACCTGGAGGTGTTTCGGAGTCTGTGCCGAAAATGGGGCACTCCAGACTTCTGGCGTCCCGTCTCAATCGAAAGGTGTCGCGGTTCGTGGCCATGTCAAGAGACCAGTGGGCGGATGCGTCAGACGCGTTGGTGGCACCATGGGGTCACTATCGCCTAATCTACACCTTCCCTCCTCTGAAGATTCTTCGCCTGCTGCGCAGAGTGGAAGCCGAGGGGATTCCAACAATCCTGATCGCCCCAGATTGGCCGCGCCGTTCCTGGTATGCGAACCTGGTGCATCTGGTGGCAGACGTCTCTTGGCGTCTACCCCTGAGAGAAGATCTTCTGTCGCAGGGTCCGATCTTTCACCCTGCTTTACAGTCACTGGCTTTAACAGCGTAGCTGTTGAGAGCTAGGTGCTGAGGGACCTACCATTCTACCAGCACTGAAGTCTACTTCACGATAGATTTACCATCGTACGTGGAAGGCCTACATCTCTATGTGTGAAGAGATGAAATGGCACCCCCGTACATACGTGATGTCCCGGATTCTGATGTTCTTACAACGGGGAGTGGATCAGGCTTTCACCTTAAGTACAGTTAAGAGTCAGATTTCGGCTCTACCTGTTTACTTTCAGCGACCCTTGGCGGCGCAGTCCCTGGTGCGTACGCTTGTGCAGGGGGTCCGGCATGTGGCCACCCCTGTGCTTCCTCCACGGGACCTGAATTTAGTCCTCTCGGTGCTTCAAGACGCTCCCCCTTTGAGGAGATTCGAAAGATCCCTTTGTTGACTGTCCCAGAAGGTGTTTTTCTGGTAGCAATTACCTCGGTCAGACGGGTGTTCTGCAAGGCTCCCTACTTTGTCATCCACAAGGATAAGGTGGTGCTGTGGCCGCAGCCGTCATTTCTCCCAAAGGTTGTTTCGGCTTAAAATTTTTTGGTCGTAGTTCGGGCCCTACAGTAATACTTGTCTGCTACGGCTCCTTTCCGGAAGTCTGACTCACTGTTCGTGTCGGTGACTGTTCTAAAAAGGGTCTGGCGGTCTCGTCAGCCACCATTTCTAGGTGGATCAGACAGGTCGTGCTTCAGGCCTATGCCCTAAAGGGGCGGACGCCTCTCTTTCAGGTTATGGTGCATTCGACCAGGGCGATTGGTGCCTCTTGGGCTTTCCGTCATCAAGCGTCTGTTTTACAGGTGTGTAAGGCAGCGACCTGGTCGTCAATCCACACCTTTTCAAAATTTTGGATGTGAGTACATCTTCGGATGCCTCCTTCGGCCGCAAGGTGTTACAGGCGGCAGTTTAAGGTTGAAGTTCCTCCGTTGAGAAACTCTGTTTTTTTTTGTTTGGGGTGAAGCTTGGTTTGCTGTGTGTTTTCCCACCCCTCAACATTTTTTGACACTACTTGGGGACGTCCCTAAGGTCAATGCTGCTGTGTCCGTCCGTCCATGAACGGAAGAGAAAATAGGATTTTTGTACTCACCGTAAAATCCATTTCTCTGACTTCATGGACGGACACCGCACCCACCCCTCCTTTTGTTTGTACTGCTTGTTACGAATTGGAGCTGCTGAGTCAGAGTGTGGGTTATACCTGGGGGACCACGCCCCCTGGGAGGAGCTGTACAGAAGAAAGTGTTTTAACACTTGAAGTGCTGTTTTTCTGCCTAGTCACTCCTGGAAGGAAGGATATAATACCCTAAGGTCAATGCTGCTGTGTCCATCCATGAACTCAGAGAAATTTATTTTACGGTGAGTACAAAAATCCAATTTTTTCTCCTTCACTGGCAAGAGCTGATAAAGCTGCACTGGCGTGCGCTGATGAGCGAAGCTGACAAGAATTATTGATGGGCACTAAAAGGCATTGCTGATGAGGCTACACTTATAGTTGAACTTATGCACCGCCCGGCCATCATTTTGCTACAGGTGGGGCGGGATGTGGTTAAAGTACATGTAAACCCAATTATTGAAATCTCGTATAAGCTCATGACATGTCATTTCAAAGGTAATATTAGTTATTAGATGACAACACATTGTTCCTGTTTTCCAATTGTGTTCCGGCCTTTTAAAATCTGGAGAATACAGGTGGCTCCTTTAAGGGTTCATTTATGTGGTAATCCCCTGCAATCGATTTCAGCATGCACTTTTGCATGCATTTGCAATAGGGTTGTCCCGATACCACTTTTTTAGGACCGAGTACAAGTACCGATACTTTTTTTCAAGTAGTCGCCGATATCGAATACCGATACTTTTTTTAAACATGTCCCCATATGCAGCCATGTCCCCCACATATTGCTGCCATGTCCCCCCACATATTGCTGCCATGTCCCCCCACATATTGCTGTCCCCCCACATATTGCTGCCATGTCCCCCCACATATTGCTGTCCCCCACATGTCCCCCCACATATTGCTGCCATGTCCCCCCACATATTGCTGCCATGTCCCCCCACATATTGCTGCCATGTCCCCCCACATATTGCTGCCATGTCCCCCCACATATTGCTGCCATGTCCCCCCACATAATGCTGCCATGTCCCCCCCACATATTGCTGCCATGTCCCCCCACATATTGCTGCCATGTCCCCCCACATATGCAGCCATGATGTCCCCCTACCTGATGATGCCGCCATATATACAAAGCTGCCGCCGCGAAAACATTACATGCAGCTTTCGTTTTTCAATAGCTGTTTCAATAGCTGTTTTCCCTATTGCGCGCCCTGTGTAAAGGACACTTCCTCTTGCTCGTGATTGGACAGATCCGTCCAATCGCTAGCAAGGGGGATTGTCCTTTACACAGGGCGGGCGATAGGGAAAACGGCTATTGAAAAACGAAAGCTGCATGTAATTTCGCGGCGGCGGCTTTGTATATACGACGGCGGTGGCGGCGGAGGGGGGGGGAGTGCGAAGTATTCTATTTGGGTATCGGGGGTATTTGCGCGAGTACAAGTACTCCCGCAAATACTCGGAATCGGTCCCGATACCGATACTGGTATCGGGACAACCCTAATTTGCAATGCATGTGCAGTGTGTTTAGGGTGCATTTTTTTTTATGTATGGTATTTTTTTATGGAGTTGCATTGACATGCATTCCAGTACATTTATGTGCAAAAAAATGCAGCAAACCTTTCAGTTTTTGGTACGCTCACAAACCACTCACCAAACAACCACAACGGTGTAAACTAGGTTCACTGAAATACATTCACAACTTAATTGTATAGTACAGGGCACAGGATTGTATTCATAGACCTTTGGTTATTGCAGGCTAGGGGCATTCTTGTATAAACCAACTCACTCCATTAGACTTAAAGGAGTTTTAAAGTCTTGTGTTTTTTCACCTTAATGCATCGTATGCATTAGTGTCTGGCCCCCGTTTTACTTACCTGAGCCCTGAACTTCCATGGGTGCGATCCTGACGCGGCCACAGGGGACAGGGCCGAGTCATACACTCCACGGCTATGAACGCTTTTAAACGTGAACCTGTATTACAGTTTTTGCTAGTGTCCTTAGGTGAGGAACCTCCTTCTCCTTTTTTTCCCCCTATTTTTTTTTTTTTTCTTCAAGACACTTCTATCAAGATCTTACTGCCTATGGTTCATTGGCAGTTTCTGCATGGTCAAATCCTGGTGTCTACCTTGGAGACTGTACCTAGAACCCACTGTGTGGGTCCAGCCTGTAATGTTTGTTAGTCGTTAGTCTTAACATGTTGCTATGAGTGTAGTTAGTCACAGGTTGCTATACAGGTTCAGGGCTGTGATCTGTCTCTATGGTATTCCCACCTTGTAGACCTTTTTAGGGGTATGCGTACCATGATGGATGAAGCTTGAACCTTAAGCAGGTACAGCATTATGGTTAAGGTAAAACCGAGATCCCCTATACTGTAGACTGGTTCCTAACTTACCAAAACTATAGGTGCAGGCATGGGAAGTTATTATTATTGTGCAAATTCCCTTTTGTAATTGTTTCTTCTAAGGCCTTTGGCATTATATATATCATTACAAATTAAATTGACACAGTTCCAACACACCTTCTGCCCACCATATCTTCCGAAAACATGTTCACTGCACTTCCTGACACTGTCTACATAGACAGAACAGAGTAACACAGTCAGCACCTGAGTTATAGCATCCCCTCTATAGTATGAGACCTAGAATTATACTGCTACAGAGGAAATGAACAATAGATGCATAGAAATATGAAGGCAATGTAATGTTTCTCCTGTTCAGGTCTGTAGGCCTCTCCGGATTATATGCTGGTCAACAGAGCATCAATGTAAGAAGTTCCTGTCAGGGCCGTCTTTCTGAGCAGGCACACCTGGGCACAGCCCGGGGGCCCCACGCTCGCATTGGGGCCCAATCAGGGCCAGACATTTCAACCAGTGCCTGACTCCCTCCCTCCCGCACAGCTTTGACTCTGCGCTGATATGCATCGGATTCGGGACAGTGGCCAGCGAGGAGGGAGAACAGGTCCGCCCCCTCCCTGAGCACCGAAGAGATGAATAGGAGCGAGGGGCCGAGGGCTGCCCCCCCGCCCCCCCCCCACACTCCCAGAACTTGGACTCCTCCACAGTCCGCCTCTCTGCTCCAGGAGGAACCGGACTGGAGCCCGGAAGAAAATAACATGCGGGAGACGGAGGCTAGGAGTCACTGGAAGGAGCAGAGCAGCGAGCACACCCCTCGGTCAAATCTAGAGGGAGACTCGGCGCTGCCACACTGCTGGCCATCAGGTACCTGGCTGCTGTATATACATATGCTCAGACGCTGGGGTGAGCAGAGGAGGGACTGCAGGAAGGGACAGCGCTATGTGGTCTGTCTTAGACCCCCCTCCTCTGCCTCTCACCCCCCCTCCTCTGCCTCTCACCCCCCTCCTCTGCCTCTCACCCCCCCCTCCTCTGCCACTCACCCCCTCCTCTGCCTTCGCGCACCCCCCTCCTCTGTCTCTCACACCCCCCTCCTCTGTCTCTCACACCCCCCCTCCTCCTGCCTCTCACACCCCCCTCCTCCTGCCTCTCTCACACCCCCCTCCTCCTGCCTCTCTCACACCCCCCCCTCCCTGCCTCTCTCACACCCCCCTCCTCCTGTCTCTCTCTCACACCCCCCTCCTCCTGTCTCTCTCGCACCCCCCTCCTCCTCTGTCTCTCTCGCACCCCCCTCCTCCTCTGTCTCTCTCGCATCCCCCTCCTCCTCTGTCTCTCTCACACCCCCCCCTCCCTCTCTCTCACACCCCCCTCCTCTCTGTCTCTCTCACACCCCCCTCCTCCTCTGTCTCTCCCCCCTCCTCCTCTGTCTCTCTCACACCCCCCTCCTCCTCTGTCTCTCTCACACCCCCCTCCTCCTCTGTCTCTCTCACACCCCCCTCCTCCTCTGTCTCTCTCACACCCCCCTCCTCCTCTGTCTCTCTCACACCCCCCTCCTCCTCTGTCTCTCTCACACCCCCCTCCTCCTCTGTCTCTCTCACACCCCCCTCCTCCTCTGTCTCTCTCACACCCCCCTCCTCCTCTGTCTCTCTCACACCCCCTCCTCCTCTGTCTCTCTCACACCCCCCCTCCTCCTCTGTCTCTCTCACACCCCCCTCCTCCTCTGTCTCTCTCACACCCCCCCCTCCTCCTGTCTCTCTCACACCCCCCTCCTCCTCTGTCTCTCTCACACCCCCCTCCTCCTCTGTCTCTCTCACACCCCCCTCCTCCTCTGTCTCTCTCCTCCTCTGTCTCTCTCACACCCCCCTCCTCCTCTGTCTCTCTCACACCCCCCTCCTCCTCTGTCTCTCTCACACCCCCCTCCTCCTCTGTCTCTCTCACACCCCCCTCCTCCTCTGTCTCTCTCACACCCCCCTCCTCCTCTGTCTCTCTCACACCCCCCTCCTCCTCTGTCTCTCTCACACCCCCCTCCTCCTCTGTCTCTCTCACACCCCCCTCCTCCTCTGTCTCTCTCACACCCCCCTCCTCCTCTGTCTCTCTCACACCCCCCTCCTCCTCTGTCTCTCTCACACCCCCCTCCTCCTCTGTCTCTCTCACACCCCCCTCCTCCTCTGTCTCTCTCACACCCCCCTCCTCCTCTGTCTCTCTCACACCCCCCTCCTCCTCTGTCTCTCTCACACCCCCCTCCTCCTCTGTCTCTCTCACACCCCCCTCCTCCTCTGTCTCTCTCACACCCCCCTCCTCCTCTGTCTCTCTCACACCCCCCTCCTCCTCTGTCTCTCTCACACCCCCCTCCTCCTCTGTCTCTCTCACACCCCCCTCCTCCTCTGTCTCTCTCACACCCCCCTCCTCCTCTGTCTCTCTCACACCCCCCTCTCTCCTCTGTCTCTCACACCCCCCTCCTCCTCTGCCTCTCGCACACCCCCCTCCTCTGCCTCTCACACCCCCCTTTTCAGACCCCCCTCACACCCCCCTCCTCTGCTCTCTCACACCCCCCTCTTTTGTCTCTCACACCCCCCTCTTTTGTCTCTCACACCCCCCTCTTTTGTCTCTCACACCCCCTCTTTTGTCTCTCTCACACCCCCCTCTCCTTTGTCTCTCACACCCCCCTCTTTTGTCTCTCACACCCCCCTCTTTTGTCTCTCACACCCCCCTCTTCCTTGTCTCTCACACCCCCCTCTTTTGTTCACACCCCCCCCCTCCTCTGCCTCTCGCACACCCCCCTCCTCTGCCTCTCGCACACCCCCCTCCTCTGCCTCTCGCACACCCCCCTCCTCTGCCTCTCGCACCCCCCTTTTCAGACCTCCCTCCTCTGCCTCTCACACCCCCCTTCTCTGTCTCTCACACCCCCCTTTTCACACCCCCCTCCTCTGCCTCCCTCTGTCTCTCACACCCCCCTCTTTTGTCTCTCACACCCCCCTCTTTTGTCTCACACCCCCCTCTTTTGTCTCACACCCCCCTCTTTTGTCTCTCACCCCCTATTTTGTCTCTCACACCCCCCTCTTTTGTCTCACACCCCCCTCTTTTGTCTCTCACACCCCCCTCTTTTGTCTCTCACACCCCCCTCTTTTGTCTCTCACACCCCCCTCCTCTGCCTCTCGCACACCCCCCTCCTCTGCCTCTCACACCCCCCTCCTCTGCCTCTCACACCCCCCTTTTCAGACCTCCCTCCTCTGCCTCTCACACCCCCCTTTTCAGACCTCCCTCCTCTGCCTCTCACACCCCCCTTTTCAGACCTCCCTCCTCTGCCTCTCACACCCCCCTTTTCACACCCCCCTCCTCTGCCTCTCACACCCCCCTCCTCTGCCTCTCACACCCCCCTCCTCTGCCTCTCACACCCCCCTCCTCTGTCTCTCACACCCCCCTTTTCAGACCCCGTCCTCTGCCTCTCACACCCCCCTCCTCTGTCTCTCACACCCCCCTTTTCAGACCCCCTCCTCTGCCTCTCACACACCCCTCCTCTGTCTCTCACACCCCCCTTTTCAGACCTCCCTTCTCTGCCTCTCAGACCCCCCACCTCTGCCTCTTAGACCCCCCTCCTCTGCCTCTCAGACCCCCCCTCCTCTGCCTCTCAGACCCCCCCTCCTCTGCCTCTCAGACCCCCCCTCCTCTGCCTCTCAGACCCCCCCTCTTTTGTCTCTCGCACCCCCCTCTTTTGTCTCTCACACCCCCCTCTTTTGTCTCTCACACCCCCCTCTTTTGTCTCTCACACCCCCCTTTTCAGACCCCCCTCCTCTGCCTCTCACGCCCCCCTCCTCTGCCTCTCACGCCCCCCCCCTTCTCTGCCTCTCAGACCCCCCCTCTTTTGTCTCTCGCACCCCCCTCTTTTGTCTCTCGCACCCCCCTCTTTTGTCTCTCACACCCCCCTCTTTTGTCTCTCACACCCCCCTCTTTTGTCTCTCACACCCCCCTTTTCAGACCCCCCTCCTCTGCCTCTCACGCCCCCCTCCTCTGCCTCTCACGCCCCCCTCCTCTGCCTCTCACGCCCCCCTCCTCTGCTCTCTCACGCCCCCCTCCTCTGCCTCTCACACCCCCCTCCTCTGCCTCTCACGCCCCCCTCCTCTGGAAAGTGACACGCTGAATCTGGTGGCAGGTTGACGGGTGGCAAGTGACAGGCTGACACAGGTGACACGCTGTAGAGTAGGTGCGTAAATTGGGGCTTGTAGGGGCCCCATGGCATTACTTTGCCCAGGGGCCCATAATGCTTTTAAGATGGCCCTGGTTCCTGTTGCACCTACCCTTTTCAGGAGAACAATCTTTTTGTTTTTTTACTGGATTACATTTTTTAAGTCCCTGTGGGGGCTATTTTTTTTTTTACATTTCCCAGATACACAAAAAAAAGGATCCACAGGGCTGGTTGGCACTTTTCTATCCTGCATCAACACATTCTTTTGTAAGTAAGGCTTAAGTTCCTGAAATAACAAGTTGTCTTCAATTACCTTGGTTTTAGTGGGTTCTATACATCCTTGGCTAGAGAAGTGATCAAAAGCTGCAGAGAAGTACTTCTGCACATGAAAGTCAGTTTTCACTAGCTCTATCAGAGGTGTGGGATGCCTGGTGAATTTGGCATTGATTTGGGCAAGTTTGTATAGCTGAGGCATAGGTAGCTTATAACAGCCCTCCCAGGCGTGGGCTGCCTGGGAGCGGGGGGCGAGCACCACCGGCAGTTGGGGTTAAATGGGAGCTCTTGAATGGGAGATCAACAGTCCAATCACGGGACGTGTGTTGTATATCAAAGTCCCCGGGCCAGGAGGGGGGGCTGTGACGGCGAGAGCGGGGAGCGCGCGGCAATTGAAATTAAAGCTGTTACAGTGATGATCTGGCCAGCAAACCTCTACATCTCCTCTCTTCTTCTGCACAGATGAAGCGGCATTGATTGACACAGGTAGGCTGCATTGTTTGGCAGAGGTGGGCAGCATTGTTGGGCACAGAGGCGAGGCAGCATTGTTGGGCACAGATAACGTTAATATTTATTTTTATAACTTGATTCTGCATAAAACATTTAAGTGTCTTTTCATGAGATTTATTGGGGCATGTTTAGGGGTTGGGTGGGGCAACTGGTGGCGTGTAACCCTTGAGGCCTGGCTAGTAGCTCAGGACTTGAAATTTTGAGCTCTGGGTTATAACCTAGTTTCACCTATGGCCTCTACCACATTTCCCCAGTCTTCCCATGACTAAGCAAACACTGGATAGATCTTATTTCAGCCTTTCAGGTACTCTTAAACCAAGGGTTGATCAATCCCATTCCTTCAACCGAAAGATTTTAAGGCATTCCTCCTATCTTGCATCTGGAGGTTCTGAATAGATTTTTGGATTGAGTCTATTCAGTCAGTTCTTCTCATCATCGCTGAGACTTTTTGGCATCTATTGACCTAAGGGCGGCATATTTACACATCCCTAGCTTTCCAGGTCATCAGCAATGTCTTCACTTTGCTGTGGTTCACAATCAGTTTAAAAAACAATGTCGGTGTGACAGCGCTGCAAAAGTGAAATAAACAAGCTTGTGTAATGTCTTCAGACAACCTCAATGAATGGAGTGCTCCCACCACCTAATGCGATGCTCGCTCACCTCCTTTAAACCTCCTTTAAACGACCCTGCAAGGGGTTTAAACACGCCTTGCACCCTGTGCAAACATTCCCTCCTAGGGATCGTCAGAGAATCTTGGTGGCTCAAAGGATGAAAATAATCATCAATCAAGTCAGAGGTATTTTGGTTACAAGCTGGAGTTGTGGGGGGTTGCCCCCTAGAGGTTTTTGCTTCAGGCACTACATCATTTAGTGCATAAGGAATGATTGTACAGGTTCCTGTATCCAAAGGAGCGAACCCGTTTTACGGTTAAATACCAAGCGGGGTCATAGGGCCCATTTTTTGGAGCAAAGATCCCTGAACCAGTATCTACAAATCCAGTCCTTTCGGATGGAGTTTATCTTCTCAGTTGTAGCCTTATTCCAGATGGAAGACTTTTTAGCTTCCATCGATATAAAGGATGAGTGTTTACACGTACCTATCTTTCAGCCTCATCAGAGGTTCCTGCCACTTGCAGTAGAGGAACGTCATTTTCAGTTTGTGTCCCTAAACCTTAGGGCTTGCTATAGCCCCCGGGTGTTCACAAAGATCCTAGCACCAGTACTGGGTCTTTTAAGGGCCCAAGGAATCTTGTTGTTCAGGTATCCGCATGACCCCCTGCTCAGAGATCACTCACTACAGGCTCTAGAGCAGAGCGTAACAGATACAGTGTGGTCTTTGGAAAGCTTAGGCTGGATCATAAATCCCAAAAGGGGAATTTTGGGACCAGCTCAAAGTCTAAAGTATTTAGGTCTGATCCTATATATGGTTTCAAGCAAGAGTATTCTTGTCACCCGCAGGGATCTGTGCCCTAAAGAATCGAGTGCGTCACATTTTATGGGCACCAGACAACCCTCCATTTGGCAATGTGAATCTTCTAGGGAGGATGGTATCCTCTGAGGTGGTGCCCTATGTATGCCCAGTTCCATTCCAGGCCTCTAAACAAGACATCTTGTTGGCTTGGAACAGAAGAGAAGCCCTGGATAATTAAATGTGCTTATCTCCTCGGGCACCTTTTAAGCCTAAACTGGTGGTTGCAGGATCAGAACCTGCAAAAGGGAAAATCCTTTCTCCCGGTAACTTGGAGAGCACTGACTACAGATGCCAGTCTCTCAGGCTCGGGAGTGACCCTAGAGAGGGGCTCATAGCTCTAGGGCATGGGTCTTCAAACTACGGCCCTCCAGTTGTTCAGGAACTACAATTCCCATAATGCCTAGTCATGTCTGTGAATTTTAGTGTGTTACAATGCCTCATGGGATGTGTAGTTCTACAACATCTGGAGGGCCGTAGTTTGAGGATCCCTGCTCTAGGGAAATGGTCAAGGACAGACCAGATGCTGCCCATCCACATCCTGGAATTACAGGCAGTACAACTGGCCCTACGGTCCTGGACGGTGAAGCTTTAGGACTACCCTATCGGGGTTCAGTCCAACAATGCCAATGCAGTGGCCTATATAAACCACCAAGATGGTATTGGGTGTCGTTGAGCCTGAAGGAAGTGAACTACATACTAACCTGGGCGAGAGACATGTGCCGATCCTATCGGCAGTCCATATCGCGGGAGTAGAGAACTGGAAGGCCGAATTGTTTCGGCCGCCAGCAGATCTGCCAGGGGGAATAGTCCCTACACCCAAGGAGTGTTCCAGGAAATTTGCCAATGTTGGGGATGGCCACAGGTTGATCCACTGGCATCCAGGTTCAAAAACAAGCTACAACAGTTTGTGTCCTGAACAAGAGAAGGCTTGGTGTGAAGCCAAAAAATGGCATACACGGAAATACGTGATTGGGAGAATTCTCTGTTTTTGTTAGTTGACTGTAGAAATCAAATTGGCTTTGAGTACAATCAGAGGTCAAGTTTCGGCCCTATCAGTATTCTTCCAATGGCCTTTAGCCTCCCATTCACCGATCCAAACCTTTATGCAGGGGGCAACTCGTTTGCTTCCCCCATTAGGTCACCCTTGTGTCCTTGGGACTTGAATTTGGTGCTGTCTGTGTTAGAGAAACAACCATTTGAACCTATAAGGAAATTTCATTAGGCTTGCTGCCACGCAAGCTAGCCTTTCTGATGGCTATCACCTCGGCTAGAAGGGTGTTGGAGTTGGCAGCCCTTTAATGCAGGGAACCATACTTGATTCTTCACCATGACAGAGACATGTTATGACCGTTCCATCCTTTTTGCCAAAGGTGGTGTCGGCCTTTCATTTTAAGTTAGGACATTATTTTGCCCTCTTTTTTTCTCTCAGCCTTGGCAAAAGAGAGACTGCATTCTTTGGATGTCTGGGCAGTCAACGTTTATTTGTCTAGATCTGCGGAGATCCGACGATCAAACTTTTTTACTTATTTTTGTTTTACCAAATGGACCTAAGAAAAAGCAGGCAGCTTCCATTGCCAATTGGGTCCGTCAATTGGTCAATCAGGCCTACAGTCTGAAACATAAAGCTCCTCCCATTAGGATAGGAGCTCATTCCACCAGGAGTGTAGGCACCTCCTGGGCTTTTTGCCATCAGATATCTGTGGCTCAGATTTGTAAGGCTGCTACCTGGTGTTCAGGGCATACACAAAATGTATCAAGTGGATGTTTGAGCCGCTGAGGTTTTCGGCTTTTGGCCGCAGTGTTCTGCAGGCTGCCGTATAAAAACAGATGGCTATTGTTTGACAGGGTGTCTCCCTCCCCTCAAGGCTATTGCCCTGTGACGTCTCGGCAGGTAATCAATATTAGCCTGACTCTGTGTCCCATGATGTATGAAAAAGAAAAATGGGATTTCTCTTTTCGTCCATGGACGGACACAGCCTTCACAAGTCTTGACATATGGGTTATGTTCCTGTTCATAAGAGAGGACTAGACAGAACATGTTAGATATTTAAATACATTTTACTTTAACAGGGGGTCCCTCCGGACATAATCAGTCCGGCTATCGCTCATGAGCACACCTTAGCTAAGCGCTGGGTCTGGCGCGACATACCCCATGACTCCTGGGGTAGCCGGTGGGCTTTTTGCTCAAGGGTCCACATATGACTTGGCTGTTGTGTTGTCTCACTCACAGTGGACCGGGCCAACAGCTACTCCAACACGGTTGTATGCCTGTCCTCGAATGGGCGGTTAAGTACTCTAGGGCATGGGTCTTCAAACTACGGCCCTCCAGTTGTTGCGTCGGTGGGTCGGAACGGCTGGGGTTAGGGGGTTCTCATATCCTCCCTTTCCTTGCTCTGTCACATTTCCCTCTGCTGCTCTATCTGTAGTGGTTTGCACTGCCTCAGGGAAGCCCCATTCCACCTTCTCAACCACATAGCGGCGTCTGCGCCATTTTTTGCATGCTTGCAGATTACAATGGAATTTCCCATTGGCGGACATTTTGTTGTGGCCGCGCTATGGCGCAGTTTGTTATTGCGAGCGTCTATTTTCTTGTGGTCGTGCCCTGTTATCTCTGAGGCATCTGTCGGCCATTTTGTGTGAGTTTTGGCCTGTAGTGCTGGCTTTCTAAACGGTGCACAGCACAAATCTCACAGACCTTTACCGCACGGCTTTTTCCTCAATACGGGCTAAGTAAAGGGCGGGCAGTGGCGCTGAGCAGTGTCTTGCTGGGTTGGTGAGTCCCCTGGGTAACCCCACCCCCCGGTCAGTGCAGCAAGGAGGGTGGACTTTTTAGGTCTTGAATAGGTCCCTGAGAGCTGTCTGTGTTATGGAGTCAGTATTTGGTGGTCCTTCCCCAAACAGGCCAGAGGTGGCACCTGCGGTTCCCATGGACCCTTTGTCAGCAGTCCTGGAATAATTTGTTGCCAGAGCATCCCCCCTCTCCCCCCCCCATCTCCTGGGGAATGCTCTGACTCAGACCCAGGCCTGGCTGTGGCACAGGACCCCGATTCTGGGGTGTCAGAGGATGCGGACCACGACCTTCCTTGTGAGAGACCCCTAGCCTGGGTCAGTGCAAGATGGGGCACCTTATCAGTGCGCTTATCAGTGCTGTGAGGTACTCCCTTAAGCTGGATAGTGCAGCTGAGGCATCCGCTGAGAGCTCAGTCTTTTTTGGGTCTACAAGGCTCTGTAAAGATTTTTCCTTATATGTTCCGCTCCATGTTTACCATGCTAGAGTCTGCATTACGGCCTATTTTGGCTGCAACCTTGGTGTCTCAGACACTCACTGAATGGGCAAAGGTTTTGCACAAAACTGTGGAGGAGCGCAAGCTCCCTCTTAAGTATGTTAGACTGGCCGACCAGTTGGTCCAAGGCCTTGTATATGTCTGTGATGCTACCTTGGATGCAGCCCCCTGAATATCCAGAGCCTCTGTATCTGCGGTGGTGTTATGCTGCCTGATTTGGCTGAAATGCTGGTCTGCTGATCAAGCAACCAAAAAGCCCTGGCAGATGTACCCTTCAAGTATGGGCCAAAACCGCCACCACATGAAGTTTTGCCCCAGGCCGACTTATGGGTGGGGGGGTGGCTTCGCAGGTTCACTGCTCGGTGGACCTCCCTGCTCTCTGAGTGGGTCTTGCGAGGTGGTCTCTTTGGGGTACAAGATATGTTTCTTTCCTGTCCGCCGAACAGAATCTTTCCCTGAAATCTCCCTCTCCTTCCGGCTTGTCGGTCTGCCCTATTGAGGGCAGTGCAAGACTTGCTAAGTTGCGGGGTAATTTTACCGGTTCCGCAGGATAAGAGGTTTCAGGGATTTTATTTGAATCTGTTTATGGTCCCGAAGGAGGACGGGGTCCATCCATTCTTGGACCTCAAAGCCCTAAATGCATTTGTGAGAGTACGGAAGTTCCGCGTGGAATCCATTCGCTCAGTGGTGGCTGCGCTCCATGCGAGGGGATTTTCTGGCATCCTTGGACATCAAGGGACACGCATACTTGCATGTCCCGATTTGCACAGGACTCCAGAGGTTTCTGCGCTTTGCAATCGGAGAAGACCACTATCAGTTTGTGGCTCTTCCCTTTGGCCTAGCGTCGGCACCAAGATTTGCTCGCACCAATTCTAGCTTTGCTGAGACAGCAAGGCATTGCCATCGTCGGCTACTTGGACGACCTTCTAAAGAGCAGCTTCTGGCTCAGAATTAGAGGTGGATGTGTCTATTGCCAGCCAAACACTCCGAGAATTCGGGTGGGTGTTAAACATCCAGAAGTCGGTTCTGGTACCAACTCAACGTTTGGAATACCTGGGGTTGATTCTGGACTCCGGAGGCAAGAGTCTTTCTCCCCTTGGAAAAGTTGCAGACTCTTCAGTCTGCGGTGAATCTGTTGGCATCCTGCAAATGGTCATCTCTCCGTTTTTGCATGCAAGTCCTGGGTCATATGGTAGCCTCCTTCGAGGCAGTACCGTATGGCCAGTTCCAGTAATACCCCTATACTCTGCAATTCCCCGCAATACTCTGCAATTCCCCGCAATACTCTGCAATTCCCCGCAATACTCTGCAATTCCCCGCAATACTCTGCAATTCCCCGCAATACTCTTCAATTCCCCGCAATACTCTTCAATTCCCCGCAATACCCCGCAATACCTTGCAATACGTCCCCCCCTCCTGCTTTTTTCAGACTCACCGCTACGATCAAAGCCAGGATATTTTTTTTTTCAGTCTTCCCAGCCTAGAGGTGAGATGTGGGGTCTTATTGACCCCATATCTCAATGTAAAGAGGACCTGTCATGTTGTATTCCTATTACAAGGGATGTTTACATACCTTATAATAGGAATTAAAGTGATAAAAACATGTATTTCTTTCTCGTACATCACGGGACACAGAGCGGCATATTCATTACTATATGGGTTATATGGAGTACCTTCAGGTGTGGACACTGGCAATCTCAAACAGGAAGTCCCCTCCCTATATAACCCCCTCCCCTAGAGGGAGTCCCTCAGTTTTTTCGCCAGTGTCTTAGGTGTTGGTCACGGAATAGCTTTGCTCCACATCCTTGGGATTAAGGGCGGGCTAACCGGATCTGTCCAAGGAGCCTCAGTGCCAAAGTGGACAGTACCCGAGCCCCAAACCGTGGGGTTTTGCCTATAATGCTCCTCTTTTGGAGGGCTGGACCCTGGGCCCAGGACTTGGAGTTCATAAAGACCATAAGTTCCTGTTTGCCAGGGTGCTATATAGGTCCAGGACAGTGGGTACCTTCATAGGACCCCAGGGCCTGAAGGTCTATTACGCTACCCACAGAGATGGGAGAAGATTGGATCGTTTTGCTAGACAAACATCCTGCAGCATGGAGCAGGTAAGAGGGGAGCCTGCGGGACTTGGTTCGACAGCAGGCTCTCCGGGGTAACCTAAAAGGGGGGTAGCCTAAGTATGCTCTGCATTGGCAACCTTGCTCACTAAGAAAGACAGGATGATCCCAGTTCCCCCATCACTAGGTTCCCCTGTCTAAGAATGGTGTTGCTAGCTACCTGCTGCTTTCTTCCTAGGACTGGTAAGGATCCCTATGGGGCCTTTTGGAGAGTCCTACCTGGCCGGGGGTTTGAATCTGCCGCCTGATACTGCAGTCCTGGGTCTCCAGCAGCGCGGCTCCTCCATGTTCCTCCTGCTCCGGCATACGCGTGCGCGCGCACGTCTTATAGACGTTTTTCGCGCCATTCAGAGAGGAGGGCGGGGGGGGCGTGCCTGCAGCGTCATACAGGGGCGCGCCTTGTGCTGTTATAGATCAGCAGGCATTGTCAGTGCTCAGTCTGAGGCTGATCTCAAAGGGAGAGGACGCAGAGCGGCAGAACAGTGACTCCCGGTGGCGGAAGAGGGGTAGTACATGCTGGACTTTGTTCCAATGCCTTTCTGTTAAGCCAAGAAATTCCCCTTTTTGCAGCAGGTTGGAGGCTGGCAAACTAAGTTTGGGGTCGCTGTATGTTTGAAAAAAAAAAGAAAGAGACTTATATATATTTAAAAAAAAAAAAAAAAACATACGGGGCCCCATCAGTTTTTGGGCATTAGTGATCTATTGTCCCCTAAGCTCTAGTTTTGTACTCCTGGCCACTACAGTCTGTTGTTGTTGGCGGAGTCCCTCGATTTTTTATTATGGCTTCCAAAGGTTCGGGGTCAAAGGGTACAAAAAAGACCAAAAAACAAAGGGGTTCCCCCTCTGATTCTGATGATATGCCGATACTTTCCCCGCAACTTAATCCCATAAAGGACGCCTTGGATGAGCCATTAGGGGGGTCTGGTGCGGAGGCTGGCCCAGATCAGCCCAGCCCTGTGTTTATCACAGAGGAGATGCTAGCTGTATCCCTAGGGGGGCTAGAAGAGAGAATAGCAGCATTGATCGCTAGAGCTATTCCTGGCAAGAAACGGGTTAGATCCCCATCACCAAGAGGTGTATCCTCAGATGCTGAAATTCTCTCTCCGGAGGAATTGGGAATCGCAGGAGGATCAACTAAACCTGAACCAGGAGGGTTCAGGGATTGAGGGATCTACCTCTGAGGAACCATTTTCAGACTCCCAGACAGAGAGACTGTGGGTGCAGTCTTTGACGGACATGGTCCGCTCTCGGCATTTAGTTTACCATTGCCAGAGCCTCAGGTTCCTCCGGTATCCTCTCTGGGCTCTTTGAAAGCTCCGTTAAGCAACGCAGTTTTTTCCGGTCCATCCTCTCTTGGAGGAATTGATCTTTCGGGATTGGGTACGGCCGGATAGGATTTTTCTGCCACCGAAGAGATTTGCGGTCATTTACCCCCATGAGGAAAAATTCTCCAAGAGGTGGAGGCTCCCAGTGGTGGATGCAGCCATCTCATGTGTGAATAAATCACTAACTTGCCCCGTGGAAAACATACATATGTTTAAAGATCCGGTTGATAAACGGTTAGAGACACTTTTAAAAGCATCCTTTGCTACGGCAGGAGCAGTGTACAGCCAGCTGTGGCTGCAATTGGAGTTTGTCAGGCGTTAAAGGACCAGACAAAAGAAATGCTAAAGGACATGCCTACCCAACAAGCAGAAGAGTTTTCTGACATTCCCAGAGCTCTGTGTTTTGCTGTAGATGCTATAAAGGATTCCATCCAGCAGGCCTCTCGTTTATCACTATTTTTGGTGCACATGAGAAGGCTCTTATGGTTGAAGAACTGGGCGGCGGAGCCCCCATGCAAAAAGCTTCTGGCAGGGTTTCCCTTCCATGGAGGACGACTCTTCGGGGAGGATCTGGATAAATACATTCAGACTATTTCAAGTGGCAAAAGTACCCTTTTAACCGGTCAAAAAGACATTCCGGGGTCCTACATTTAAAAGGCAGCTCTTTCCTGTCTCAGGGCCCTCAAATTCCAGGCAGTATCGACGGCCGCCTGCACGATCCAACGTTAACAGTAGATCGTAGGGACAGGCCCCTGGGGGTAAGAGGCCATGGTGTCGCAAGCCGACAAAGACAGCCCCTAAGTCTGCCTTATGAAGGGGCGCCCCCACTCTCGTGGGTGGGGGGAAGGCTTCGTTTCTTCTCAGAAGTTTGGGAAGCCAAGATCCCCGACAAATGGGTCCGGGCGTCTGTAACCGCAGGCTACAGACTGGAGTTTCTAAACTTTCCTCCGCCTCATTTTCAAGAATCAAGGCTACCAAAGGATCCAGCAAGGAAGGCCTCGATGCTGGCAGCTTTGGATCACCTGCTTTGCCAGGACGTAATAATAGAGGTGCCAGCCCAGGAGCAAGGGCTAGGTTTCTATTCCAATCTCTTTGTCATACCAAAGCCCAACGGCGATGTCAGGCCAATCTTGGACCTAAAGAGGTTAAACGGTTACCTAAGGGTTCGCTCCTTCCGGATGGAATCCATCCGGTCAGCAGCCGCCGCGCTTCAGAGGGACGATTTTCTGGCTTCCATAGACATAAAGGATGCTTACCTTCATGTACCAATCTTTCAGTCGCATCAAAGATTTTTACGCTTCACGGTGGGGCAGCGACACTTCCAATTCAGGGCGCTCCCCTTCGGGCTGGCCACGGCCCCCCGGGTATTCACGAAGATCCTAGCCCCAGTTCTGGCCAATCTAAGGATCCAAGGGGTCACAGTCCTAGCGTACTTGGACGACCTTTTAATCATAGATCACTCACGGCCGTGTCTGCAACAGGCAGTAAACCTCACGGTTCAGTACCTCGAAGGATTCGGCTGGGTCCTAAACCGGGAAAAGTCAGCGTTCCCAGCCTACAAAGCAGTTGGAATACCTCGGCATGAGGTTAGACACAGAACAGCAAAGGGTGTTCCTGCCCCTTGTAAAGATCGAGGCTATCAAGGGGTTGGTTCAGTTGGTTCTAAGCAAGAAAAAACCAACTGTTCGCCTGTGTATGCGATTACTAGGCAAGCTAGTGGCCACGTTCGAGGCAGTACCATACGCTCAGATCCACACTCGCGTCCTACAGGCAGCCATTCTAGCAGCCTGGGGCATAAGAGCGCATGCCTTAGAGTCCCCTTTGACGCTATCATCAAAGGTCCGACAAAGCCTGGCCTGGTGGTTGAACCCTCAGAATCTTCTAAAGGGAAGATCCTTCAGCCCTGTTGTCTGGAAGGTAGTTACCACAGACACCAGCCTGGCAGGCTGGGGGGGCGGTTTTCGAAAACCACCAAGGGGGAACCAGGAGTCTGGCCGCTCAGAGGGAGGTGAGCTTGATTTTTCAGTGGGCAGAGGTTCATGTACCCTGCATTTCGGCGATATTCATTCCCGGAGTGGACAACCTGCAGGCAGACTTCTTAAGTCGCCAGATTCTGTCGCCAGGGGAGTGGTCTCTGCATCCCCAGGTCTTTCAGACAATCTGCCAGAGGTGGGGAATGCCAGACGTAGATATAATGGCATCCAGGTTCAACAAGAAACTAGACAGGTTCGTGTCTCAAGCGAGGGACCCTATGGCCTGCGGAACCGATGCGTTGGTTTGCCCTTGGCATCAATTCAAACTTCTATATGCATTCCCTCCGCTACAGTTACTTCCTCGCCTGTTGCGCAGGATCAGAGTGGAGCACAAGCCAGTCATTCTAGTGGCTCCAGCTTGGCCCCGGAGGACATGGTACTCACTAATCCTGAAGATGGCAGTGGGAGACCCTTGGACTCTTCCTCTACGACCAGACCTACTCTCACAAGGCCCGATCCTCCACCCTACATTACAACGTCTAAATTTGACGGCCTGGAGGCTGAATCCCTGATTCTCAGGGGTAGAGGCCTGTCTAGGCAGGTAATTCCTACCCTGATTAGGGCTAGAAAGCCGGCCTCCAGGGTGATTTATTACAGGGTGTGGAGGAACTACGTAGGCTGGTGTGAATCCAAAAGATGGAATTCCCGCAAATATACCATTGATAGGGTGTTAAGTTTTCTCCAGCTAGGAGTGGATAAAGGCCTGGCATTAAGCACAATCAAGGGACAGATTTCAGCTCTGTCAGTGTGGTTTCAGAGGCCGCTGGCCACCCACTCGCTGGTAAAGACCTTCATACAGGGGGTCTTGCGTATTAATCCTCCTGTCAAGTCACCAATTTGTCCATGGGGACTTAAATCTTGTCCTGTCCACTCTACAGAAACAACCCTTTGAGCCGTTGGCTGAGATTCCTTTAGTTTTACTGACAAGAAAGTTGGTTTTCTGGGTCGCCATAGTTTCGGCCAGGAGAGTGTCAGAATTAGCAGCCTTATCGTGTAAGGAACCATATCTCGTTCTACATAAGGACAGGGCAGTTCTCCGGCCCCATCCTTCCTTTCTACCAAAGGTTATATCCAATTTTCACTTGAACCAGGATTTGGTACTTCCATCCTTCTTTCCGAAACCCACATCTAGAAAGGAGGGGTTGCTGCATACCTTGGATATTGTCCGGGCCATGAAGGCCTATCTTAAAGCTACAGAAAAGATCCGGAAAACAGATGTGTTTGTTCGTTCTACCAGATGGCCCCAAGAAGGGGCAGGCAGCTGCAAAATCCACCATCTCGAGATGGATTAGACAATTAATCATTCAAGCCTACGGTTTGAAGAGGTTGCCTCCTCCTTTGTCGGTAAAGGCCCATTCTACCAGGGCCATGGGCGCCTCCTGGGCAGCACACCATCAGATCTCTATGGCTCAGATATGCAAGGCGGCGACGTGGTCATCAGTCACAAGGTTTTACAAAGTTTTATCAACTAGACGTGAGAAGAAATGCGGATTCTGCCTTTGGACAGGCAGTACTACACAGGCTGCAGTTTAAGATCCTCGGGATCAGGGGCACCCTTGGTTGTAAAAAAGAAAAAAAAAAAAAAAAGTTTTTTCTTTGACTAAGTTGGATTTTATTATTATTTGAGTATACCTCTAAATTAAAATCCTTCTTTGGAAGATGTCTCCCTCCCCTCATTAAAGCATTGCTTTTGGACATCCCATATAGTAATGAATATGCCGCTCTGTGTCCCGTGATGTACGAGAAAGAAAAAGGAATTTTTAAATACAGCTTACCTGTAAAATCTTTTCTGGAGTACATCACGGGACACAGAGCTCCCAACCCCCTCTTTTGGGTGAACATTTTGGGAGGCATACTGCTTGCTACAAAACTGAGGGACTCCCTCGTAGGGGAGGGGGTTATATAGGGAGGGGACTTCCTGTTTGAGATTGCCAGTGTCCACACCTGAAGGTACTCCATATAACCCATATAGTAATGAATATGCGCTCTGTGTCTCCGTGATGTTGTACTCCAAGAAAAGGATTTTACAGGTAAGCTGTATTTAAAAAACCTTTTTTTGGGGAAAAAAGTGTCAAAATCAAGTAAATAAAGAGTAAAATGGAACAATATTATTATTTTTTTTTTTAAAAGCACCCTGTCCCGTGTGCTCGATGCAGAAGCGAACGAATGCCATACCTAATTTCCACCCACGTATGAAAACTGTGTTCAAGCTACACATGCGAGGTATCTCTGCAAACGTTAGAGCGAGAGCAATCATCTTGGCCCTAGACCTGCTCCGTAACTAAAAACATGTAACCAATAATGTAATTAAAGCGTCGCCTATGGGGATTTTTAAGTAGCGAAGTTTGGAGCTATTCCACGAGTGTGCGCAATTTTGAAGGGTGACATGTTGGTTATCATATTTACTCGGCTTAACTTCATTTTTCACATTATGCAAAAAACATTGGGCTAACTTTTTATTAATTTTTTTAGCACAAAACTGTTTTTTTTTTTTTTTTTTTTTTAAAACACGCGTTTCAAGGGCTAGGTTTCTATTCCAATCTCTTTGTCATACCAAAGCCCAACGGCGATGTCAGGCCAATCTTGGACCTAAAGAGGTTAAAACGGTTACCTAAGGGTTCGTTCCTTCCGGATGGAATCCATCCGGTCAGCAGCCGCCGCGCTTCAGAGGGACGATTCTCTGGCTTCCATAGACATAAAGGATGCTTACCTTCACTGTACAATCTTTTCAGTCGCATCAAAGATTTTTACGCTTCACGGTGGGGCAGCGACACTTCCAATTCAGGGTGCGCTCCCCTTCGGGCTGGCCACGGCCCCCCCGGTATTCACGAAGATCCTAGCCCCAGTTCTGGCCAATCTAAGGATCCAAGGGGTCACAGTCCTAGCGTACTTGGACGACCTTTTTAATCATAGATCACTCAACGGCCGTGTCTGCAACAGGCAGTAAACCTCAACGGTTCAGTACCTCGAAGGATTCGGCTAGGTCCTAAACGGGAAAAGTCAGCGTTCCAGCCTACAAAGCAGTTGGAATACCTCGGCATGAGGGTTAGACACAGAACAGCAAAGGGTGTTCCTGCCCCTTGTAAAAAGATCGAGGCTATCAAGGGGTTGGTTCAGTTGGTCTAAGCAAGAAAAAAACAACTGTTTCGCCTGTGTATGCGATTACTAGGCAAGCTAGTGGCCACTGCTTCGAGGCAGTACCTACGCTCAGATCCACACTCGCGTCCTACAGGCAGCCATTCTAGCAGCCTGGGGCAAAAGAGCGCATGCTTATTAGTCCCCTTTTGACGCTATCATCAAAGGTCCGACAAAGCCTGGCCTGGTGGTTGAACCCTCAGAATCTTCTAAAGGGAAGATCCTTCAGCCCTGTTGTCTGGAAGAGCAATCATCTTGGCCCTAGACCTGCTCCGTAACTAAAAACATGTAACCAATAAAAGTAATTAAAGCGTCGCCTATGGGGATTTTTAAGTAGCGAAGTTTGGAGCTATTCCACGAGTGTGCGCAATTTTGAAGGGTGACATGTTGGGTATCAATTTACTCGGCTTAACTTCATCTTTCACATTATGCAAAAACATTGGGCTAACTTTTTTTTTTTTTTTTTTAGCACAAAACTGTTTTTTTTTTTTTTTTTAAACACGCGTTTCAAAAAATTTCTGCGAGAATACCATGCAAGATAAAAAGTTGTAACAGCAGCCATTGTATTCTCTAGGGTTTGCTAAAAAAGCATATATAATGTTTTGGGGTCCTATGTAATTTTCTAGCAAAAAAAATTATGATTTTTACATGTAGGAGAGAAATGTCAGAATTGGCCTGGGTGCTCCAGAACGCCTGATGGTGCTCCCTGCATGTTGGGCCTCTGTATGTGGCCACACTGTGTAAAAATCTCACACATGGGGTATTGCCATACTCGGGAGGAATAGCTAAATGTGTTTTGGGGTGTAATTTGTGGTATGCATATGCTGTGTGTGAGAAATAACCTGCTAACACGACAGAAACAAGATTTTTTTTTTTTACAGAATTTTTAGTCGTTTTTCTTTTTTAGCGCAAAAAATAAACCCAGAGGTGATCAAATACCACCAAAAAAAAGCTGTATTTGTGTGAAAAAAGGACAAAAAATTCAAATTGCTACAATGTTGTATGACTGAGTAATTTCTTCAAATTGTGAGAGCACCGAAAGCTGAAAATTGGTCTGGTTAGGAAGGGGGTTTAAATGCCCAGTGGTCAAGTGGTTAAGTACCATTAAGGGTCAGATTTCAGCCTTAGCTGTATTCTTTCAACGGCCTTTGGCGGCCCATTCTCTGGTGGGTACTTTTGTGCAGGGGTTCATCCTGTACTTCCCCCTATTAAACCATCTCTTCCTCCATGGCACCTGAATCTGGCGCTCTCGGTTCTTCAGGAACCTCCCTTTGAAAACATCGGAGAGATTGCTCTCTTGACACTATCTCAGATGGTGGCCTTTTTAGTGGCCATTACATCTGTCAGATTTGTTTCTGAATTAGCGGCCTTGTCTTGCAAGTCTCCATACTTGATTATCCATAAGGATAAGGAAGTGTTGCGGCCGCAACCTTCCTTTCTTCTGAAGGTGGTTTCGGCCTTTCACCTTAACAAGGACATTGTACTTCCGTCCTTGTGTCCTCGGCCGGCGCATCCTAAAGAGGTTGCGCTACATACTTTAGATGTGGTACGTGCTTTGTGGTTGTACCTGTCTGCTACAGCTCAGTTTTGGAGGTCTGACTTACTGTTTGTGTCGGTATCTGGTCCACAAAAGTGCCTGGTGGTTTCGTCGGCCACCATTTCTCGGTGGATCAGGCAGACCATCATACAGACCTATGCTATTAGGGGGCGGCCGCCCCCCTCTCTGGTCACGGCACATTCAACCAGGGCAATTGGTGCTTCCTGGGCTTTCCAACAAGCGTCTGTCTCACAGGTGTGTAAGGCGGCGACTTGGTCGTCCGTTCACACTTTTTCCAAACTTTACAAGGTTAATGTGAGTACATCTTGCGGCCGAAGGAAGCATCTGAAGGTTTTGTAGGCGGCCATTTAACCACTTTAGCCCCAGACCATATTGCTGTCCAAAGACCAGAGCACTTTTTGTGATTCGGCACTGTGTCGCTTTAACTGACAATTGCGCGCGGTCGTGCGACGTGGCTCCCAAACAAAATTGGCGTCCTTTTTTTCCCACAAATAGAGCGTTCTTTTGGTGGTATTTGATCATCTCTGCGGTTTTTATTTTTTGCGCTATAAACAAAAATAGAGCGACTATTTTGAAAAAAATGCAATATTTTTTAAATTTTGCTATAATAAAAATCCCCAAAAAGATATAAAAAAACATTTTTTTTTCCTCATTTTAGGCCGATACGTATTCTTCTACATATTTTTAGTTAAAAAAAAATCGCAATTAGCGTTTATTAATTGGTTTGCGCAAAATTTATAGCGTTTACAAAAAAGGGGGTCGTTTTATGGCATTTTTATTATTATTATTTTTTACTAGTAATGGCGGTGATCAACGTTTTTTTTCCGGTACTGCGATATTATGGCGGCCACATGGGACACTTTTGACACATTTTTGGGACCATTGGCATTTTTATAGCGATCAATGCTATAAAAATGCATTGTATTACTATAAAAATGCCATTGGCAGTGAAGGGGTTAACACTAGGGGGCAGGGAAGGGGTTAAGTGTGGTCCTGGTGTGTTCTAACTGTATGGGGGGGGTGGCCTCACTAGGGGAAGTCACTGATCTTCTGTCCATACATTGTATGGACAGAAGATCAGCGTTTCCCCCGCTGACAGGAACGAAAGGTATGTGTTTACACACATACCTCCCGTTCCCGCTCTGTAACGAGCAATCGCGGGTGCCCGGCGGCGATCGTACCCGCCGGGCACGCGCGCGGGGCGCCCTATTAGCTGCTACAGGGAGGACGTAGAGCTACGTGCTCCCGTGTAGCAGTGCCACCGTCCCGCAGTAATATACGGCGGCGGGCGGTCGGCAATTAGTTAAAGTTGCACCTCCTCTGTTAAGGAGCTCTGCTTGTTTTGGGTGAAGTTGTTTGTTTTTACTGATACTGTTCCCACCCCTCGTTTTTTCACACTGCTTGGGGACATCCCGTATGTTAAGACTATGTTTTGTCCATGGACAAAAAGAGAAAATAGGATTTTTTGTACTCACTGTAAAATCCTTTTCTCTGTCGTCCATGGACAGACACGGCCCCCACCCTTCCTTTTTAGGTTTGTACTGCTTGTTACGAACTGAGGCTGCATGCTGCAGGGTTATGTCTGGAGGGACCACCCCCTGGGCGGGGCTGTTCAACTCTGTTAAAGTAACATGTATTTAAATATCTGTTCTGTCTAGTCCTCTCTTATGAACTGTGTGTGTGAGCGTGCGTGTGTATAATATATATATTATATATATATATATATATATACACCTGTCTTTTGAGTGTACCCAGTGTCCATTCACCTATAGATGGTGTATAACCCACATAGTCATGACTATGGTGCTCTGTGTTCCGTGATGTACTCCAAGAAAAGGATTTTACAGGTAAGCTGTTATAAAAATCCTATTTTCTTTATCGTGCATCACAGACACAGAGCACCATAGTCATAACTATGTGGGATGTCCCAAAGCAATGCCTTCTGAGGGGAGGGAGGGGCAAAGCAAAATAGCCACCGCCAGGCGTGAAGACCTATACTGAAGCACACTGTGCCCGAAGGCGGCATTTTCCTGCCAAATTACATCCAACTGAAATAATTTTGTGAATGTAAGTACGGACGACCAAGTAGCGGCCTTGCAAATCTGAGCCACAGAGGCTTGGTGATGCACAGCCTATGAAGCACTGACTGCAATGGTAGAGTGCGCTTTAACCTGAAACACAAGGAAGGCAGGGAAACATCCTGATTCGGATGAAAATCTGACACTACCTTAGGCAAAAAGGTTGGGTGAGCAACACCTTGTATTTATGAATAATTAAGTATGGCAGCCAATTCTGACACGCTTCTTGTGGAGGTTATCGCAACTAAGAATACCAATTACCTTGTCAAAAGCAGCAAAGGAATATTGTGTATCCGCTGAAAGGGCTGTCCTTGCAAGACCGACAGAACTAGATTCAGATGCCATGGGCACAAGGGTGACCCGAGAGGCGGACTTATCCAAGTTACCCCTTGTATAAAGGCCTGGACCAAAGAATGCAAAGCAAGCGGCCTTTGGAAAAATACTCCCAAGGCTGAGATCTGACCCTTGATCGTACTCAAGACCAACTTCATTTCTACCCCCAACTGTAGAAAGGCAATAATTCTACCTATGACATACTTTCGAGGGTGCCTCCAGACCCTATAATAAATGGTCCTAGAGGCCGGCTTTCTAGCATTAATCAGGGTGGTAACCACTGAACATGAAAAGCTCCCAGACTCTTTTGGATGTGGACTTCAACAGCCAACCCGTCAAATTTAGCGACTGTAAGGTAGGATGGCCCTTCTGACAGCAGGTCTGGACGAGATGGAAGAGTCCATGAATCTCCTACTGCCTTCCTCATGATCTCTGCAAACCAGGATCTCCTGGGCCACTATGGAGCTACTAGGATTATCGGCTTCCCTTCTTCCTTGATCCTGCGAAAGAAGCTGAACTGGGGGAATGCATACATTGGTGGAAAACTGATCCCACCTGGTCACTAACGAGTGTGAGTGGATCCCTTGTTCTTGACACAAAGCTGTCCACCATTTTGTTGAATCTGGATGCCAACAGGTCTACGTCCGTGGTACCCCCATCTCTGGCATATGGCCAGAAAGACATAGAGATGTAGGGATTATGCTCCGGGAACAACTGTTGGTGGCTCAAGAAATCCGCCTGCCAATTCTCCACTCCTGGATGAAGACCACGCGTAGGCAGGGAACATGTTCTTCTGCCCAAGCCAGAAAATGGTCACCTCCCTCTGGGCTGCGTGACTTCTGGTGCCCCCTTGGTGATTGATATAGGCCACTGCTGTGGCATTGTCAGACTGTATCTTGATGGAACTATTCCGTAACCTGAACGTCCAGGCTATTGAAGTCAGACGTACCGCTCGATCCTCTAGGATGTTGATAGGCAAGGTTTTTCTCAGACTCTGACCACTTCCCTAGTATTGCTTCCCAGCCCCATAGGCTGACATCTGTTGTTGCCGCCTTCCAGGTAACCGGAATGAAGGATTTTCTTTTCTGTAAATTATTGTTTTTTGATCACCAACTGAGACTGGCACACTTTTGGGGCCAGATTCATTGGATAATCCAAAGATTGGGTTATCTTGTTCCAAGCAGACAGAATACTGTGTTGCAACCGTCTTGAATGAAACTGGGCATAGGGAACTACTTTGAATGAAGCCACCAGCTTCCATAGCAACCTCCTGCAAAGGCGAATGGAATGGCTGGCTTCCTTGCCCTGACCACCTGGACCTGGGGCAAAAGCAATCTTTCCTGGGCTGTATCTATGACCAAGCCCAAATACTCCAGTCTCTTTACTGGTAGTAAGGATCATTTCTCCAGGTTGAGAATCCAACCTAGGTGTTCCAGAAACCTGACCGTTCTGGACACCCCCTGGTTTAACCGTGCTACTGACTGATCTACCAGTAGCAGGTCATCTAAGTATGCTGTTACTGCTATGCCCTGGGAGCGGTGGCTAACCCAAAGGGCAAGGCCACAGACTGAAAGTGGCACTGTTTCACCGCAAAATGCAGAAAAACTCTGATTAGTGGGAAAAATGGACACAAGTAGATATGCATCTTTAAGTCATCCCCAGTAGTAGATACTGATACTGAGCTCCAGCTTGACCAGATCGGTAGAGCAGAGATGTTTATAAAGGGACTCGGATTTCTGAGATGGGTCTGACATCTCCAACCGGTTTCAGTACTGTGAAAAGATTTAAATTAAAACCGCATACCCTGCTCCGCTGAGGGAGTCTCTATGATTACACCCTGAGACATCAATCGGCCTAGCGCCAGAACTAAAGACCTTGGCCCAGATTCACAGAGCAATTCCGCCTGTCTAACTGGTGTTAGACAGGAGTAATTTCAAATTTCGCGCGCCGTATCACTAGTTTGAATCCTCAAACCATGATACGGCGGCTTCGGGCTTCGATCCGAGAGGCTTACGTCCTCGTAAGCCTTCGGATCTACACTGCGATATTTTTGCGGCCGCTGGGAGGAGTTTGCGTCGTTTTCATGCGTCGGGATATGCAAATGACTTTTTACGGCGATCCACGAAGGTACGAGTGTCCCTCGCAATTGCCTACGTAATTTTTTGGCTACGTAATGTTAGAGGAGCTTTTTGCTGGTCTAACAGTGCGTAACCCATGTAAAGTATGGCCGTCGTTCCCGCGTCGATTTGAAAAAATATATATTTTTTTTTAACGTAACTCGTTCGGGAATAGGAATGTACGTAAACGACGCTACTACGACGTGACAACGTGTTTTTGCGCAATGCACGGCGGGAAATTTGCGAACGGAGCATGCGCAGTTCGATCGCCGCGGGAACGCGCCTATTTTAAATGCTTCACGCCCCCTACTCGTGCAGATGGTTTGCAACAGGAGAAATACACTACGCCGCCGTCGTTTACTGGACAAAATCTACCTGGATTCCACGTAGAGCCAGGTAAAAAAACGGCAGCGTAGTGTATTTCTGATACTCTACGAGAATCTAATTCTCTGTGAATCTGCCCCATTCTTTTCATTGGGTCTTTGGGGAGTAGCCTGAGGGTACCACAGAGATGACTCATTCATCAAGGATCTTTTCTTGCCAAGCCCCTGAAAACCACAGAAGTCTTCCCCCCACCTTGATCGAGCAGGGGCACCCCTTAATAAGGAGGTTTTGGCACTCAGGCCCTTCTGCAGTCCTATGCAAATAAACACATAGGTATACAGCTTTAATGCATGCAGCATGTGTTAAAGCAATATGCCTCTATGGAAGCGTGCGTTCATGGAAGCATGAGTCCATACAAATATGCTCTTAGGCAAAATATGAAAAGTGTGCGCTGTACACATGCATTCATGTAGCACATGTGCCATGGAACAAGCATCTTTGCAAAGCAAGCATGCATTATGCAACATTCCGCAACATGTATCTATGCAGACATGTATTCCTATGCGATCATGAGGAATCGTGTATATTAACATGCCTCATTATGCAACCATGCATCTTTTGGGAGATCAAGCATCTTTATGTGGTCAAGCCTTTCTGTGCGACCAAGCACCCTTGTGCGAACAAGCATCTTTATGCGATCAAGCACCCTTGTGCAAACTAGCATCTTTATGCGATCAAGCACCCTTGTGCGCACAAGCATCTTTATGCAATCAAGCACCCTTGAGCGACCAATCATCTTTATACGACCAAGCATCTTTATGTAATCAAGCATTTTTATGCGACTATGGACTATGGTTGGTCGCATAAACATGCATATCTATACAAACATAAACATGCATCTTTGTGACAATGTGTCCTTAAGCGATCCTGTCACCTTATGCGATCACTTGTTTTTATGTGATCCACAATCATTTCAGCAACCGTGTGTTTCAGCAACCGTGTGTTTCAGGAAAAGCAATCTTTCCTGGGCTTTATCTATGACCAAGCCCAAATACTCCAGTCTCTTTACTGGTAGTAAGGATGATTTCTCCAGGTTGAGAATCCAACCTAGGTGTTCCAGAAACCTGACCGTTCTGGACACCCCTTGGTTTAACTGTGCTACTGACTGATCTACCAGTAGCAGGTCGTCTAGGTATGCCATTACTGCTATGCCCTGGGAGCGGTGGAACCACAAAGGGCAAGGCCACAAACTGAAAGTGGCACTGTTTCCACTGCAAAACGCAGAAAACCTCTGATGAGTGGGGAAAATTGACACGTGTGCATCTTTGATATTAGAACTTCTCCTCCCCCCCCCCCCCCCGTAGGGTGGATACGACTGACCAGATTGACTCCACGCAGAAAGAGCGGATGTATAAAGGGACTCAGATCTCTGAGATGGGTCTGATATCTCCAACCGGTTTCAGTACCGTGATGAGTTTTCAATTAAAAACTCATAACCGTGTGTTTCAGCAACCGTGTGTTTCAGCAACCGGTCCTTGCTTTGGTCCCATGCTTTAGTGTAGGATACTAAGCACTATATATTGGAGATACAACTCCCTAAAATGCATCTTCGCTCATGTCTTTCAAACATGTAAAAACATATATGTATATGATGCTGTTCCTGCCCACAAGTAGATAACACTTTTAAAGTGAACGGCTAATCATCCAGGGGTGTATATACTTTACAGATGTACATCCCCTTTGGATAGGCAGAAAATATACAGCATGTAATCATGACTAGTCTGCATTCCAAGCAAGTACTTGCACACTTACCGCCGCCTCTCTGACTCCAAGGCCTATCTGACCTGTCACCACATGGCAATGGCCGCCCTTCCTCTTCCTGCCTAAAATAAAAAAAAATAGGCTAGACTAGAGTTAAACCTGCACCCTCTAGTGGCTGAGGAAGAAACGGCAGCCTGCATGAGTCAGCACAGCATGATTGATCCTGCTCCCAGTGGGAGAAACAGACAGTCTGATCTTTCTCTCTCTCCACTCCCCTGGATCTGTATAGCACTCTGCCAAAGCAACTCTTTAGTTTAGCTTTCACATGACCAGGTGCCGACTCAGAGTCCAGCTCTCAAAGGAGAAGCATTACAGACAGAAACCTTGCTCTTCTTGCACGAGGCTTGGGTACCATCCATTTTGGCTCTTTGAGGCACTTTAGATGGATCCGATTGTATAGCTCCTTGATGAGGAGCTTCTCTTAGCACTTCATTAACCGTGGCCAACACCTTAGACACTGGCGAAAAAACTGAGGTACTCCCAGGGGGACTTAGTCTTTTGAGTGTACCAGTGTCCATTCACCTATAGGTGGCGTATAACTCAGCAGGTAATGTATATTGGTGCCCCATGATGTACTCAAAGAAAATAATTTTACAGGTAAGTATGATGAAAAAAATCCTATTTTTAGGCTACCACGAGGATCTGCTCTTGTGGGAACAGACCTCTCTGAGCTTGTATTCCAATGTTTTATTGTATGGTTCTTTTGGAAGACTTTAGATGAATCTTGAGCTTCAGTGTGATCTGATTCTGTCACATCACTTAGAGTACTTTAGTGGCCCGCAACCTCCTGCTCTGGAATGGTGGGTTGGCAAGCCCAGATCGCAGGTTGCCGATCTGTCATACCACAGCAACAGTGTTGTGCATGAAGCTTGTGATAGAGGAAGAGCCTCAAAGCCCCATAAGCCGATTCTTCCTTTACAGCACCGGCTTTTTCCACAGGCAGAGTATATGTCAAAGTTCAGCAGGTTAGATATAGGTGCACTACGCCTGCACCTGCGGTGTGGGTAAACTGCAACATACCAGTGTGAAAGCAGTCTTGGGCCCTTTTCACATGATCGGCCCTACCCAATTGGACCCTCGATTCAGCTCTACAGAGCGGCAGATGTAAACAGACTTTTGTCCGTTTACGCCTGCCTACCTCTAATTCAATCCTCTGAAAAAAAAAATTGAGGGGAACTCGTCCCCTTCCATCTGGGCTGATCGAATCAGAGGGCCTATAAAGTACCCGTGACCTGTCATCCACCCGCTCTGTTCATTGTGGCCCACGACTGGTTATCAAGTTGCTTAAGTGGCCCTAGCTCTTCAAAATGTTGAGCCCCCCCCCCCCCCCGACTTAGACGTTCTCTTGTGTACCGTCATCTTCTTGCCCCAGGGGAAGTTGTCAAAACTGCAACATCAGGTTTGGCAACAAGCACAACACCAATCTTCCCTGCAGAGTTGCATGCAAGTGCTGAGAAAAATGGTTAGCAACCCTTGAAGCAGTCTAATTTGCTCAATTCCACTGCAGAACTTTACAAAGGAACATTCTAAGAACTATCCAGTCATACCTCAAACTAGATATCTGTCATTGTGGCTTCTCTCTAGCATTGTCGGAGGGCAGGAGTTTTTTTCTCAATTTGATTGGAAGCTTGCCATGATGGAACGCTAGTCTCTCTGGTTGCAGTGGAGTTCTGGATTATCCGTTTATGGTGGTTGATTTCAGGAAGAAACCAAGCTCCCAATCAACATCCTAGTGTGTTGAGAGCAATTCAGCTATGGTTGCTTCACTAGACCCTCCTCCTGATTGGTTATCAGACAATGCCACAGCTGTAGTTTATATCAATCATCAGGGGAACCAGAAGTGTTGTGGCGGCAATGACAGGAGTGGAGTTCCCATTCCCTCAGATAATGTCAGCATCTTAGGGAATGGGTTGCCCATCAGGAGGTTTTTTGGGCATACTGTATATCTGCACCAGTGATGTGGTTCAGTTAAAGCGGATGGCCCATTAATTTTTTTTATTAAAAGCTGACTTTTAATAATAGGACACTTACCTGTCCTGGAGTCCAGCGGCGTCCGCAGCAGAGGACGAGCGTTCGCTCGTCTTTCTGCTGCTCCCCCCTCCATCCACGTGAGGGAACCAGGAAGTGAAGCGCTGCGGCTTCACTGCCCGGTTCTCTATGGCGCATGCGCGAGTCGCGCTGCGCCCGCCGATTAGCTCCCGCTGTGTGCTGGGAGCCAAGAGTTCCCAGCACACAACGGGAAAAACCTGTCTTTGACTGCGGGCCGGAAGTGGGTGAAGATACCTTTCGTTGGCGGATCTTCACTTTAGGGTGGAGATCCGCTTTAACATGGAACTGGATGACTTTATCTCTAGAATGCAATGCAGAATTTGACGGCGGATACCTTGTTGGCTCTGTGGTAACTATATGCCCTGATTTATGCCTTTCCTTGCTGAAACTAATGTCATCTTTTAAGCATCCAGCCAAGGGCAAGGGCTCTCCAGTTATTCTCATAATTCCTGATTCCTTAGAGTGTGTTATGCTGACATATTTCTGCCTGTTAGCCAGCACTATGTGTTCTCTACCGAATTGTCTAGATCTGTTATTTCATTGACTGATCTTCCAACCTGCTTCTCCGTCGCTGGCATTGCCGGCCTGGGTGTTTGATCCCAGGGTCTTAAAGAGGGGCATTTCAGATTCTGTAATCCTGGCCATGTTTAACCACTTCAATACAGGGCATTTTCACCCCCTTCCTGCCCACACCAATTTTTAGTTTTCAGCGTTGTCACACTTTGAATGACAATTGCACGATCATGAAACACTGTACCCAAATAAAATCTTATTATAATTTTTTCCCTCACGAATACAGATTTCGTTTGGTGGTAATTGATCGCCTCTGCGTTTTTTTTTTTTTTGTGTGCTATAAAAAAAAGTGACAGTTTTGAAAAAAACACTATTACTTTTTGATTTAATAAATATCACAATTTAAAAAATAAAATAAAAATGTTCCTCAGTTTAGACAGATACGTATTCTTCTACATATTTTTGGTAAAAAAAAATCGCAATAAGCATATATTGATTTGGTTTGTGCAAATGTTATAGCGTCTACAAAATAGGGGATAGATGGCATTTTTACAATTATTTTTTTTTACTAGAAATGGCAGTGATCTGCATTTTTTTTTTTAATTGTGACCGTGACATCGTGACAAACACATCAGACACTTTTGACACGTTTTCGGGACCATTCACATTTATACAGTGATTAGTGCAAAGTCATTTTTGCTATGTACATGCTATGTGTTAGAAATATCTTATAAATTGACAACTTGAAATGTGTTTTTCATTTTCTTTACACATTTTCAAAAAACCTGGAAAAAAAATTGCATGTTTAAAAGGACTCATCATGGCTCAGAATATTCATTGGGTGTGTTTACATTCCAAAAAGGGGTCATTTTTTCTGCGTTTCCATTGTCCTGGTGCTCCAGGACCTTCAAAAGTGTAAGAGGTAGTCTAGAAATTATATGTGTAATTTATGCTCCTAGAATGCCTGATGGTGCTCATTGCATGTTGGGTCTCTGTATGTGGCCAGGCTGTGTAAAATTCTCACATGTGGTATCACCATACTCTGGAGGCCTAGCAGAAAGTATTTTGGGTGTGTAATTGCAAGTATGCATATGCTGAGAGAAATAACCTGTTACTGTGACAATTTTGTGAAAAAAAATCTTAATTTCTCTTGTGTTCATGGCAGCAGCATAGTCTTGACAATAGGGTATTACCCTTCTATCAGGAGAGAACTAGGCAGAAACATGTTAATGTGTTAATACAACTTTAAAACTGTACAGTACCGCCCAGGAAGAGGTTCCTCTGGGTACAGCCCCTCTCCCTGCATGCAGCAGGCCCCATTGGTCTAGGGGTGGCTGGTGAGCTCCGCGCCCCGGGACACACATCTGACCGGGCTATTACTGTCCGTGTCGCAGTGTGCCGGGCCGACAGCTACCCCTGTATTACTCAGGTGGTGGATCTGTCAGGGATGGTTCCAGCTATCCATGCAGGACTGGTAAGTAGCACTTTCCCCTGCCTCAGCAGGGTGGCGCGGCTGGACATTCCCGGGGAGGTCAAATGGGGTATATTTTTCTCCCTCCCTTCCCTCCTCTCCAGGTTCTATGAGCTGGGCTTGCTGTGTGGCGCCGGGGTTTGCCTGGGGGGGGCTCCAGGCTCTTGCAGGGGGCTGCACTGGGATTCTGCTTTCCGTGGGGTGCTGTCCTGGGTGTCGTGTGGGGTGGCCCGGGTGTTTACTGCCTATTACCATGTTTGCCTGCTGTGCATATGTCCGACCGACCACCGTTTTGCAGTGTCCGCTGCTCTATGCTGTGTTTGGCGCCCATTTTTTCGTAGCTTGCATACTTTGTTGTGTCTGGCTGCCAGACGGGGCAGTGCGGACGGCAGCGGTACAGTACCTGCTTGGATGGTGAGTCCTCTGGGGGGGATCCCTCGGCACTTGTAGCAGCTAGGAGGGTGGGCAGTGTGCCTTGTCTTATGTCCCTAAGGATGTCAGGCTCGTGGGTCAACATGGCGTCGGAAGCTGATGTTTCTTCCCCAGACATACCTGTAGTAGCAATTGGTGCCCCTGCTGTTTCTGTGGACGCTATGTCGGCAGTCCTGGAGGCTCTTGTTGCCAGGGTGGAAGCAGTGTCCGGGCATAAGGGGGAAAAAGCACCCCCTCCCCCCACCAACTTCCGGGGATAACTCTGACGCAAACTCTGGCCCAGTTACTGTCCCACAACCCTGGGTCTGATCCATTAGAAGATGCAGACGAGATGTCAATCACTTTCGGCTTCCGTAAGCCGACCCGCAATGAGAAGGTGTTTCCTTGTGTACCTTATCTTGATAAACTTCTATACAAGGAATGGGACAGCCACAAAGGGCCTTTTCGGTCCCCAAATGTATAGCGGTCCGTTAATTTATTCAGGAAACCTTCCTCAAAAGGGTGACTTCTCCGATAGAGAACCCTCCCGTGTTTAGGTTAAACAAGGTGACCACACTTCCGGTAGAGGGGGCTCCTGCTTTCAGGGACCCTGTGGACAGGAGGGCTGAGGCAGTGGGCCCGCTCCCTGTTCACGGTGGTGGGGTCAGCAGTGCGTCCGGCTGTAGCTGGGGCCTTGGTGTCTCAGACTCTCATTGAATGGGCAAAAATGCTGCACCACGAGTTGAAGGGCAACAGGCTCCCCGGCCTTTGTGGAACTGGCAGACCAGTTGATGCAGGGTCTTAAGTTTTGTTTGTGAGTCAGCCCTGTATACGATTGCCTTGCTGTCCAGGGCTTGGTCATTGCAGTGGTACTGCGTCGCCTGATATGGCTAAAATGTTGGTCCGCGGATTAAGCCTCTAAGAAGGCCTTGGTTGATTTACCCTTTAAGGATGAGAGGCTTTTTGGAGCCTCGCTGGATGACATCAACAAGGATGCTACGGAGGTAAGAGTTCTCTGCTCCTGCAATCCAGAAAGGGTAAGGAACCACGTCGAAGGCGGGGGCCCTCCTCTGCTTATAAGCGTTTTTTTCGTCGTCCGCCCGGAGCTGCAGGTAAGCTTTCCCAGGCTGATAAGGTACCGGCTGAGGGACTAAAACGTCCCTGGTTTCACAAGCCTGCGAACAAACCTGTGACCGCATGAACGTTTGACCCCGCCTGACATTTGGGTGGGGGTCGTCTTTGCGGCTCTCCAAACGGTGGGTTTGTGAGGCTGTTTCCTCAGGGTACAAGATAGAATTTCTCTCTTGCCCACCAAACAGATTCTTTCCCATCAACCCTCAGCTTCCTCTGACTCGTTGGGATGCCCTGTTTGGGGCAGTACAGGATCTGCTGGCGCGTGGGGTGATCGTACCCGTGCCATTGCAGGAAAGATTTTAGGGATTTTATTCAAACCTGTTTGTGGTCCCAGAGGAGGAGGGGGTCTGCCCGATCCTGGATCTCAAAGCCCTTAACTGCTTTGTGAAAGTCCAAAGGTTCAGGATGGAATCCGTGTGCTCTGTAGTCGCGACACTCCATCCGGGGCGATTTTCTGGCATCCTTGGACATCAAGGACGCTTACTTGCATGTCCCCATATTTATCAGACATCAGAGCTTTTTGCGTTTTACGGTTGGGGACGACCACTACCAATTTGTGGCTCTCCCTTTTGGGCTGGCATCAGCACCAAGGGTTTTCACCAAGGTGCTCGCCCCAATTCTGCTGAGACAGCATGGAATTGCTATCATGGGTTACCTGGACGACCTTCTTCTGAGAGTTACTTCACGATCAGAATTAGAGGAGGATGTGGCGATCGCCACTCAGACCCGTCAAATCTTTGGGTTATGAACCTCCAGAATTCGGTGTTGGTGCCAACTCAGCGCCTGGAATACCTGGGCTTGGTTCTGAACTCGGAGGCAAGAGTTTTTCTCTGTGGACAAATTGCAAACTCTTCAGGCACGCGGTAACGCTGCTGGCATCCCAAAAATGGTCGTTGCTGCGTTTTTGCATGCAGGTCCTGGGTCTCATGGCTGCCTCCTTTAAAGCAGTACCGTATGCTCAATGCCACACTTCCACAGAAGATCCTGTCCAAATGGGACAAATCACCATTGTCCCTGGATTGTCAAATCCAGGAGAGACACCTGGTCAGGACTTCCCTGGTCTGGTGGCTGAGATCTCTGGCTCTTCAGTCCGGGAAGTCATTCCTCCCCTTTCACTGGTCAGTGATCACGACCGACGCCAGCCTGACCGGCTGGGGGGGGTGTGGTGTGTCCAGTTCGGCACAAGGCCGCTGGACACGGGACGGGTCCCGCCTACCAATCAATGTGCTGGAGCTTCGGGCGATCAGGCATTGCCTCTCCACTTGGTCTAAGAAATTGCAGGGGCGTCCGGTCAGGATCCAGTCTGACAATGCCATGGCGGTGGAGTATGTCAACCATCAAGGGGGACAAGAAGCTCGGCTGCAGCTGCGAAGGTCATTACATCCTGCGGTGGGCAGAATGGAGTGTGTCGGCTCTGTCGGACGTTTACATTCAGGGCGTAGAAAACTGGTAAGCGGACTACCTATGTCGCCAGATGCTGGACCATGGAGAGTGGTCACTACACCCGGATGTGTTTCAACTCATTTGCCAAAGATGGGGCACGCCACACGTGGATCTCCTGGCTTCTTGACTCAATCAGAAGGTTTACCTGAAACCGTCAATCTAATCCTTGATTTTAGGATGATGGTACTTCCTTAACCCATTTATATCTCGTTTTTCAATTGAGAGGTTACGGGGTTACATGAAATGGTCATTAATTACCTTCACATCATCCCAGTATACAGAGTGCTGGCAGCTTAACAGATTTTCATGGAGTTGTATTGTTGTATATTTTAGAGGATGACCAAAATTTCTTTTTTTATTATAGACATTACTACCTGACCACTTCTCAGCCCCCCACTTACCCCCACCTTACACCACCCCAGACCACTTCATACAGACATCTCTCCGCTGCTTCCTACCCCCCCCCCCCCCCCCCAGCTGAGGGGCATCATTACATGGTCAATTTCCTTCCCTTATCTTCCCAACCTCACTCTCTGGTCACCCCACAGACACTGCAAGTAATCCCTCCCCATACTGCCCCCCATCATACCCTCTGTACTCCTCTCCCATACATACTGCCCCCCATCATACCCTCTGTACTCCTCTCCCATACATACTGCCCCTCATCATACCCTCTGCACTCCTCTTCCATACATACTGCCCCCCATCATACCCCCTGTACTCTTCTCCCATACATTCTGCCCCCCATCATACCCTCTGCACTCCTCTCCCATACATACTGCCCCCCATCATACCCCCTGTACTCTTCTCCCATACATTCTGCCCCCCATCATACCCTCTGCACTCCTCTCCCATACATTCTGCCCCCCATCATACCCTCTGCACTGCCCCCCATCATACCCTCTGCACTCCTCTCCCATACATGCTGCCCCCCATCATACCCTCTGCACTCCTTTCCCATACATACTGCCCCCCATCATACTTTCTGTACTCCTCTCCCATACATACTGCCCCCCATCACACCCTCTGCACTTCTCTCCCATACATACTGCCCCCCATCATACCCTCTGCACTCCTCTCCCATACATACTGTCTCCCATACATACTGCCCCCCATCATACCCTCTGCACTCCTCTCCCATACATACTGCCCCCCATCATACCCTCTGCACTCCTCTCCCATACATACTGCCCCCCATCGTACCCTCTGCACTCCTCTCCCATACATACTGCCCCCCATCGTACCCTCTGCACTCCTCTCCCGTACATACCCTGCCCCCCATCGTACCCTCTGCACTCCTCTCCCGTACATAGTGCCCCCCATCGTACCCTCCGCACTCCTCTGCCATACACACTACCCCCCATCATACCCTCCGCACTCCTCTGCCGTACACACTACCCCCCATCATACCCTCCGCACTCCTCTCCTGTACATACCACCCACTGTCATACCCTCCACACTCCTCTCCTATACATACTGCCCCCATCATACCCTCCAGAAATTGTATTTAATCACAAAGCTATATGCATAGTGTATATGACATAAAAAATTGCCTTAAATTGCATTGTACAGAGGTAATGAATTTAACGTACTACAAAATATTTTTTTTGCCATGCGCTGCTAAAGTGTTCGGGTTTGGCTTGAAGAAAAGATGGCAACCCTATTGCAGGATCAGTTGCCCAACCTGCGGTTGAAGCAGTAGGCATGTGTCAGGTCAGTCCAAGGCTTGGAAAGATTTGCCTAAAGCTTTATGCTTTACAATAGATGCTATGAGAGATTCTATCCTGAAAGCATTTTGTCTTACACTCCAGCTGGTGCATGTGCGCAGAATCCTTTGGCTAAAGCATTGGTCTGCAGAGGCACCCTGTAAAAAGCTTCTGGGGAGTTTCCCCTTTTATGGAGAACGCCTTTTTCGGGAGGATTTGGAAAAGTATATCCAAAAGATATCTAGCGGAAAAACTACGCTATTACCAGAGAAGAAGATAAACAAGTGTCCTTGTTTTAAACGTTCTCTCTCCCCGGCTCCTGGTAAATCTACTTCGTCAGTGGCGACGGCATTTTCAGCCAGCCACAAAGACCAAGGAAGACCAGCCCCAAAGAAACAAGAAGCAGTGGGGCTCAAAAGCTAATAAGCAGAACCCCAAAGCCTCTGCATGAAGAGGCACCCCGCTCGGTCGAGTTGGGGGACGTCTTTGTCATTTTTCAGTGGCATGGCAGACGGAAGTTCAGGACAGATGGGTAGTATCCACAGTATCCCTGGGGTACAAGTTGGAATTTCAGGAAATCCCATCTTCCCAGTTCCGAAGCTCAAGACTCTACAAGGATCCTCTAAAAAGAGCACCCTTTTTCAAAGGGTTGGATCACCTACTATCACAAGGGATGGCCACAGAGGTTCCCCTAAAGGAGCAAGGCTCAGGTTTTTACTCAAACCTCTGTGATCCCAAAACCAAATGGAGACGTGAGACCCATTCTGGATCTAAGAGCGTTAAATCAGTTTCTGAACATTCGCCATTTCCGGATGGAAACTATTAGATCAGTAGCCGCCTCCCTACACAGCGGGTAATTTATGGCGTCCATAGATATCAAGGACGCATATCTTCATGTATCTATCCATCCCACTCACCAAAAGTTAAGGTTTGCGGTGAAAGATCGCCACTTTCAATTTGTGGCTCTACCCTTTGGGGTGGCCACAGCGCCCCGGGTACTCACAAAGGTACTAGCTCCTTTGTTGAGCAACCAAGAGCACAAGGCATAAAGATAACAGCCTTTCTAGACGATCTGCTTGTAATAGATCAGTCCATAGCAGGATTGGACCACGCAGTGCTCACCGCTTTAAGATACCTGGAGCACTTAGGATGGATTGTAAACTTACAAAAATCCACTCTACAAGCCCAAAGAAGGGTAGAGATCATACACAGTCCAAATCCGGGTTTTACCAGAATGAAAGATCAAGTCGCTAAAGGACCTGATCCACAAGGTCAAGGCCAAGAAGAGATCTTTAATTAGCCTTTGTTTGAGGCTTATAGGCAAGATGGTAGCCTCGTTCCAGGCCGTCCCTAATGCACAGTTTCATTCGAGACTACTTCAAGGCAGCATCTTAGCCGCCTGGAACAGAAATATCCAGGCTCTGGATTTACCCATGCTTCAGTTGATGGTTACAAACAAAGAACTTGCGGAAAGGAAGTCATCTGGAAGGTGATATCTACAGATGCCAGCCTAAGGGGCTTGGGAGCGGTGTTGGAAGAGGCTTCAGCCCAGGGAACCTGGGCCAAAACCGAGAGGACTCTGCCCATCAACATACTAGAATTACAGGCAGTATACTTAACCTGGACAAACAGGTTAGACGGTCACCCAGTTCGGATTCAATCCGACAATGCTACAGCAGTAGCTTATATCAATTACCAAGGAGGCACCCGAAGTCAAGGTGCCCAGAAGGAGGTGAATCGCATCTTAAGATGGGCAGGAGAACATGTTCCTTGTCTTCCTGCAGTCTTTATTCCAGGGGTAGAAAACTGGAAAGCAGACTATCTAAGTTGCCAGCAACTTTGTCCAGGAGAGTGATCTCTCCACCCCGAGATCTTTCAGGCCATATGCCAGAGATGGGGGACCCCAGATGTAGACCTGTTGGCCTCCAGGTTCAACAAGAAAATTGGACAACTTTGTGTCCAGGACAAGAGATCCTCTGGCCTACGGATCGGATGCGCTAGTGGTTCCATGGAATCAGTTCTCATTGATCTATGCTTTCCCTCCGATCGCCCTTCTACAGAGGCTACTCTGCAGGATCAAGAAGAAAAAGATTCCGGTAATCTTAGTAGCCCCAGATTGGCCCAGAAAACCTTGGTATGCCGAGATCATAAAGTTGGCAATAGAAACACCTTGGAAGCTTCCGCTTCGCTACATCGAGACCCACATTCTGAAGAAGAGAGGGATCTCAGGTCCAGTGCTTTCTACACTTATTAATGCCAGAAAGCCAGCCTCCAGACTTATTTACTATAGAGTCTGGAAAGCATATGTTTCATGGTGTGAAACTAACAAATGGAATCCTCAAAGATATGACATTAGTAGGATTCTTGCCTTTTGCCAGATAGGAGTGGATATGAAATTAGCCCTTACTACCATTAAGTGTCAAATATCAGCTCTGTCAGTCTTTTTTCAAAGGCCTCTGCCATCTCATTCCCTAGTGCAGGCTTTCATTCAGGGGGTACTGCGGATCAATCTGCCAGTTAAATCCCCCTAATGCCCATGGGATCTGACTCTAGTATTGTCAATGTTGCAGAAGCAATCTTTTGAACCTTTTCACCACATTTCGCTGATTCTCTTAAGCAGGAAGTTGGCGTTTCTGAGTGCTATCTCTTCAGCTAGAAGAGTATCTGAATTAACAGCTTTTTCTTGCAAAGAGCCTTATTTAGTTTGTCATAAAGACAAAATTTTACTACGACCCCATCCTGCTTTTTTACCTAAGGTGGTGTCGTCCTTTTATTTAAATCAGAACATTGTTCTGCCTTCCTTTTTTCAGGATCCGCATACAGCGGAGGAGAAGTTATTACACTCTAGATCTCGTGAGAGCAGTAAAGGTGTATTTGCAGGCAACTGCTCAGATACGCGAAACAGATGTATTGTTTATTTTGCCGGATGGTCCCAAGAAGGGACAAGCGGCGTCTAGATCCACTATCTCCAGGTGGATTTGACAGACAATCTTTCAAGCCTATGGTTTAAAGAATCGGATTCCTCCCTTTTCTGTTAGGGCGCATTCAACGAGGGCGATATGCTTCATTGGCTTAATTGACAGTGCATCACCAGGCTTCGGTGACTCAGATCTGCAAAGCTGCAACCTGGTCCTCAGTCCACACATTTTCCAAATTATATCAAGTGGACAGGAGGATGCCTCTTTTGGGCGAAGTGTACTGCAGGCAGCGGTATAAAGCTTCTGGTCCCGGGCGGCCTGCTTGATCTGTGTCTCCCCCCCCTCTCATATATAGGAGCATTGCTCTGGGATTTCCAATTATGTAAATACTTGGTCTCTGTGTCCCATGGTGTACGATAAAGAAAATAGGATTTTAGACAGCTTACCTGTAAAATCCTTTTCTTGGAGTACACCACAGGGAAACAGAGGTCCCCCCCCCCCCCCTTCTTATGGGCAAACCTTATTGCTTTGCTACAAAACTGAGATACTTCCCGGATGGGAGAGGCTATATGGAGGGGAACTCACTCTGATTGGTTGTGCCAGTGTCCAATCACCTCTGGTGAGCATATAACCCATTATGTAAAGACTTGGTCTCTGTGTCCTGTGGTGTACTCCAAGAAAAGGATTTTACAAGTAAGCTGTCTAAAAATCCTATTATTTCTACCATGCTGCAGGCACGGAAGTCTTCCTCTCAGAAGATTTATCATTGTACGTGGAAGGCCTACATCTCTGTGTGAGGAGATGAAGTGGCGTCCATGTGCGTACTCTGTTTCCAGGATCCTGCTGTTTTTACAGCGCGGAATGGACCAAAAACTTGGCTCACTCACTGGTGCGTACGTTTGTACAGGTGGTTCGACATGTGGCCCCTCCGGTGCGACCGTCACTTCCTCCGTGGGACTTGAATCTGGTACTCTCAGTGCTTCAGAAACCATCGTTTGAAAATGGAGAGATTCCTTTGCTGACGCTCTCTCACAAAGTAACCTTTTTGGTGGCTATTACGTCAGTCAGACGGGTTTCTGAGCTGGCAGCCTTGTCTTGCAAGGCTCCTTATCTATTCCTCCATAAGGATAAAAAACATTGGAGAAAAAATTGCGCTAGTCATACCATGTGGTGAACAAAGTGTTAAAAAATAATTAAATAAATAAATAAATAATATTAAATATAAGAATATATTAAACTCTAGGGAAAGAAGGTAAGGAAAACCTTCTAGTGAGACAACCAAAATAAATTGAATTTATGACTGTGTGAAAAATAATAATAATAATAAAAAAAAATAAAAATAAAACATTCAGTCCAAAAAAATCTGTGACTTCTTAAACATAATGTCCCCATCAAAGTATCAACTCCATGGATGTATGTTGAAGGGGGGAAAAAGCCAAGATGAAAGGGATTCCACCACCAGTCAGGTTTGGATAGAATAGAAAAGATCCACCAGGAGAGGGGTAGGTAATAAACTCTTACCAGATTCCCAGCTAGTAAAGCATATAGATCCACTCGATCCCAGAAGGGAGGGGGGGGGAACTGCAGCACTCCTCTGCATTCAGCTGGTCCTCGTTTTGATAGGTGTGGATCCCAAAACTCCTTTCCAGGTCCTAAGCTGGTTGCACAGCTCCAAAGGATCCAGTTGGAGACCCAGAAAAAAAGGGGGACTCAAATAGTGAAGTACCGTAATTATCCGGGTTTTATTAAAATTGTAAGAGTATACACTAGATGCACTTCATAAGTCCAAAATACAAAGGCATTACATCCAGTCAAAGTAAAACAAAATATAGCAAACAAAACGAACGTGCGCCCGTGCTTACGGGGTCACTTCTGGACACGGTGATGTCAGTGCGTGGCTCCGCCCTGACTAGTTTCGATCAATACGATCGTTCTCAAAGGGCACGTGCCCTTTGCCATAGTCAGGGCGGAGCCACGCACTGACATCACCGTGTCCAGAAGTGACCCCGTAAGCACGGGCGCACGTTCGTTTTGTTTGCTATATTTTATTTTATTTATTTAATAATTTTTTAACACTTTGTTCACCACATGGTATGACTAGCGCAATTTTTTCTCCAATGTTTTCTACTTGTATTTACATGACTACCACGTGTAGCTAAAGATTGCTGCTTGGGTTATTAAGTTAACATTATTTTCACATTTACACATATTTATTTTCAATTTTAGCTATTCATATCCTTTAGCGCAATATTGTTTATTCCTCCATAAGGATAAGGCGGTGCTGCGCCCGCAATCTTCATTCCTTCCTAAGGTCGTTTCGGCTTTTCATCTCAATGAGGACATTGTACTTCCGTCCTTGTGTCCTCGACCGTCGCACCCAAAGGAGGCTGCGTTACATTCTTTGGACGTTGTCCATGCTCTGCGGGTGTACCTGTCTGCTACTGCTCCATTCCGTAGGTCAGATTCACAGTTTTTTTTAGTGGCTGGTATTAAAGGTCTGGTCTTGTCGACCACCATCTCTGGGTGGACCAGACAGATCGTGATTCAGGCTTATGCCCTTCATGAGCGGGCGCCTCCCTTTCCTGACAGCGCATTCAACCAGGGCAATTGGTGCTTCCTGGGCTTTCCGACATCAGGTGTCTGTTTCTCAGGTGTTCACGGCGGCGACCTGTTCGTCCGTTCAGACCTTTACTAAATTTTACAAGGTTGATATGAGTGCATCTTCGGATACCTGCTTCAGCCGCAAGGTTTTGCAGGCGGCTGTTTGAGGTTGCAACTCCTCCGTTGATTTTCATTTGGGGGTGAAGTTTGCTCTTCCCACCCATCGTTTTTTTGACACTGCTTGGGGACGTCACCGTAAAATCCTTTTCTCTATAGTTCATGGGCGGACACAGCACCCACCTCTCCTTTTTTATGTTTGTACTGATTTTTGACTAACTGAGCTGCTGCATGCAAGGAGAGGGATTGTACCCAGAGGGACCGCCTCCTGGGCGGTACTGTATAGTACAGTTTTAAAGTTGTATTAACACATTAACATGTTTCAGTCTAGTCCTCTCCTGATAGAACGCTAATACCCTATTGTCAAGACTATGCTGCTGTATCCGTCCATGAACTACAGAGTACGAAAATCCTATTTTTGTAAAAAATTGTGGGGAAAAAATTACAACTTCAAAAAAAAAAAAATCACCATGCCTCTTACTAAATTTCTTGGAATGTCTACTTTCTAAAAATGGATCATTTGTGGGATATTTGTACTGTCCTGGCTTGTTAGGGTCTCAAAAAATGAGATGGCTGTCAGTACATGAGGTGTGATCAATTTTCAATGATTGGCACCAAGGCTTGTAGACTCTAATTTTCACAAAGACCAAACAATATACACTCATTTTGGGTTATTTTTACCAAAGATATGTAGCTGTATAAATGTTGGCCAAAATGTATGAAGAAAAATTACTAATTTGCTAATGTTCTAACAAACTGAGAAAAATTATTTTTTTTACAAAAGTGTAATTCTCTTTTATTTATAGCGCAAAAAAAAAAAAGACCTAAAGGTGATATAATGCCACCAAAAGAAAGCTATTTGTGTGAAAAAAAGAGCACCAAAAGCTGAAAATTGGTCTTGTTAGGAAGGGGGTTAAAGTGCCCAGTGGGCAAGTGGTTAACGACAGCATGGTGACTACAGTTAGAGCTTGTTGTAATTTTTAAGAAATCTTGCCTTAGATATTTGTTGTTATAGGTGTGGATTTTAGGAATTTGTCACTTGGATAGTCTTTTAAAAAGGCATTATTTTATTCTTTTGCACTCTTTTGTTTACCTGTAGTGCTACTCGTAGGAAGCCAATAAAAGGTGCGGCTGGTCGTCCCATTCAGTTCCAATATGATGACATTGTTAGGAGAGCCAAGATGAAAGAACAGACTAAAGAAATTCAAGAAGAAAAAAAGCCACAATGCTTGATTTCTGTTCCTCTGCGGATCGCTATTTTTGTTTTGGTAGCTTTTGTTGTCTTGGTCTTGCTTACCATGGAGAGCAGCCCTGAGAATCCGTTTGAGCCTCCCACAGAAGACACAAAGTTACAGCAACATTAGTTCTCTGCACTATAGTTTCTAAATCGGTTTCCTAGCCAAGATCGAAGTAACTAAAAGTAAGTGTAACAAAGGTTGAGGTACTCATGGTAATATATGGAATTGCAATATGCAAATAAGTTACCTAGGTAACCTCTTAGAAATAGTGGTTAAATGCAATTTCTTTGGCTGTTTCTACTGAAGTACTGAACATAGATCTACTACTTGCAATACACTTTTCTCATTTCAGTTCATTGTTAGGTTGGGCACAGGTGCAGTATGTTGCGTACATTATTTAGCTCAGGTTTATCCTGGTAATTACAAATACAGTACATAATTGAGGTAATGCACGATAAAATGTCAACACTCTATACTTTCATTGGAAATTTCTTTCCGGTTTTGTTGGCTTATCTTGTTAACCTTGCTGCATGCTTTAGTTTTCTGAAGTTTTTTATGATTTCCTGAAATTAGCTGCTTTGAGACCATGAACAGTTCAGAAGTCTTGTTGGAAACAGTAAACCTGTAATAACTAACTGAACAAAAAGCTTAAAGAGATTGTTTAGTTCACCTATTCCAGACAAGTGTCACTTCATTGGCGGCACCATACACTGAGCATACTTGTCTTCCCTATGCTCTCCTGTCACTGTGAATCTACCTTTTGTGTTCAAGAGAGAATTTAAAGGGTGTGTAGACATATTGTTGTGCCTCCTATATAGCAGACATGTAAGTTTGCCAAGTAAGTGCAAAGCACAAATGTACTTTAATAACTATTGATTGTTCCCACCAGCACCATGTTTTGTACCAGTAGTGCAATGTTGTGGATTGTTAATATTTTACTATTTATTTACTTTTCATTCAACAGTTTTTGTTTGCCTTGTGTTATTTAAGATATTTAAATAAAGTTATTTGTATTTGCACCTCGTTGTCTATAAAATGTTTCTGTATTACAACTTCTGCCTTTCTCACACAGACATAGTTAAGCGTACACCCGTACAAGGGCCATGTTTGGCTACACGGTGATGTACAGGTGTTCCTTGTATTCCCATTTGGGATGCAGTGATTATACAGACACAAGCACTGCTCCCAATTTGACACCTGTATCGGTGAGGGTTCCTGAATGTACATGGTGTATATTTGGGGCCCTGCAATCACATTGATGTCAGGGAGCAGCGACTGTGTTTGTGCAGCCGCTACATCCCAATTGTGCATCAGTGTTTTGGCAAAAGCAGCCCTCACACAACCATAGTCCTAAAGTTCAGACAGAATTTCACTTTTCATAATAAATACAATCCTTTTGTAATGTCATTTCTGCCACAGCTTTACCAATGTTTTTTATCTCTCACTTTATCTCTCACTTACCTTATCCACAAAAGGCATGACATTTCATGTTTCTGTCTGAGTTTAAAAACTTTTCTGATTGCATCACTTCCTGTAGGTCAACTCCCTTCATTCTGTGTATTTGCATAACAGAAAAAGGTGTGTTAGGATGTGTATTATCAGTCTGGATCACACCTCCCTCATTACTATGCTACTACCTACTTCTTCCCTAAAGGTGACCATGAAGTATGTAATTTATGGCCCTGCCTATTTTCATACAAATTGGTAGATTGTTCAGGTGGGTCCTCCTGTTCCATAGTTCTAGTAAATCTAAAGGAAATTGTACAATCAGATTTAGGCCCGGATTTACTCCCTTTGCTGCCCCAAGGCCGGGTCCTTCAATGCCGCCCCCCCCACCACACACACACCATCACATGGAGAGATCCCCACACCAATCCCAAGAGAACATAGCTCCCAGGGTAGAGAGCCTCCCCCCTAGACAGAGAGCCTAGAGCCTCCTACTAGAGAGCAGAGAGCTAGAGACCTCCCCCTACTCAGGAGCCCCTTAGACCCCCCAGCGAGTCCACCCCTACACACCAGGGTAGTTACACACCAGGGTCCCCAGAGAGTCCAACCCTACACACCAGGGTCCCCAGAGAGTCCACCCCTACACACCAGGGTCCCCAGCGAGTCCACCCCTACACACCAGGGTCCCCAGCGAGTCCACCCCTACACACCAGGGTCCCCAGCGAGTCCACCCCTACACACCAGGGTCCCCAGCGAGTCCACCCCTACACACCAGGGTCCCCAGCGAGTCCACCCCTACACACCAGGGTCCCCAGCGAGTCCACCCCTACACACCAGGGTCCCCAGCGAGTCCACCCCTACACACCAGGGTCCCCAGCGAGTCCACCCCTACACACCAGGGTCCCCAGCGAGTCCACCCCTACACACCAGGGTCCCCAGCGAGTCCACCCCTACACACCAGGGTCCCCAGCGAGTCCACCCCTACACACCAGGGTCCCCAGCGAGTCCACCCCTACACACCAGGGTCCCCAGCGAGTCCACCCCTACACACCAGGGTCCCCAGCGAGTCCACCCCTACACACCAGGGTCCCCAGCGAGTCCACCCCTACACACCAGGGTCCCCAGCGAGTCCACCCCTACACACCAGGGTCCCCAGCGAGTCCACCCCTACACACCAGGGTCCCCAGCGAGTCCACCCCTACACACCAGGGTCCCCAGCGAGTCCACCCCTACACACCAGGGTCCCCAGCGAGTCCACCCCTACACACCAGGGTCCCCAGCGAGTCCACCCCTACACACCAGGGTCCCCAGCGAGTCCACCCCTACACACCAGGGTCCCCAGCGAGTCCACCCCTACACACCAGGGTCCCCAGCGAGTCCACCCCTACACACCAGGGTCCCCAGCGAGTCCACCCCTACACACCAGGGTCCCCAGCGAGTCCACCCCTACACACCAGGGTCCCCAGCGAGTCCACCCCTACACACCAGGGTCCCCAGCGAGTCCACCCCTACACACCAGGGTCCCCAGCGAGTCCACCCCTACACACCAGGGTCCCCAGCGAGTCCAACCCTTACACACCAGGGTCCCCAGCGAGTCCAACCCCTTACACACCAGGGTCCCCAGCGAGTCCACCCCTACACACCAGGGTCCCCAGCGAGTCCACCCCTACACACCAGGGTCCCCAGCGAGTCCACCCCTACACACCAGGGTCCCCAGCGAGTCCACCCCTACACACCAGGGTCCCCAGCGAGTCCACCCCTACACACCAGGGTCCCCAGCGAGTCCACCCCTACACACCAGGGTCCCCAGCGAGTCCACCCCTACACACCAGGGTCCCCAGCGAGTCCACCCCTACACACCAGGGTCCCCAGCGAGTCCACCCCTACCACCAGGGTCCCCAGCGAGTCCACCCCTACACACCAGGGTCCCCAGCGAGTCCACCCCTACACACCAGGGTCCCCAGCGAGTCCATCCCTACACACCAGGGTCCCCAGCGAGTCCATCCCTACACACCAGGGTCCCCAGCAAGTCCACCCCTACACACCAGGGTCCCCAGCGAGTCCACCCCTACACACCAGGGTCCCCAGCGAGTCCACCCCTACACACCAGGGTCCCCAGCGAGTCCACCCCTACACACCAGGGTCCCCAGCGAGTCCACCCCTACACACCAGGGTCCCCAGCGAGTCCACCCCTACACACCAGGGTCCCCAGCGAGTCCACCCCTACACACCAGGGTCCCCAGCGAGTCCACCCCTACACACCAGGGTCCCCAGCGAGTCCACCCCTCACACCAGGGTCCCCAGCGAGTCCACCCCTACACACCAGGGTCCCCAGCGAGTCCACCCCTACACACCAGGGTCCCCAGCGAGTCCACCCCTACACACCAGGGTCCCCAGCGAGTCCACCCCTACACACCAGGGTCCCCAGCGAGTCCACCCCTACACACCAGGGTCCCCAGCGAGTCCACCCCTTCTTAGGATTACTGTCCCCAGCGAGTCCACCCCTCACACCAGGGTCCCCAGCGAGTCCACCCCTTCACACCAGGGTCCCCAGCGAGTCCACCCCTCACACCAGGGTCCCCAGCGAGTCCACCCCTATACACCAGAGGGTCCCCAGCGAGTGCCCTGACCCGGCATCAGCACACCAGGGTCCCCAGCGAGTCCACCCCTTACACACCAGGGTCCCCAGCGAAAGTCCACCCTGCTGGATTACTGTCCCCAGCGAGTCCACCCCTCTTAGATTACTGTCTTCCCAGGGAGTCCACCCCTATATCCACTTAAGATTAGATTAGTCCCCCGCACTCCGAATCTATACAGCAGAGAGGCCACAGATGGTGCCTCTGACCCGGCATACAGGCAACAAGTGTACAAGCAGAGTGTAAATTGAAACCTGCTGGGTCCCCAGCCTGAGTGCGGTTCGGGGGTCTTCCATCGGGACACTATATCCACTTAAGGACCCCCGGGGGTCACGCACATATACTGGGAGAATGGACGTACAGGCACCGGGATCTGCGGGCGCGTAAATTCCGTGATATCCGCCTCCCCCGCCTGAGTGCGGTTCGGGGGTCCCATCGGCGAGCTCGCAGCCTGTCACGGGGGTCCTCCTCCTGTGTTTACACAGGAAGGAGGAAATGATGTATTCCTCTGATCGGGCAGCGTCCGTGATGTTTCCCCCAGCGCTGCTGATGAGAGAGACATCACAGCCAATGTAAGTGTGCGCGCTCACACCAGCCTGTCACTTCCACCTCCTGTGTTTCACATAGGAAGGGGAAATGATGTATTAACCCCTTGTGATCGCCCCCCAGCCCACCCCTCACAGTGTCACTGAATGCAGTGATTTAACACTGCATTTAGTGTCAGTGTGACAGGCACTGTAAAAAACAGTTAGTGTTAGGTTCAGGATAACCCCCTGATCACCGCCCTAGTTAACCCTTTCACTCCCTATTGCCAGCGTCACTAAGCGATCATTTTGATGATCAGCTGTATTAGTGCCACCCTGTTCCCGCTAGGTAGCTATTTTTTTTTATTGCGATTTTTTTTTTACTAAAGACATGTGGCTAAATAAATTTTGGCCTAAATGTTTGACTAAAATTTAGTTTATTTGATTTTTTTTTTAACAAAAAGTAAAAAATAGATGTATTAGTGCCACTGTTCCCGCTAGGTAGCTATTTTTTTTTCAAACATGTCGCGATTTTTTTTTTTACTAAAGTCTACATGTGGCTAAATAAATTTTGGCCTAAATGTTTGACTAAAATTTAGTTTATTTGATTTTTTTTTTAACAAAAAGTAAAAAATAGTGGTTTTTTTATCAAACATGCAAAAAATAAAAATCGCTCTATTTTTGTATATAGCGCAAAAAATAAAAATCGCAGAGGTGATCAAATACCACCAAAAGAAAGCTCTATTTGTGGGAAGAAAAGGACGCAAATTTTGTTTGGGAGCCACGTCGCACGACCGCGCAATTGTCTGTTAAAGCAATTGTCTGTTAAATCGCGACGCAGTGCCGAATCGCAAAAACACCTTGGGTCATTTACCAGCGTATTGGTCCGGGTCTTAAGTGGATATACACTGCCAGAGTATTACAAGCCAGGGGTGTACCTAGAGCATTTGGCACCCGGGGCGGATCCAATATCTGGCACCCCCCCCCCCCCATGTTAAAATGTAAAAACACCCCCTGCATACCTCTGCATCCTTCAATATCTCTTTGTTACTACTGTGTACCCCACTCCCCACAACTGCACCTCTTTACATTACACAGCACCCTGCACTTCTGGACCCCTTTACATTACACAGCCACCTGCACCACTGGACCCCTTTACATCACATAGCCCCCTGCACTTCTGGACCCCTTTACATTACACAGCACCCTGCAATGGTGAAAAAAAGGGGTGTCTTTTGCATGCAGAGAGCTCAAAATAGATGAACTGGGTCATTATATTTTCATGCATTGCTTGATAGAGAATGCATCTTATGTACTGGCCAATATCTATATTCCTCCACCTTTTAAAATGGAGATCCTGTATAAACGAATGGAATTTGTAACAAATAAGGAAAACACTCCTGTAATAGCGGTAGGGGACTTTAATGTGACATTGAATAGAACAAGGGATAGATTCCCACCAGGGACAAGTGGTGACAGCAGGGGGGAAGGACACTTAAATCAGTTCCTGGAGGAAGTTGGATGGCGAGATATGTGGAGAACAAAATATCCAGATACACGTCAGTACTCCTGTTTCTCAAGCTCATACCATACTTTGTCCAGAATAGACATGGCCCTGGGGAACTGGGAGAGTCTGCAGCTAATGGGTGAAATAGCTTATTATCCAAGGGGGGTGTCGGACCACTCCCCATTGGTGCTGACACTGAATATAGGGTGGCAGAGGCCTACAAACAATTGGAAAATAAGCCCATTCTGATTGGAACTGATGGGAAAATCGGAGGAAATAAGTAGTAAATTAAGAGAATTTTTGAACTTTAACTCAGGAACAGCACCGGTGGGAGTGGTTTGGGATGCCCTAAAGGCTTTCCTTAGGGGATTATTGATTCAGCAGGTTGCCAAGATTAAGAAAAACTCCAGGGATTGGGAAGAGAAAATTAGGAAAAAAGTTTTGGAAGCAGAAAAACAATATGTAGAAGACCCCTCATTGACTAAACAAAAAAGATGGCTCGAGAAACAACAGGAGTACAAGGTGGCAATCAATAGGAAAGTGGAGAATAAACGCCTATTTCAGAGTCAGAGTTTTTTTGCGGAAGGGGAGAGTGTAGGCCACACATTGGCACTTCTAGCTAAAACTAACTCGCCCCCCTCCAACATACCCGCAATTAGGACAGTGGGAGGTGAGATATCCTCACAAACGTCAGTAATTTTGGACACATTTGTGGCATACTATCAGGAGCTGTATAAATCAAAAACACAGCACCCTGCATCACTGGACCCCTTTACATTACACAGCACCCTGCACCTCTGGTCCCCTTTACATTACATAGCACCCTGCACCTATGGGCCCCTTTACATTACACAGCCCACTGCACCTCTTTACATTACACAGCCCCATGCACCTCTTTACATTACACAGCCCCCTGCACCTCTTTACATTACACAGCCCCCTGCACCTCTGGACCCCTTTACATTACACAGCACCCTGCACCTATGGACCCCTTTACATCACCCTGCACCTATGGACCCCTTTACATTACACAGCCCTCTGCATCCCTTTACATTACACAGCACCCTGCACCTCTGTATCCCATTACATTACACACCCCCCTGCACCTCTGGACCTCTTTACATCACATAACCCCCTGCACCTCTGGGCCCCTTAACATCACATAGCCCCCTGCACCTCTTTACGTTACACAGCCCCCTGCACCATTGGACCCCTTTACATCACATAGCCCCCTGCACCTCTGGACCCCTTTACATTACACAGCACCTGCACCACTGGACCCTTTACTTACACAGCACCCTGCACCACTGGACCCCTTTACATTACACAGCACCCTGCACCACTGGACCCCTTTACATTACACAGCACCCTGCACCACTGGACCCCTTTACATTACACTGCACCACTGGACCCCTTTACATTACACTGCACCACTGGACCCCTTTACATTACACTGCACCACTGGACCCCTTTACATTACACTGCACCACTGGACCCCTTTACATTACACTGCACCACTGGACCCCTTTACATTACACTGCACCACTGGATCCCTTTACATTACACTGCACCACTGGACCCCTTTACATTACACTGCACCACTGGACCCCTTTACATTACACAGCACCCTGCACCTCTGGGCCCCTTTACATTACACAGCACCCTGCACCTCTGGGCCCCTTTACATCACATGGCCCCCTGCACCTATGGACCCCTTTACATTACACAGCACCCTACACCTCTGGACCCCTTTACATTACACAGCACCCTGCACTTTTGGACCCTTTTACACTACCCACCCTCAGTGAAATACCCCCCACCTCTGGACCCCTATACATTACACAGCACCCTGCACCTATGGACCCCTTTACATTACACAGTACCCTGCACCTCTGGACCCCTTTACATTACACAGCACCCTGCACCTCTGGACCCCTTTACATTACACAGCACCCTGCACCTATGGACATCTTTACATCACATAGCCCCCTGCACCTCTTTACGATACATAGCCCCCTGCACCTCTGGAGCTCTATACATTACACAGCACCCTGCACCACTGGACCCCTTTACATTACACAGCACCCTGCACCTCTGGGCCCCTTTACATTACACAGCACCCTGCACCTCTGGGCCACTTTACATTACACAGCACCCTGCACCCCTGGGCCCCTTTACATTACACAGCACCCTGCACCTCTGGACCCCTTTACATTACACAGCACCCTGCACTTTTGGACCCTTTTACACTACCCACCCTCAGTGAAATACCCCCCACCTCAGTTCAAACCTCCCTCTCCTCAGTGAAAACCTCCCTTAGTGCAAACACCCCCCCAGGACAAACACCCCTCTCCTTAGTGCAAACACCCCCCCCCCCTCAGTACAAACGCCCCTCTCGTCAGTGAAAAACCCCATAGTGCAAACACCCCCCCCCCCCTCAGTACAAGCACCCCTCTCCTCAGTGAAAACCCCCCTCAGTACAGACACCCCTCTCCTCAGTGAAAACCCCCCCTCAGTACAAACACCCCCCCCCCCTCAGTACAAACACCCCTCTCCTCAGTGAAACCCCCCCATAGTGCAAACACCCCCCCCCCCCTCAGTACAAGCACCCCTCTCCTCAGTGAAACCCCCCCCATAGTGCAAACACCCCCCTCTCAGTACAAACTCCCCTCTCCTCAGTGAAAACCCCCCTCAGTGCAAACACCCCTCTCCTCAGTGAAAACCCCCCCATAGTGCAAACACCCCCCCCCCCTCATTCAGTACCTCAGATCAGCGCAGCCACGGCACATGGACAGAAGTTCCCCTCCCCCTCTGTACACATAAACAGAGAGGAGGGGACAGGGAGGCGGCTTCACATGGCTGTGCCTGTGTGACATCAGTGTCAGCCAGGTCAAGTGCCGAGCACGGAGCACCGCTCACAGCCCGTGGCTGTGAGAAGGGGATGGATGGTGCCGCGGTCATGTCACCCCGCACCCCCCCTCTTCTCTTTTATCGCGGCCGAGGCGCTGACTGCTGTGCTGCCTGTGGCTGCCTAAGTAAGTGTCTGCGGCGCTGCCCACACAGGCACCATAGAGTCCCCCTGCTCCCGGGCGAAGTCGGCGCAGAGGAGGATTTTTAATTGCACGCCGCACGCCTGTCTTTCACCGCGGCTTAACAGCAAGTGCTGCCGCCGCCGCCCGGAGACTATGTAAATGCGGGGGGGCGGTCGTGCCGCCCCTGCACCACTGCCGCCCCGAGGCCTGGCCTCGGTGGCCTTGTGGCAAATTGGCCCTGATTCAGATTGCTAAAAATAGCGCTGTTATACCGCCTTAAAAACTTCACTGCATCCCCAATGTGAAAGCCAGAGGGCTTTGACACTGAGGCTATGCACTGACGGGAGAGAACAACATCTCCTGTCAACAGCATCTTTGGAGCGGTGAGAGGAGCGGCATGTATACCGCTCCTTCCCATTGAAAAGACTGGGAAACCGCGGCAATACTGCCCGCAATGCGCCTCTATAGAGGCGCATTGCGGGCAGTATTAACCCTTTCACGGCTGCTAGCGGGGGGTTAATACCGCACCGCTAGCGGCCGCAACTCGCAGCAAATCCGACGGTATAGTGCCGCTATACCGTCAGCACGGCTCCCGGCGCAATGTGAAAGGGGCCTTAGATTTATCAAAACTAGAATAGAGACCCACCTATCTATCCATTACTCTGTATCCAACCAGGCAGGCTTGTCCAACCCATGGGCCGCATGTGGCTATAGCAGCTATGCCACTCTACATTAACAAGCTAGGCAAATTCACGCATGGAGAGATCCCGGGGATGCTGTGCAAAAATAGTTGACGAGTGAAGGGTGTGTTCTAATGAGGTCAGCTGCTAAACTCCTTCCTGTGGCTTTCTAAAAAAAATACAGCAGACCTTGTTCTGAAAATCAAAGAGCGCTTTTATTTTTCTGCAACAGAGGTACATTAACCACCTCAATACCAGGCTTTAAAACCCACCTCCATACCCGGCCTATTCTGGCACTTATCTCCTACATGTACAAATCATCATTCTTTTGATAGACAATTACTCAGAACCCCCAAACATAAAATGGCCGTCATTGGAACTTTTTATCTTGCACGGTATTTGCGCAATAATTTTTCAAACGCCTTTTTTTGGTAAAAAAAAAAACAGTTTCATGAATTAAAAAATAACAAAACGGTAAAGTTAGCCCAATTTTTTGGTAAAATATGAAAGATATTACGTCGAGTAAATGGATACCTAACCTGCCATGCTTTAAAATTGCACACACTCATGGAATGGCGCCAAACTTTGTTACTTAAAAATCTCCATAGGCGAGGCTTAAAAATATTTACAGGTTACCAGTTTAAAATTAGAGGAGGTCCGGTGTTAGAATTGTTGTACACGCTCTAACGCACGCGGCGACACCTCACATGTGTGGTTTGAACGACGTTTACATACGTGGGCGGGACTTGCGCGTCCGTTCAGTTCTGAGCGCGAGCTACCGGGGACAGGGGCGTTTTAATTTTATTTATTTATTTTACTTATTTATTTTTTACACTTTTTTTTTTACATTTTTTTTTTCAATCGCTTTTATTCCTATTACAAGGAATGTAAACATCCCTTGTAATAGGAATAATGTGTGACAGGTCCTCTTTAAGGAGAGATGCGGGGTCAATAAGACCCCACATCTCTCCTCCAGGCTGGAAAGAATGAGATTGTGAAAAAAAAATCACAGATCTCATTCTTACTAGCCGCAATTGCGTTTTTTTACTTACGGGTACCCGGGCGTGACGTCATCACATCGCGCCCGGGCATCCGACAGTCATGGTCACCAGTCATCTCTATGCTGCACATCTGGCAGACGAGGATCATCTCTCCGGGCCCCCGATGGGACGGGAGAGCCCAGAGAAGCACCGAATGGCGGCGGGAGAGGGGCATGTCCCCTCCCGCCGCCTGTAAGAACGATCAAGCCGCTATGATCATCATTCAGATTTACCCGCACAAAGTACAGGACGTCATATGACGTACACCCGGAATAACAGATCCCCTTTTTGGACGTCATTTGACGGTGTGCGGGTTTAAAGTGGTTAAAGGTAGATTGGTATATACAGGGGAACGTGGCCTTTAACCACTTCAGTTCCAGAAGGATTTACCCCCTTAATGACCATGCAATTTTTTGCGATGCAGCACTGCGTCGCTTTAACTGACAATTTTGCGGTCATGTGGCGTTGTACAAAAACAACTTCTCCCTTTTCTTTCACAAAAAGAGCTTTCTTTTGGTGGTATTTGATCACCTCTGCGGTTGAATTTTTTTAATAAGATATGATGCCGCCGCCGCATACCGCCGTTAATCCCCCTGCATTATAGCGTAGCGCGCATTACAAGCTTTTGTTCTGAATACTTGTAATGCCTGCGCCGCCATGTATAGACACTCCCCTTCTCGGGATTGGAGGGATCCGTCCAATCCCGAGCAAGGGGGCGTGTCTATAGGCGGATTCGTGCATAGACACTCCCCCTTGCTCGGGATTGGACGGATCCGTCCAATCCCGAGAAGGGGAGTGTCAATACATGGCGGCGCGGGCATTACAAGTATTCAAAACGAAAGCTTGTAATGCGCGCTACGCTATAATGCAGGGGGATTAACGGCGGTATGCGGCAGCGGCGGCATCATATCTACAAGTACGAGGGACAGGCAATGGCTGCAATATGGGGGGGGAAGTATTCTATTTTAGTATCGGGGGTATTTGCGGGAGTACAAGTACTCCCACAAATACTCGGCATCGGTCCCGATATCGATACTAGTATCGGTATCGGGACAACCCTATTAAGGCTTACCTATGGGTACTTGCACAGTTTAGGAGATATTTACTGTATACTGTGCCGATTACATCTAAACAGGTGAGTTGGAAGCTCTGGTGCATGAGGAGAGCTATGATGTAATCGGTATTGCTGAAACTTGGCTTCAATCCTCACATGACTGGGCTATTAATATTCCTGGCTATGCTCTCTTTCGGAAAGACAGGGTAAAAAGGAAAGGTGGAGGGGTCTGTCTCTATGTGAGAAGTGACCTCAAAACAAGCATGAAAGAGGACCTGGTTGATGGAGAGTGTGATGAAGTTGAAGCATTATGGGTGGAACTGCATACAGATGTGCGTAGTTCAAAGTTAATCATTGGAGTTTGTTACAGACCACCCAATGTTAATGAGGAGGTGGAGACTCTGCTCCTTGCACAGATGGAAAGGGCTGCAAGGGCTGGGACGGTGATAATAATGGGGGATTTTAACTACCCAGAAATTGACTGGAATAATGGAATTTCTGGGACAGTTAAAGGACAAACATTTAAAAACCTATTGCAGGACAATTTTATGGTCCAGTTTATTGAGGCCCCAACTAGGAATGATGCTCTGTTGGACCTGGTAATCTCAAACCATGCAGAGCTCATTACTAATGTTCAGATAAAGGAACACCTGGGTAGCAGTGATCATAACATGATTTTGTTTAATGTAAACTATAAGCAAGAAATACATACAGGAAAGATAAAAACACTTAATTTCAAGAGAGCAAATTTTCAAAGCATGAGGACTGCTCTCCAGGGCTTGGACTGGGAGGGAATATTGGCACCGATGAACACAGAACAGAAATGGGAATTCTTCAAAAAGACTCTTTGGAACCTCACTGCAAAGTATATTCCCATGGGCAATAAGTTTAAAAAGCTAAAGATAAAACCTATGTGGCTCAGGGTCAAAGTTAAAAAAGCTATAAACAATAAGAAAATAGCCTTTAAAAAATTTAAAAATGAAGGAACACTAGTGTCGTTTAAATGTTACAAAGAATATAATAGAATATGTAAAAAGGAAATCAAGGATGCAAAAATTCAAAATGAACGACAGATTGCAAAAGATAGGACAAACCCCAAAAAAATCTTTAAATATATTAATAGTAAAAAGGTCAAGTCTGAGCATGTAGGCCCTTTACAAAATAATCTAGAGTGGGTGACTGAGGACATAGAGAAGGCAAATTTATTAAATGCTTTCTTCAGCTCTGTGTATACAATGGAGAATGGGGGAGCTCATGTCCATAATGGGGGTGGGAGTGACACAGCCCCAAATCCACAATGGCTCAAAAGTGATATGGTCCAGAAATATTTAGACAGAATAAAGGTGGATAAAGCACCTGGACCAGATGGCATCCACCCACGGATCCTGAAAGAATTGCGCTCTGAAATTTCAAAGCCACTGTATCTAATATTTAGGGACTCGTTAATGACAGGAATAGTACCACTGGATTGGCATAAAGCCAATGTGGTGCCCATATTTAAAAAGGGAACAAAGTCTTTACCAAGTAACTATAGACCTGTTAGTTTAACTTCTATAGTTGGGAAGATACTGGAACGTTTAATAAAAGATCACATGGATGAGTTCTTGCTGGAAACAAACTATTTAAGCAGCAGACCACATGGATTAATGAAAGACAGAAGTTGTCAGACAAACCTGATTTCCTTTTATGAAGAGGTAAGTAAAACCCTGGACAGAGGCGTGGCAGTGGACGTGGTATACTTGGATTTTGCAAAAGCGTTCGATACAGTTCCCCACACACGGCTCATGTGTAAGGTAAGGTCTACAGGATTGGATATATCGGTTTGTAAATGGATGGAAAACTGGCTGAAAGACCGAATTCAGAGAGTTGTGGTTAATGATTCTTACTCTGAATGGTCCAAGGTTATCAGCGGTGTACCCCAAGGTTCGGTGTTGGGTCCCTTACTTTTCAATATATTTATAAATGATATTGGGTCTGAGATCCAAAGTAACATTTCTGTTTTTGCAGATGAATAACGTCCTTGCAGGATGTCTCCAATTTACAAGCCGACCTCAATGCTCTGTCTAATTGGGCGATTATGTGGCAGATGAGGTTTAATGTTGATAAATGTAAAGTTATGCACTTAGGGGGTAAGAATATGCATGCATCATACATGCTAGGGGGAGTTCAACTGGGGGGATCTGTAGTGGAGAAGGATCTGGGGGTTTTAGTTGATCATAAGCTCAATAATGGCATGCAATGCCAAGCTGCAGTTTCCAAAGCGAGCAAAGTCCTTTCTTGTATTAAGAGAGGTATGGACTCCAGAGAGAGAGATATCATTTTGCCCCTGTACAAATCATTAGTAAGACCTCATCTGGAATATGCAGTCCAGTTTTGGGCACCAGTTCTCAAAAAGGATATCGGAGAACTGGAGAAAGTGCAGAGAAGGGCAACTAAACTGATAAGAGGCATGGAGGAGCTCAGCTATGAGGAAAGATTAGAAAAACTGAATTTATTAACGCTTAGGAAGAGGAGAATAAGGGGGGATATGATCAACATGTACAAATATATAAGAGGTCCATATAGTGAACTTGGTGTTGAGTTATTCACTTTAAGGTCAACACTGAGGACAAGGGGGCACTCTTTACGTCTGGAGGAAAAGAGATTTCACCTCCAAATACGGAAAGGTTTCTTCACAGTAAGAGCTGTAAAAATGTGGAACAGACTCCCTCCGGAGGTGGTTCTGGCCAGCTCAGTATATTGCTTTAAGAGAGGCCTGGATTCTTTCCTAAATGCACATAATATAAGTGAGTACTAAGTTTTGTAGGTAAAGTTGATCCGGGGTAAATCCGATTGCCTCTCGGGGGATCAGGAAGGAATTTTTTTCCCCTCCTGTAGCAAATTGGATCATGCTCTGCTGGGGTTTTTTGCCTTCCTCTGGATCAACTGTGGGTATGGAGTTGGGTGTATGGGATTGTACTGTGTTTTATTTTGTTTGTTTATTTTTTTTTTTTGGTTGAACTGGATGGACTTGTGTCTTTTTTCAACCTGACTATGTAACATGCGCTCTGAAGGACTAGCCGCCCATTTCTTCAGGGCCTGTGCCATGACTCTTGCACGGGAGTGGCGTTATTACAGCTTTGGCCCATTGCCGGACCCCTCAAACCCATAAGATGATGTCGGCCATGTCAGCGGTGTGTGGGTACCGCTGCAGGGCTTTATTCTATTGTATTTCATAATGAGCTAGTATGCAATACATATCTCGATTCATAGCTCATTATGCCTTTGTCTTGCAGGTTTTTGTTTTTTTTATCTGGGTTTTTCAACCTCTTTAAGTGCACTTATGAATCACATGTCCATGTTTCACAGATGCTTGCTCAGAGTCAGGGGAAGCTTTTTTTTTTGGTGGAGAAACATTAATTTGTGGGCCAATGTGTCTTCAAAACTAACACCATCACTTTGCCTCACTAAATTATGAAAGACACATGCCGCTTTGACCACTTTACATGCATTTTCTGTTTTCAAAATATTGGCCTGTAAATGATTTGCCATTTATTTGTGAGGATGCTGAAAGCACACTCCACAAGCCTCTTAGCCCTGCTAAGATTCTCCTTTTGTCATCAAGATTTCTCTGGAAGTAAAGCTGGCCATTCAAAAATTCAATCAATGTATGGGCAGACTGATTGTACCCTCGATCGACTTGGGTAAACCAACATGTTGGATTTTTAGAAATGCAATTATTGCCAGCGGCTACAGATGCTAGCAGTAATCCCTGATTTTATTTCCTGTAACCATGGCAAAGCCTCAAAGAAATTTGCATAGTCTCTGACCTGCCTAAGGCTTCATTAGTTGTTGTTCAAAAGCAAAGGCCTCAGCAGTCACCAATACAAATGCATTAAAGGAAAATCGGTCCCAGGAATAGGGTCAATTGTCAGGCAAATCAAGATGATTTGTTAAAAATCGTATAGGTTTGCGCTTAACCTGTAAAAATAAGACTGCTGCACACAAAAAATCCCTGGAAAGCGCGATACAATAATAGTGTTGAAAAATAATACGTGCGCTGTCTGATAATACGTTTTCAATAATATGATGATAAAAATGTGAATGAACAAATTAAGTGATTAAATGTGTGCATATTGTGCTCCCAACAAACCCTTGCAAACGTAAAAGGTATTAAATAAAATACAAAACAGTGTATAAAGGCCACAATCGCCAAAACTACACGAACAGGACAATAAAAAAAAATCATCACATTAATCTATATACAGCCATGCTCAATGAAAATGTCCGTCCTTCTCTCAAATAAATGGGGTCTTAATGCAAAAACATGCCCATGTTTCACCACTGTGTAATGGAATGTAGCGGTACCCCCGTGGGGGCTGCTAATAGACTCTCTATACCGCAGTGGTTACCTGTTCATATCTATTGCAGTGTTGTGCACGGATGCTATAATTCTTCCTAATTTTTGATCTTCAAATTCTTTATTCATTTCCCGTTCCCATTTTTTTATATATTCCGGTTTGCCTTGTGCTTCCATATCTGTCAAGATTTGATATATTTTTGATGTTACATGTTTTATTGGTGTTTGTACATTGCACAATTTTTCGAATTGAGTAAAGTTCTCTTCCTCTCTTATTGGTGTGGGAATTGATTTTACCAAATGCTGCAACTGTAAATATTCCCATTGGTTGATGTTCCATCCGAGTTCTTCTTTTATCTTCTGGAATGATTTAATCTTTCCCTTTTCTGTAATATCTTTTAGTTGTGCTGCTCCTATTTTTTTCCCTAATCGTGTCTCTTTCCCCGGCAGAAAAAAATTTGTGCTCGTGAGTGGTATTAACGGTGAGTTGTAGCTCCATTTATTCTGTTTAAATAGTGTGTCCCATATTCGAAAAACATTTGTGGTTATTTCATGGATATTCCTCCCCTTGTCTCTGTGTTTACAAGGTATCCATACATTTTTTTGTAGTGCTGTGTTACTTATGCTTTTTTCTACTTGAATCCATTTTTTTTCTTTTTCTATGTGTTTGTTTCCCCATTCAACTATCCGTGCTAAGATTGTGGATTTGTAATATCTCTCTATATCTGGTGCTGCTAATCCACCACTTTTTTTACTTCTTGTGAGTGTCTTAAAGTTTATCCTTGGAGTTTTTTTATTCCAGATATATTTTATCATTATTGATTTCATTGTCTTGAAGAAACTTTGGGAATTTTTATAGGCAGTGTCTGGAATTTGTATGTTATTTTTGGAAGATTCATCATCTTGAAGGCATTAATTCTTCCGATCCATGAAAGGGCTCTTGTAGTGTTTCTTTTTAAATCTGTTTTAACCTCGTTTAGTAAGGGAATAAAGTTGGCATGGAACAAGCCCTCTACTGTGGGTGTCAGCTTGATCCCCAAGTAGCTCAGCTCTTTTACCCAAGTATATGTATGTTGTTTCTGTAGGGCTAATACTTCCTTTTTTTCTCATGCCGATATTCAAAATTTCTGTTTTTTCTAGGGTTTATTTTAAAATTAGTTAATTCTCCGTAGTCTTTTATTTCTTTAGCGATCTCTACTAAGGTTGTAGTTGGGTTTGTTATGTACATTAAAATGTCGTCGGCATATGCTGCTAATTTGTGTTCTTCTGCACCTATTTTTGCTCCTTCGATTCTAGTGTTGTTTCGGAGAGTTGCTAAGAAAGGTTCCAATGCTAGTATGTATAGTAGTGGGGAAAGGGGACAGCCTTGTCTAGTGCCATTAAACATCTCAAAGGGAGCGGAGACTTTACCATTAACCTTCACCATGGCCGTTGGTCTATTATATAAATTTTGTACCCAATGTCTAAATTTTGGCCCTATTCCCAGATGTTGGAGGGTTTCTGCTATAAAACCCCAGTCCACTCTATCAAATGCTTTCTCTGCATCAATTGAAAGCAGTAGGACTGGGGTTTTTACTACCTCATTTTTTTGCATTAGTAGTATCGTTTTTAAGGTATTATCTCGTCCTTCTCGCCCTGGCACAAAACCCGTTTGATCTTTGTTGATCCAGTCTGGCATTAGTTCTTTGAGTCTTGTAGCAAGGATTTTTGCATACAGTTTTGTGTCCGTATTTAATAATGCAATTGGTCTGTAGTTGGAACATATTGTCTTGTCTTTATCAGGTTTTGGTATTACAGTGATATGCGCCAGCAGAGATTCGGGTCGCATTTCTATCTCTTCTCCCATTTGGTTGAAGTATTCGCATAATCTCGGGACCAACAATTTTTGAAATTTTTTGTAGTATTTAATGGTGAATCCATCAGGTCCCGGACTTTTCCCATTTGGTGTTTCTTTTAATGCTCTTAAAATTTCATCTTGTGTAATCTCTGTTTCGAGGGCTGTCAGTCGTTCTTTTTGCAGTTTTGGGAGATTTGCACTGTTTAAATAATCTTGTATTTTCTTCCGGCTCTTTTCTTCTTTTTCTTTGTGTCGATTATCCTTGCCTATTGCATAAAGTGCGCTATAATAGGTGCGAAATGCGTCTGCAATATCAACTGTTCTATTCACTATTTCACCTCTTGTGTTCTTGATTTTTTCTATGAAGTTTAACGCCTTTTTGTGTTTTAGTATTTTTGCGAGGAATTTTCCTGGTTTATTCCCACCTATATAACGCTCCTTTTTCATCCTGAAAAATTCTCTCCTTGTCTCTTGTTCCAGTTGCTCTTTCAAGATCTCTCTTTTAATCGTTAGGGCATGTTGGCTTTCAGGTTTCAGGTCTTTTTTATGTCTTTGTTCTAGGTCATATATTTCTTTCAGAGTCTTGTTGGTCCTATTTTCCCTCTCTTTCTTTTTTCTGGCGCCTATGGCTATTAGTTGTCCCCTTATCACGGCCTTGTGTGCTTCCCATATAGTGGCCTTACTTATGTCTGGCGTATCGTTGGTCTGGAAATACTTTTCTAATTCTGTTTCGATTAACTGTTCTGTTTCCGGCTCTTCTAAAATATCTTCGTTTATTCTCCATCCTCCTTTTCCTCTTGTTTCCCTAATGGCCTTAAGTTTCATTGTCACTGGTGCGTGGTCTGATAGTGTGGCTATTTCTATATTTGAGTCCAGGGCTTCCTCTAGTAAGCTATGTTCAATCAGGATGTAATCCAATCTGTAATACATCTTATGTACCACTGAATGATAGGAGTAGTCTTTTTTTCCGGGGTGTTGGATCCTCCAGATATCCACCAATTGATATTCAAGAAGTTTTTTTTTTAATCTCCTGTTTTCTTTTGTTTCTATTTTCATCTTCCTGGATGTAGAATCCAAATTGTTGTCCATATAGAAATTTAGATCACCTGCCAGGATAAGTTTGCCTTTTTTTACTTCCTCCACTTCTTTTAGTACTTTTAGGAAATAGCTCTTGGAGTGTTTATTTGGGCCGTATATGTTGACCAAAGTATATCTTATGTTAGAGATAGTTCCTATTAGTACTAAGAATCTGCCATTCGGGTCAGTTTTTCTCTCCTCTATTTTAAAATCCATGTTTTTCCTGAAACCGATTGCCACCCCTTTTGCCCCTTTTGTGGGGGTATCACTATAAAACCACATTGGGAATTGTTTTGAATATAGCCTAATATTATTCTCTAATGCCAGATGTGTTTCTTGTAGAAATATTATTTCAGCACCTCTCTTCTCTAGATCTCGCATTACCATATGTCGCTTTTGAGGGGAATTCAATCCCCTGACATTATATGTAATAAAATAGATTGAGCCCATTTCTTGTTAATTGCTTCTTCTTTTCCAACACATCTGGATTTATTCTCAATTCACCCGTCCATGTCGAGGCGAGGCGGGCCCATGCCCATTTTTGGTGGCTAGGGCACGCTCCGTCTCCCATAGAGATCTTTTCGCAACTGTCAGCTATTCTCCTTATTTTTTTTTTCCTTTATGAAACAAACCACTCTTCCCCCATAGACCCATTCTCCCTCCCTCCCTCCCGCCCTCCCCCCCATGTCTCCCCCCTCCCTCCCCCCTTCCACCCCTTCTCCATGCCCATCCAAAGCTGTTCTTGACCCATGGTCTGTCAGGTATCTGCTCCCTCTCCTTAACCTGCCTATTTGTGGGCACCGAGGTGGAGTACTGTCTGGCGCTGCCCACCCAGTTGGGTCGACCTAGAGCTCCCTGAGCTAACCCGTCTCCCTGCCCCCTTCAGCACTTTTCTTCTTATTTTCTCCTCCCCCCCCGAACCCCCATGTCCCCCATGCCCCCCCCCCTTTCATGTTGGTATTATTTCCTTCCCGGAACCAGATGCCACGACTCATCTTCTTGTATCTCTGATTCTTGTCTCCTCTTTAATGCTTCCGGAACAGGTATGTTTAGTTTCTCGCAGAACTCCTGCGTTTCTTCAATGTATCTGAGCTTCACTACTTGACCATTCTTTCTCCCTATTAAGCAAGCGGGAAACCCCCAATTATATTGGATCTCGTGTTCTTGTAATGATTTTATCAAGGGTTTTAGTGCCCATCTTCTCTTTAATGTGTCCTGGGATAAGTCAGGGTATATTTCTAATGACTTCCCTTCGAATTCCGGCGGGGGTTTCCCCTTCAAATTTCTCCAGATTTGGTTTTTTTCTTCCAGGCTTTCTAGTCTCAAGATTATATCTCTGGGGCTCTCTGCGGGTATTCTCTGGGGTCTTTTTATTCGAAAGACTTCTTCTATTTTTAAATCTTTTGCTTCTTGGTTACCCAGTAGTGGAATAAATATTTTCCCCATGATTTCTTCCAGGTTCTCTTTCTGGGGGTGTTCGGGAAGTCCCCTGATTCTCAGGTTCCTCCTCTTGTTCTTATTCTCTTGATCTTCTTTTTTGTACGCTTGTTCCCTCTGTTCTGTTCTTAGCGATTTTATTTCACTTTTTAGGTCTTTTATTATATTTGTATGAGTGTCAACTCTATTTTCTATTTTTTCCACTCTGGTAAGTAAGTGTCCCACATCATTGTGGATTATGACGATTTCTTTTTTTAAAGAGGATTCTAGACTTTTCAATGATTTTTCTAAGGCTGCAAACATCGCTTCCATATCGCATTTTGTTGGGAGCGTGTCTGAAAGTTGCTGCCCCCTTACTCCTGCCCTATCCATCTCTTCTTCCAACTCAACCTCTATTTCCTCGTCCTGAGGTTCTATCTGTGGGTTTCCTGATGTTGCTACTAATGGCGTTTTACTCTGCGTTTTCTTTTCCTTTTTCTCCTTTATCTCTGCCTGCCACCCCCTAGTGGTGCGTTTCTCAGAGTCTTGGTTGTTTCCACTTGCCCCTAGTGTTACGTATTTTACCATAGGTCCTGGGCTTAAGCTTGTGCGTGGTGACTTTGGGACCGCCCCACCTCTGCCCGATCTCCCTCTCATGCTTCCTATCATCCCCTAGAGTATAACCACTAGAGGGTAGCGCTTAACGTCTCCCAGGGGGAGGGATATCTTCTCCTTGAATTATTTAAGCTTACTATAGACCTTTTTCAGTTTTCTTCCTTATCCGTCTTAAAAGTGTTTCACCTTAATGTATAATCTATAGCTCAAATTCCTTTGTTTCCACAAAAAAAAGAGAAGCAAAAAAAAAGAATCCCAGAGATTTCAAGCATATAATTTTCCGGGTAGGTGTACTGGGGGAGATACTCACACTGTCTCCCCTTTCCAACCTCCCCTTACCTGCTTCTCTGTTTGTGTAAAGATTTCTGCGAAGTAGACTTCCCTCTAGGTCAGTAGGTCTTCCTCCAAGCTTCGGGGTATTTCGTTGTAGGGAGTGTTATCAATATGCAGATGTATGGACGAACGTTGGTTATCACGCAGCGAGGAGAGAATAAATAAGAGGTTAATAATAAAGTAAAAAGAAATGATCTTCTGTTTTCTTATGGGCTCTTATTTTTATCGGCACCCCCAGTCTATTGCTCCATCCTGTTACTGCACAGTCCTGTTACACAGGGGGTATCTCCGCATAGGGTCGGCTTTTCTAACTGTGTTCTTTATTATTCCTGGTGTACTCTGGGCTTCTCAGGGTTCGCGGGGCTCCCTCAGCAGTATCCCCACTGCCTCTTGTGTCACACGAACCTTCACACGTCCCTTCCTCCCATCCACAGCGCCTCCGCCCCGACCTCTGCCGCCCTTTCCTCTACTGGTGTAGTCTGTCACTCAGCACCCCGCGTTCCCCGTGCCTCCGGTTCTCCCCGCGTCTTCTCATGCACTCACCTGGGTCGGGGATACGCTGAGGTTACACTGCTCTGCCTGCTTCCTGTTTCTCGGCTCAGGCGCCGCCCCGAGCTGCTCATGTCACGGAGGACAGCGTGGAGCTATCTGGCGGAGGACACGCTCTCACAAAGCGGGACGGTGTGCTGCGAAGTCCCCGGAACCCGGTATGATGCGCGGGATATGGTGAACCCAGCAGGCGGGGGGCATGTTTTCCATGGGCGAATTCGGGGGATGAGGTCCTCGGCGCGCTACATACAGGGGCTGGAGATCAGGAGCTCACGGCGCGCTCCCGTCTGGCGCCATTACAGACTCCTCCCTCCGATCTCCTGCTCATGGTTGGTGGTCTTTTGATGATGAATGGGAGGGAAGATTTTCCGGTGGGTCACCACTCGTCATTCTTCCCTTCCCGATTGGTCCAGAGGAAGGCGAAAAAAAACCTTAAGCGTGCAGGCCAATATGCAATGACCGGGGAAAAAAAATTCCTTCCTGACCCCTCTCGGGCGGTCGGGAAAAACCCTGGATCAATATTGAATAAGCGATTTATTTTTTTTTTGCTGATGGGTGGGTGAGGTGCGTCCCACCTGTGACCACAGGTGGTGGCAATCCTTGACGCTGGGCTGTGGAGGGGGTGCCCAGTAATGGTAGAGTATTGCTTTGGGTGAAGCAAGATGGCCACCGACCGGGACTAGGCCCGAGCCGGGGGCTAGTGTACTGGGGCAACCGCGGGGGGAATCGGTGGGCATCCAGGGGATCTTGGGGCCCAGCGAGGCATCCGTGGGACCGGGTGCTTGGAGGGGTTTGCGAGGGGTGTGTGGTGGAGTAGGTTGGGGTGCGCCGCTAGGCCTCGGCTGAAGCTGCGGCCTTTCCTGGATGCGGTTGCCGCTTATGTAACGGCGGATTGATTAGTGAGTTAAGCGAGTGAATGGTAGGCAGAAACAGGGGGGGCTGTTGGGGTGGCAGACGCGGAGGCTGGGAGGTAGCGGGGAGATATTACAGCCTCGGATGGGGGTGCGGGGGAGTAGGAGGTCGGGCGTTTCTCAGGCACCGCCGCGGCTTGTCCTTAGGACGGCCGCAAACTGATCCAGGGGAGGAGGAAAAAAAACAGGTTCCCGGATTAGGAAGCAGGCTTACCTGTGAATCCCACTGGAAGAACGTGCCTGAGGGTGGCGAGGCGGAATGGGAAGGCCAAAGGGGAGTGAGGAGATACAATTCCTGGATGCTGCAGCCGGGGGGCTGGGAGAGCCCTGCCTGTCTAATCTGGCTGTGAGAGCAGACTCGTTAGAGAGCGTCCTGCCTCACCGTTGCACTGACTGAGACTGACTGACTATGGTCTATGGATGGGACACTATTCCTGCCAATGATACCAATGATGGTACACTATTCTGGTGCAATTAGATTTGTGAAGTAGGACTGACTCCTAACTAATTCTCTCCCTATAGCACAATCAGGAACCTTTCCCTACAGTAGCTAATGCAGAGTATGTCACAGGAACATATGCAATGCTGGTGCAATATGCAGAGTATCTAAAAGGAACATATGCAATGCTGCTGCAATATACAGAGTATGTCACAAAAACATATGCAATGCAGCTGCAATTAGGTTTGTGAAGTAGGACTAACTCCTATATATTTATCTGCCTATAAGCACAATCAGGAACCTTCACCCTAAATTATCTAATGCAGAGTATCTGACAGGAAAATATGCAGTGCAGCTGCAATTAGGTTTGTGAAGTAGGACAGACTCCTATCTAATTCTCTTCCTGTAAAAACATCAGGAACTTTTCCCTACAGTACCTAATGCTATGTAGATCACTGAGTATTGTAATTCGATTTCTGAAGCAGCACAATCATATCTAAATCTGTCCCTGAGAGCAGCCTGCAGCCTTTCCCTACCCTAGCTAAAGCAGAGTGACGAGCTGTGCTGTGTGCCTCTAGCTAATATAGAGGCTGGGTCACATGCTCGGTCACATGCTGCACTGACCAATCACAGCCATGCCATTAGTAGGCATGGCTGTGATGGCTTCTAGGTCACACAAGTAAAACAAACGGCGATTGGCTGCCGTGCAGCGTGCCGTTGCATAGCCAAACTCCGAACCCGAACTTTCAGCAAATTATTCGGGTTTGGGTCAAAAAAAGTTCTGCCCAATGGCTGCGACTCGTAGCGACTGGATATAATAAAGTGTTCGCTACCCACCGAAGGAGCCACTGATTGATTGTTGGGATCGGCACATTAAGTTACCCTAGCGTTGTCTAGGGGTGTGATGCAGGAACAAAGTAGTGAGAGGAGGTCCAGACAGTCAATAAAGGTTTATCCAATGCTTTATTTCCAGGTCAACACAGCCAACATCAACTTCAGTTAGGAGGGAAAAAGGTTGATGAAAGAAGAGGAGAACTTGCGGTGTCAGGCCTGGATATGAACTGGCGTGCCTGCCCTTGGTAATACCAATATGTAAACTCGTCGCCACACTCTGCCTGAGTGGGTGAAGTGCCCACGGACAGGTCTCTTTCTCTAACCCTGGCAGCCGAGGTGTCACTTAGATGTCTGGGAGGAACAGGTCTTTTCACACAGACCTGGCTCTAGGGGCCTTTGCCACAGGCCAATTACTTTAGATGAGATTTAGGTGAATGGACAGAGCGAATCCTCCCAGTAGATTCTAGCACAGGTCACCGGGAGACAGTATAAGCGTACCTGTCAGCATCCCGGTCACCCAGATCCCCGATTGGTTCGTTCAAGCCCTGTTGGACAACCTGCCTCCGGGTTCCCCTCAAGCCGATCCCTCAATCGCATGGAACCCAGCCTGAGATCCTTTCAATAGGAAACTGG